>SJYT01071403.1:0-43907 GCA_006410635.1 Cephalophus harveyi
AGATGTTTTTCTGGAACTCTTTTGCTTTTTCCATGATCCAGCGGATGTTGGCAATTTGATCTCTGGTTCCTCTGCCTTTTCTAAAGCCATAGGGACCAGGTGAAAAGCTGAGGTAAAGGTTTCTCCTGAAACTTACCCAACTGGGGAAGCTGTATGACTCAAAAGTAGAATCTAGGGAAGAGGAGAAAATGCCGGTGCACTGGTGATTCAAACAAGTGACTGCAGTGGAAGCTGAGACATTCAAAGGCGCCGATGCTTTAGGCAAAGCGATAGGTTTAAATGAGACAAAAAACAACAGCAACACAGCGAGTCAGACACACCGAAGTCAAGTTGGAGGCCAACAGTGAAAACCAAAGGGGCAAGCAACCCCCTGCAGTTCGCAAGCTTTCCAGGGAAAGCAACCTTGGGGCTGAGGGACAGAGGACTTAGAAACGGGATAGAGCTCCACCCCCAGAGACATTCATGGCAGGACTATAGTCTCTAATCTGGGTCACCTTTCTAATTTAATAAGGTCTCATTAATTTCAACAAAACTAAATTGGAATAGCTAGAATAATCAGGCTGGAATGAAACTGATCTTTCAACTATGAAAACAGTGTTTACTCAACAAATTAATAGCATGACACACATGAGGTAGGGAATACTTAACCTATTTAGGAGAACAAACTTGACATACATATCTACATCCATTTGTCCTAGAACAATTAGTATGTTAATTACAGATGATCTTTAGTCATCAAAAGAGTTCCTCAACCTTGGGGCCACTAGCTGATATTACTAGGTGTATTTCAAAGTGGTAAAACTGCTTTGAAAATAATCTTTTTAGTAATTCACTGCTGGGTGGATTGGCTCAAGCTGGAACAGATCTTAAACCCAATCTCAGAATCCATGAAAAATGTCCTCTTTTTTCTGGAAGATGAAACTAGACAGAATTTTAAAAAATTGACTTCAGGCATTCCACTTTCCAAACAATATTTGAAGTGGAGAAGGCCTTTATCCCCAGAGATGTTGATCCTCAATACTCATTCAGAGGGATTTGAAAACCTCTGACTGTTCTGCAGGACCTGATGTGATCTAAGGACACTGCTAACCTGGGTTTTCATGTCAGTGACTGTTAGCAGGATGACACTCACTCCTAGTTTGACAGAGCAGTAAGGTCTCATTTGCATCCCCAAGGTGTGTCTACTCATTTCTACAGAGATAAACACTGTCACAGCTCAAAAATTAGTTTCAAAGGAATATGAGTCAAGTTTCCCATGAGTAGCAAGTTTTGAAAGTGCATATGCAAAAATTGAACCCACAAGAGAAAGTAAAATTTTTTAAAAAGTGAGGGAGGGTCAGAAAGGATGCACAATGATTTTTTTTTATAAGAACTAGACAAACCACATCTTTACACATATCAACACAAGTACATTGGAACATATTGCATTGGAAATTACTGACAAGTTTCTATCAATGGACGTAAAAAATATGACTACCAAATCACAAAGTCAGTTTATGTAGAATATTTGAGTCCATAGTGTATGAACATGTATATGTATATATGAAGAGGAAGGTGATCAATTAAACAGAGGTTTGTGGAAAAACTTCAATTAAATACTAGATAACAACAGGCAAAATATCTTTTTTTCCAGACATTTTAAGCAGATGTAAACTAGAGTGAGTTTAATTGCTCTGAAGTTTAATGTTCTCTGTCTTTGAAATGGTTCTGGAAGAAAGGCACAGAGCTTTTTCTAATTTGGCAGAAAAGAATACTGCATGTTTGTCTCTGCTTGCTTTTTGGAGGTGCAGACGAACACACGAAACTAAAGGGCACTAGAAAGATAAGTTTCCACGACATCCACAATAACTCTTTTATATTGCCGACTGGCTATTCTATATGTAGCATTCAGAGGCAAATATGAAAAAAAATGATGTAAAGCCAAAATTATTTCCTTGATAACACTTGTTTTAAACACCTAGCTGCTAAATAGCTAAAAGTCTCCAAAGTGAATGCATAAACCATATAAAAGCCACAAGCCTACTTACATAAATTCTTAAGATTAAAGTAATAACTTCTAGAAAAAGGTGGGAGAAAACACACTTCAATAAATCTATTTGTAATGGTATTTGGGCTCTACCAACTGCTTTCATGGGTCTCCAGTGGCTTACATATAAAACAATACATTTGATGTATGATTTCAATTCCTTATGGAAAACTGCTCTATCTACAAGCAGCCTGTCAAAGAGAATGCCCCCAAAACTCTTTCTGCGTCCCAATATGAGGCAGGACTTTAAGATACAACTTAAGGTCACAATTTGTTCTTGCTCGGTCAGGTTTAAGACTATAATTGAGGAATGCCTGACCTGGGGGAGGCATGAGAAGGGGGGTAGGTTTATTTATAGTGAAATAGAAATAGGCAAGGTCTCAGCGCTTCAAGTTAAACGACATTGTTTTGCAGGCACAGTGGCTCTACAGAATGAGCAAGTTGCAAGGGGTGGCTCTCTGGAAGATGCCTGGAGCCTGTCCCCCACCCTCCAACTCAGGGCACATGGCAGCTGTCAGCTCCAGAAAACCACCCTTGGACCCAGGAATCTAGTTTCCTGTTACTGAAGGGCACACTGGGGAGAGGGGAGAAAAGTTGCTGGAGAATGAAAACAAATGCCATTCTAATTGGTCTGTAAATTGCAGCCCTTCATCATTAGAACACTGCTCTGCATTTCAGCCATCATTTTTTAATCCCAAATTAAAGTTGTCCAGGTTTAAATAGGGAATTATAAAGTGAAAAATGTCTACAGTTGCAGGAGGGCAATACACAACTCCCCTGAGCTATTATTCTTGAAATTACAATCTTCCCAAAACATTCTCCTAATTTAGTTCTCACCATTCCCCAACTCTTCCTCCTGCTCCTGACTTTAGAATCACCATCCCCAGGGATACTGGCTAATCTTTCTCCCTGATCAAGCTTCCTAAAGGGACACTCAGCTTCACTGAGAGCCCAACATCTCTCTCCCACCTTTCCCAAGTCAAAGTTTGGTTCTTACTTCTATAGGGACTGAACTTTTTTTTTTTTTTTTTTCAAAACGGTTTTAAAATGAATACATATTGTTGTTTTTGTTGTTATTATGGGCTCTTATCATTGCTAGGCAATCGTGTTATTTGTCAGGGCATAAACTCCATTTCATAAAAGGTTCAGCTACAACACATTTCAACACTTCTCTTGATTCCCAAGAGAATCTTCCTTGTTTTTAATATTCTTAAAGAAAGTAGGTACCAACACCACAGGAAAATTTGACCTTGCAAATAGCATTCCACCAGCAATTCCACCTACCTTAAATTTCTCCCCTAAGCCCTTGCTTTCTATTCCATCCTGCATGAACACTAGGAAAGACTGTTTGTTTGGCCTCATCTTGGTAAATAATTGGGCACTATTGTTAAGCAAGTCCTCATCAATTCAGATCAATTATTCTATATTATTTACAATCAAGGAATTGAGACATGGTTTAACATAAAGATATCTTCCTTCACTGAGCTGCTTATAGGTAGTGTTAGGAACCATAGGAATGGTTGAAATGAAACTGGTATCCAAGTGCATTACAGTAACTCTAAAGGGTTTCACTTATGGAGCAATCAACATAGGATGAAAATGTCCGGGAAAGCTTTTCAGGAGGCTTGGGATTTGAACAGGAACTTAAGGAAACTTCTTTATATCTTGCATTAAAGGAACAGGAGAATGATTTTACAGGTTTTAGGAGTCCACTGTGGCTCCTTTGCCTGTGTGTGAAAGGGCTTTCTTGGTGGCTCAGGTAGTAAAGAATCTGCTTGCAATGCAGGAGATCCAGGGTTTGATCCCTGGATCGGGAAGATTCCCTGGAGAAGGGAATGGCAACCTACTCCAGTATTCTTGCCTAGAGAATTCCATGGACAGAGGAGCCTGGTGGGCTACAGTCCATGGTGTCACAAAGAGTCGGATACGACTTTGCCTATGTGTACTGAACTGTAACTTCCTCCAATTTTAAAGGAAAACTGGAAAAGGAAATGGCAACCCATTCCAGTGTCCTTGCCTGGAGAATCCCAGGGACGGGGGAGCCTGCTGGGCTGCAGTCCATGGGGTCACTAAGAGTCGGACACGACTGAGTGACTTCACAGCTATTAACTCAGCAGAACAGCAGAGGATGAATGGGCCTTGCAAAGTGGGGCAACAGCATGAACAAAGGCATGGAGATGGAATGGTTCCTATAAGTTGGTCTCAGAAAGCAAAGAGAAACACAGAAAGAAATGTGCTCATTCAGGACAATACGCAGGCACTGCTGAATACAGCTTTTTGGTTTTGCTTCCTGGTTCTTCTCCAAATTTCACAAATTTCCTTTGAGTAACAAGTCATCCTACACTCTCTGGGTAGGGGCCTGACATATAGGGCCCTTGATATTATTGACATGGGACTGCTGTCTTGGGATCTTAAGACACTTGTTTCCTCTTAGTCTGGTACACTATATGATCAGCCAAATGGGTTCAAAAATTAAAAAAAAAAAAAGACTATAGTTGACCAAAACTTTCCAAAATCTAGGGATGAAACTATTTATGTAAAATGAAATATATAATGAACATTTCCACCTATAAAATTTCTATATTTCTCATATAAGTTATACCCAATTTGTGATGTCTTATTAGTCTTAATAAAACTGTTATTTTACAAAACTATGTAAACAGTTTGCCTGTTTGTAAAAATAGACAAGTTCTAGAAAACACAAAAGCTCCCCCCTCACTAATTCAACACTCAATCATGTACATATACTAAATGTTAGTCTACTGGGCGTGCTGAATAGCCCTCCCATAACAGCATATGAACCAGATAATTCAAACAACATTGTTCAGTTCAGTTCAGTTGCTCAGTCATGTCCAACTCTTTGCAACCCCATGAATCTTAGCACGCCAGGCCTCCCTGTCCATCACCAACTCCCAGAGTTCACCCAAATCCATGTCCATTGAGCTTGTGAGGCCATCCAACCATCTCACCCTCTGTCGTCCCCTTTTCCTCCTGCCCTCAATCTTTCCCAGCATCAGGGTCTTCTCAAATAAGTCAGCTCTTTGCATCAGGTGGCCAAAGTATTGGAGTTTCAGCTTCAACATCAGTCCTTCCAATGAACACCCAGGACTGATCTCCTTTAGGATGGACTGGTTGGATCTCCTTACAGTCCAAGGGACTCTCAAGAGTCTTCAACACCACAGTTCAAAAACATCAATTCTTTGGCACTCAGCTTTCTTTATAGTCCAACTCTCACATCCATATATGACTACTAGAAGAACAATAGCCTGGACTAGACAGACCTTTGTTGACAAAACAACGTTGAGCCAGTTTTAACAAATTTGCAATATAAGATTTTCTTTCCAAGTGGAAATATATTCAAGAAAATAAACTTCCAGCACAAGACCTGACATCCTCAAAAACAGAAATACCAAGGGGATTCTTCTCCTCAAGGAAGCATTTATAAAGAGATTCCTTAAAAATGACCAAACTCAGATTCATAGGATACATTTTTTTTAATGAAACTATTTTTTATAAGTTTCTGAGGCCTTTGAGTTAATTCATTGACTTCATAAACTGAAAATTAGTCTTTTCCTAGTAAAAAGTAAATGTCATATTTAAAAATGACTTTTTTCCCCAAAGAAGTTTAAAGTCTCAACCACTTAGTAATTTAATGAGTATTTATCAGTTACTATGGAGAAGGCAATGGCACCCCACTCCAGTACTCTGCCTGGAAAATCCCATGGATGGAGGAGCCTGGGAGGCTGCAGTCCATGGGGTCGCTGAGTCAGACACGACTGAGCGACTTCACTTTCACTTTTCCCTTTCATGCATTGGAGAAGGAAATGGCAACCCACTCCAGTGTTCTTGCCTGGAGAATCCCAGGGATGGCGGAGCCCAGTGGACTGCCATCTGTGGGGTCGCACAGAGTCGGACACGACTGAAGCGACTTAGCAGCAGCAGCAGCAGCAGCATCAGTTACTATATGGTCGTAGATAAGACATGACACAGTTTCCTCCTCAAGATAGAAATCCAAGCCTTAAACTCAGGAGATGAAGCACATAGGATAGAATTGCTCCAATTATAGTTCCTGGCTAATACTGTTATGGGTTGAATTGTATCCCCTAAAAACGATGTTGGAGTCCTAACCCTTAGTGCCTGTAAATGGAACCTTCTTTGGAAATTGGGTCTTTGCAGATGATCAGGTTAGGATGAGGACATTAGGGTGAGCCCTAATTTAACATCTATTATTATTTTTTTTTAATGGGGAATTTGGATATAGAAATAAACACTCATAGAAGGAAGGTGATGTGAAGACACAGGGAGGAGGCCATCTGCCTGCTAGGGAATGCCAGAGGCTACTAGAAGCTAGGAGGAAGCGGTCTCCTTCACAGCTCTCCCAAAAAACCAACCCTACCAATACCTTCATTTTGGACTTTCAGCCTCTAGAAGTGTAAGATGATAATTTCTATTGTTTAAGTCACCCAGTGTGTAGTACTTTGTTACAGCAGCCCCAGCAAACTAATACAAATACCTTTCAAAAACATTCAAGATTAATACCAAGGAGAGGATACCCTACACCAAAGTAGAAGGCTTAAAGACTTACCAAAAACACAAGGAAACATAAAACTCAATTATAGTGGATGAGGAGACCATTTAAATCTAATATTTTTTTATTTATTTAAAAAAATTTTAATATAAATTTATTTATTTTAATTGGAGGTTAATTACTTTACAATATTGTTTAATCCACCTCAAAGGGATTACAGGCATGTCTCCTTTCAGGGCTCTCACTTTACAGTTCATGTATCTATATCAGATTGAGTGTGCTTGTCCTTAATTCTTGGATTTTAAAACTACTCTTTGGTTTACAATTTTGAGAGAGTTAATCCTTAGGTTTAATCCTTAGTGGGCTTCCCTGGTGGCTCAGAGGTTAAAGCATCTGCCTGGAATGCGGGAGACCTGGGTTCAATCCCTGGGTCAGGAAGATCCCTTGGAGAAGGAAATGGCAACCCACTCCAATACTCTTGCCTGGAGAATCCCATGAAGGGAGGAGCTTGGTAAGCTACAATCCATGGGGTCACAAAGAGTTGGACATGACTGAGCGACTTCACACACTCACACACAATCCTTAGGTAGGTTGATTAGGAGTCTGGGGCCCTCGAGGAGGAGAAAGGGGTCCCAGGCTCTCAAGGAAAAGAAAGGGACAAACTTTTTTTTTTTTTTTTTTTAACATTCCTTGATCTTAATCATATAAGATGTTTTTTAATTTAAGCCCAGAGCTAATGATTACACAACAAAACTCATCTTGCTCAAGAGTATGCTTTTCTTTAAACTCTATACTAATTATTATATAACAATAATGTATCTCGCTCAAGGATATATTTCTCCTTCTTAACAAGAACCTTCTGACTAATCTGGTTATCTTAAGACTTCTGTTGTGGGAAAGGGTCTGGTTAGTGGGTCTTTATATTATTAGTTCTAATCCGATCATCTTAAAATGTATCTTGTGGGAGTGGGTCTGGTAAGCTCTTTCTACTGTTAGTTCAGTTCAGTTCAGTTCAGTCACTCAGTCGTGTCCGACTCTTTGCGACCCCATGAATCGCAGCATGCCAGGCCTCCCTGTTCATCACCATCTCCCGGAGTTCACTCAGACTCACGTCCATCGAGTCCGTGATACCATCCAGCCATCTCATCCTCGGTCGTCCCCTTCTCCTCCTGCCCCCAATCCCTCCCAACATCAGAGTCTTCTCCAATGAGTCAACTCTTCGCATGAGGTGGCCAAAGTACTGGAGTTTCAGCTTTAGCATCATTCCTTCCAAAGAAATCCCAGGGCTGATCTCCTTCAGAATGGACTGGTTGGATCTCCTTGCAGTCCAAGGGACTCTCAAGAGTCTTCTCCAACACCACAGTTCAAAAGAATCAATTCTTCGGTACTCAGCCTTCTTCACAGTCCAACTCTCACATCCATACATGACCACAGAAAAAACCATAGCCTTGACTAGATGGACCTTAGTCAGCAAAGTAATGTCTCTGCTTTTGAATATACTATCTAGGTTGGTCATAACTTTTCTTCCAAGGAGTAAGTGTCTTCTAATTTCATGGCTGCAGTCACCATCTGTTAGTAACCAACTGAAAAAGTATATAAGGCCTTGATAAAACTAGCAAGTGGGGCACTCTTTGTCCCCCTTCTGATGTCTATGTCAGAAGCTTTCTGTCCTTTTTCACTGTAATAAAACTTCTGCTGCACAAAAGCACTGAGTGACCAAGCCTGGCCCCTGGTTCCAAAGCTAAATCTTCTTCAGAGATCATGAATCCAACATCGTTCACTGTAAGCTATCAATTTCAAACTTAGGAAAAATGTATGAAGACTCCCCCATGCTCTCACAATCCAGAGGCTTCAGTGTGGATGATCCATCATCACTGAAGTATTTGTGGGCATCATGGGACCTTGAGTGGACACTTTTGTCCAATGGTCCAAAAGAGTCCCTCTGTGTGGGTTATTTACAGTCAACAAAGGTTTCATGAAGATATCTGATATCCTGATGATCATCTGTCTATCACTGTCATCTCAAGTATCAACTCTTGAGCATAGCTAGAGATAACTCTTTATCAAATGATAGCAACACAAATCTATAGAAGGGTTCAAAACACTTCTTTATAACTTTCAAAGGCCATTGAATTAATCTCCTGGATATGGTGCTTTTGATTTTATGCTTTTTTCTTTCTTGTTTCATAATTCTCTTATGTTTCATCATCTCCTTTCTGACACGATCCTGCCTCAAAGTTCTGTGCCTTGCTTTTAAAATTCATTCAACATGTTCATTTTTCATATTAATTTATCACTTAATTTATAAGAAGTGTATCAAATTTCACTGGAGGAAAATCCTATTATATTATAAAGTTGAAGTTTTCTACCTTAATCTCTCTCTACTCTGTGACTAATTACCAAAGAATCTGTTGAGTCTATCACTCAAATTATATAACTAGGTCACTTGACTTTATATTTGTCAGTACCTTCTCCTTCAAAGGAAAAAAAAATCAATAAATGGGATGTCTTTAATAAAGAGTGAATTAATAGAGAGCAATCCATAATAGAATTGCTATTTTCAGCAGTTGTTACCTAGAAAATGATTGTTAGGTCATCACCTGGGTTTGTGGCTCTTATGCTGTCACCAGGAAAGGGACAAGATTGGCACAGTTAGAAAGGCCTCTGTGAGGTAATCTATCCTGCTGACATCTCCCCGTGGATCTGAGACCCACGAGCAAGGCTACAAGTGAATCACGAATACGGCACCAGCATCATCATCAACCTACTGTCTCAGTCTGGGTGGGCAAAAGCATTTATGCCCCATTTCAGCCTTGGGAATAAGATTTTTTTTTTTTTTCAAAAAGCATGCATTACACTGTCCAGTGCCAGCATTAGCCGATGTGCCAATTTCCCTGAAACCAGCTGATACTGAGGCAGCTTCCCTCAATACTCTCCCAGAAGCTGGATCTACCAGGCCGTGATTCATCTCTGTCAGGAGTAGTTACAAGCACCATCTTCTGAGTGGCTGATTAAAGCAAAGGGTCAGCTGCAGCCATGACGACCACACTCCACAACCCCCCTGAGATGGAGCTGTAATTAAAACAGCACACAGCTTCCTGATGCCTAGGCCCTTCTGGAGGGGAAAGAGTTTTGGCAACCCTGGAACCTGTGGCAAGGGCAGAGCTGGCCTGGCCAGACAGCCCAGAGTCAACAGCTCCAGTCCTCCACACCTCAGTCCTCGCTTGTGGGCACCCAACGGCTCTGCCTGGCTCATCTCCCTCACCTCCTCCTCTCAAGCACCCGCTTCCTATCCCCAACTTCAGTGTGGGGCTGTCCTATCTTTTGTTCTGGCAGAGATAAGATGTATAAATGATGAGTGGTTGACAAAGTGTACTCCAGTGCCGCAGGCAGCTCATCAATCATTTTCCACATGTCTACAGATAATTGATGCCAACCCTGCAGGCAAAGCTCCATCAGGTGAGAGGAGGGAAGAATTAAATCTGCTGTCAGGAGCCAAGCAGCTGATCTGTATTTAACATTCTTTTTAATTTAGCACTTGTTTGTTTTAAGCTGAGTTTGCAGGCTCCTCCTTGCCCCCACACTTGGGAGAGTGGCCTGGGGTTTGCTGACCCCGTGACCGCCTGGGGCGCTGAGCCCATGGGTTTCCTGGGCAAGGCTCTGGGGAAGGAAGGCAGACAAGACCACCCAGGACTGCTCAGGAGGCACAGAGAAACTTTCTTTCTGCTTAAGTGAAGCTTAACATCAAAGGCTCGCCTGTCAGGTGATTATCTGTCAACAGGATCCGGTTGGCACCGTGCTACTTGCACACAAGGAAGAAACCACTTACTGCTTTCTTTACTTAAGAAAAAAGTTAATAAAAATAATCTGAGCCCATATTTCCTTTATGAAACGAGATTGAGTAACACTTCTAGCATAGCTTTAAAGAGCTTTGCGTTTCCGTACTTCCCTTGCTTCATCCAAACAATTCCAAAGTGAAGTCAACCTTAGAAGGTGCCTGTTGGCTGGTGAAATGCGAGAGTGCTGATGAAGGGTCAAGACTCTGTAAGTTTCACTCTCCTGCTCAACTCCAACTCGCTGTTTTGTCACCAACCTCCAATGTTCACGCTAATGTTCTCGCCTACACACACGTTCACAAAACCTTGCCACTCTGCAGAAATCTTTGCTCTTGGCGACTAGGGCATCCTGGTGAAGACAAAATTGCCAAATGAGCCACAATCCCAAGTTTTCAAAAGAATGATAAT
Organism: Cephalophus harveyi; assembly: GCA_006410635.1. Taxonomy (NCBI): domain Eukaryota; kingdom Metazoa; phylum Chordata; class Mammalia; order Artiodactyla; family Bovidae; genus Cephalophus; species Cephalophus harveyi. Next base: position 10,799 of record SJYT01071403.1, read on the forward strand.
ATCCGTAAGACAACTCCAAAGTGACCCCGAACATTACCTTGCAGTCTCTTAGGGTCATTCATATGAAAATGATGTTACAAAAAATTGTTCTGCTTGATAGAATGCCAGATAAATTAGATTTTAGTAGATTTCACTTTTTCTAAGGAAGTAAGCTGGTATCTAAGAAGACTAAGTCCTAATAGCAACGTGCTAATCAAATTTGTCATGACACCTTCTCAGCTGAAACCAGGCACCTCTCAAGGCAGAGTGTCTGCTCTGTCTTGCCTTCCTGTTTCCTGAGCTCAAAGATAACTCTCCCTGTTTTGGTGAGGTTCAGAAGTGTAAACAACAGCCTGCTGTGTTCCAGAATCACAGATTGTCTCCAAAGCAGCTCCCTACTCCAATTCCTTCTTAATACTGCAAATCAAACCTCGGCCCTTCTCAACAACCCTCATAAACAGAGTGCTTATGAAGTGAGATGTAGCCCTGTGATCATGCTAAATGCTGCATTCAAATTTGTATCTTGAATTGGACTAGAGATACAACTAAATTCTACATATTTTAAAATATTAATAAAAATAAAAATGCTTAGATGTCTTTAAGTGCTTACACTTTTAATTTAAAAATTGGACCAGAGATACAACTAGCTTCTACATATTTTGAAACGTATAACACTAACAATCATCAGCCACATATATTCACTCACTTATTCTCTCAACAAATGTTTCCTATGGTACCATGTAACCTGCTAGGCACAGGACTGAAGTTGAAAGTATAGCTGTTTATCCTGTGGATCCTCTGTAGCTGACAAGTTCACAAAAATACTATGATATAAAGTGTCAAGTGCCCTGTCAACAGACAATTCATAAGGAGTGTGTATGGCTAATAAACACATTTTTGAAATGTTCAGCCTCACTAGAAATTAGAGCAATGCAACATGAATTAAAATGAGAGTTTTTTTTTTTTTTCTTTTCCTCTAAACCTATCAAAATAACAAATGAGGGGAAAAATGACACCTAAGATTACAGAGAGTATGGGGGAAGTTGGTGCTGGTAGACAATAGAGAATAAATAGATTACTACTGCCTAATAATGGCAATCCACTCCAGTACTATTGCCTGGAAAATCCCATGGACAGAGGAGCCTGGTAGGCTACAGTCTATGGGGTCGCAAAGAGTCGGACACGACTGAGCGACTTTACTCACTCACTCACTCACTGCCTCATAAGTGATTTGGCATCAATGGTTTTAAATATTTCTAAGAATTTTTCCTAGAAAAAATGATTGAGATATGTACAAGATTTAAACATAAAAACATCCACTGAAAACATCCTGATACCCAACACCACAAAAGACATATGATATGTACATGATGGGAGATAAGGTGCTTCAGAACTCAGGGTAATTACATTTGGCTGAGAGGAATTAGGGCAAGATTCATGGTGGGTAATGGCTTTACACCAAGTCCTGAAAAATGAATAGGATTGTGGCATGCTAGTCAAGAGTACACACTAGGAAAGTGGAGGGTAGGGATGAAAGAAAAGCATAAAGAGAGGAAAGCAGAGAGCATTTGTGACAAAGAAGTGTGATCCAAGGGCAGAAGCCCAGAGATTGCAAGGGGGGTGGTGGAAAATGAGAATCTCTGGCCCCAGTAAGCTGCAGCAGGCTTTGCTGGGCCATGACCTGGCTTTGGGGGCAGGCAAAGGGGCAGCCCTTGCTGCCTCTCTGAATGACAGAAGACGTGATCAAAGCTCTGCCAGGGGAAGTCCACTCCATTCATGCTACATGAGGCTGGGCTTGGAAGCGACATGAAGCAGTGAGACTGGCTAGGGTATTAGAATAGTCAAGCAACTTGTCTTGGGAGAAACAATACACCCCCTACTAACACACAAGGGAAAACCTAGCTGGCTTAGTTTCAATGAATAGCAGCTTCTGACCAGAGGATTCAAAAACAAGATGGTAATGGCACCCCGCTCCAGTACTCTTGCCTGGAAAATCCCATGGATGGAGGAGCCTGGTAGGCTGCAGTCCATGGGGTCGCTAAGGGTCGGACACGACTGAGCGAATTCACTTTCACTTTTCACTTTCATCCCTTGGAGAAGGACATGGAAACCTACTCCAGAGTTCTTGCCTGGAGAATCCCAAGGACGGGGGAGCCTGGTGGGCTGCCATCTATGGGGTCGCACAGAGCCAGACATGACTGAAGCGATTTAGCAGCAGCAGCAGCAGTAGCAGTATCAAAACACAGGCTAACAAATGATCAGTTTCCATTTACAAGTTATCAGAATCTGCCATCAATCCCCAATTAAAATTTCAAGATACAATGGAATTCTGGGACATTTTAAATGTACAGAATTACCTGGAGTAACAGAGGTGAGTTTCTGCACTAAAACCCTGCCCAAATGGGGTCAGTTACTAATAACTTGATGGGCTAGAAACATGTCATCATTTAAGAACAATTATGGCAAAATAGTTTTAAAAGCATTCTGGTGAGTCTAAGTGGGCATTAGGTGTGATTACTCAATTCCTGAACTCTGTGTTTTTATACCCAGTGATTTACAATACTTCTGAGGAATGTCCTAAAAAATATCTGAGTGGCATCAGTATCTAGTATTTAGAGAAGCTGATAATAATAGCTCACACTTATCTAGTGTTCACTGTATACCAGGCACTGTACGAAGGACAAATACTAACTCATTTATTCTCCATAACCTTTTAAGACAGGTACTATTAATATTCCATTTTATATATGAAGAAATGGAAATCAGAGAGGTTAAGCAATCTATCCATGGTAAGAAAGATGGTAAGTGACAGAACCAGGAATTGAACCCAGGTAATCTGGTCAATATCTCTCACTATTGACTTCTACTTTAGACAAGCTCCCACTGAAACATTTCTTTGATCATTTGCAGGCATGGCAGAGAATGGTGAGGTGTGTGTGTGCTCATGCCTATGCACCTGTGTAGGAATACAGGTATGAATGCTAGGGGAGGGTGAGAAACAGACATGAAATGGTGAGGAGGAGGATCACGTTGCACTGGCTGTGTTGGGAGGATGCTCATCCTCAGAGAAGGAAGACCAACAAACCTAGTTTCACAACAGGACCTGAGCCTACGAGAGAATGGTGGTTCTGGAAAGTTCTTAGAACCCACCCTCACCCACCCAGCACAGCTGAGTGTACATCTCCTGGAGAGAGAGGTACATAGCTAAGAACCATCTGCCCAAGCAGCCCTGCTGTAAGATTCTTCTAACATAAAGGTCTACTGTAGGAGGCTAACGTTCAATTTCCCAAGCATTCTGCAGTGGGAGTTAAAAATAGTATTCTGCTCACTGGAAATGGTAATTTGGGCAGTACACTGAGTAGAAGTAGAAGGAGGAGGTCTGGTGCTGGGCTTGAAAAGGCAAGAGTCCTGGCAGTCTGAGGGGTGAAGCTTCCAGCATAGAGGAACATCAGCGGGCAATTTGGGAGTTTAAGCAAAATAACGGGAGCTCATAACTGAGAGCACATCAGCCCAGAACAGCGTTCATTTGTGAACTGGTGACACTGGCATCCCTGCTGTGGATTAGGCAGGAGACTGTAATGATTCCTAACACAGTGACCTTCTCTAGGGGATACCTGGAGGTATTGAAAAAAAAAAAAAGAGAGCGAGCGAGAACCACAAAGGGTGGGGAGATGTTGAGAACCACCTGTATTTTAAAAATTATATTAAATTACTTATCAGTCTCTTACTTAAAAAGAGAGGGTTTATTTTAATTAGGATATATGTCTTCAGTTGGACTCCACCGGTTATCCCTCATGGGTGCTAGAGTAGATGCTCCTTGGAACACAGACAGACAGGCCTCCAGCTATTAACTTGAATTGCATAGAATATACCCCACTCAGTGGTTAAACATCTGAAACAGGCACCTCCTCAACAGGCTCTGGATGAGACAAAGTGGAATCATGTCCACAACACAAAGAGCCGAGCTTTGTGCACCAGGCACGCTACTGGCAGGACGGCTCAGAGGCCACTCCTGCGTCTGTGTGCATCTTCACAGACAGAAGAACTTCAGGGGCAGATTTCACCCCACTTTCACATCAGGGAGCCTACGCATAAATTTCATATAAGGCTAAAGGAATGGCTTGACTTTGAGTTCATGTGGCCCTCGCCTCTCACTGAGCTACCACTTCCCACACATTCTCTGAGTCAAAGGCAGAGTTTGCTTTCAATGTCTGCAACACGGAACTCTCTTTGTTGACAAGACAGCTGCCTGGGCTGATGTCAGGGGCTAAATCCCTGAGCCAGCTCACAGTTACCTCCAACCTCCTTGACCTGGGAAGCGCTGACAGGCCATCCACCTTCTGCTCCTCACTGGCCCATCCACACCGACAACTCCATGTTTTCCGTGTGTGCTGCGCTGGAGGCTGTGGCAGGCCAGTGGCGTGTGCTTACAGCAGGAACGTAATGCATGGCAGACTTTGTGGCTGCCCTGAGGTTATGAAAACCCTCATCTTCCTTCACATACAACCTCCAAAAGGGTGCGTTTGCTTTTCCTGTTACCAACTAGGCCCAGAGCTCCGTAGCAAAAGAAAGAAAAAAGGTAAAAAGCCGACAAATTGTTGAATTAATTCATGTTCTTTGCGAATCCTCTCTTTTCTCCTCCCAACACAATTACCAGACTTCAATTTTATAGACAGGTATTAGAGCAGGAACACTTTATATGCTGTGATTCAAGCCAGTAATGGGTTATCTGGTTAAAGAAAAGTTGTTTGAAATGCTACACCTTCACTTACACATTTTATTTCACTTTAAATCATGTGAATCAAACTAATTTACTGACTTTTTGATGCAAACTTAGGCCTTTTCTTTTGCATATGGGTCTGTTCACTGGAGTTTAGCATGGATTATTTTGTACATAGCACTCTCATTATATAGATTACAAAATGTCCTGCTTTCTTTATAGGAGTAGAACTTAAAAACTGTTGTGAGGCAATCTGAGTACAGACTCCTAGAATATTATATGTTCTTCTCCCAAGCTTCTTCAGCTGTCTTGTTGATACTCAATTTATTGTATTTTTTAAATAAGTAGACCTCGTCGAGCCTTTCTTAAACATTCTCCTTAGTTTTCACACCCACACACACACACATCCCCTTCACACTTATATTTTATTGGTTTTATAATATTCAACTAAACTGCATTATTATAACATAAACACAACTAACACAAGTAGGTTTGGGAACAGATTCAACTGACTCATGGTAAATATACAGGTCACCTGGTGGGACTAGAAGTGCCTGGTTGAATGAGGAGAGAGCCCACTGGCTGTGCATATGCATGGAGACAGTTCCACGAGAGAAGAGCAGGTGTTGGTATGCACACCATTGGTGAAATGCAAACTGGCTAACTAGAGTGGTTCTGCTGTGCGTGTATGCATGTGTGTGTGTCTATATGCATGTATATATATATATATACACACCTATATGTATGTCTGTATAAACACACATGTTTTTTGAAATGGTATTGAGTTTTAAAGAATATTTTTAGAGAATACTTACTAAGATTGCTTAGCAATACCACTATGAAAATACAAATGACCTTATTTCTCCCCACCACGAGCCATAACCCTGCCATAACCCTGCCATACTGGTTAGGCAGGTACCCAGAATCCCGATGTCCTCACAAATGTCGGTGCTCAGAATCACTGCACGGTATGCCTCCTCTTGGAGTTTCCTAGGTAAGCAAACAACTTGGTATCCAAGTGGTTGGCTTTATGGGAAAGTAGACTGAAAAGTCAGAATCTGCTCCTCAGACTCACTTTCAGGGAAACATTCAGCCAGCTATCTCCTCTGCAGAGTCTCCTCAACTTGGCACAATCTGCTAGGGTGAATGTAGGTTGGGAATGGTATCAGAAAGGATGCTGAGACTTTTGCCCAAGCTCGTGCTTTTCTTGCTCCATGCAGAGGGACTGTCATAACTATAGCTCTCTTGTGGGTTTTTTTTTTTTTTTTTTTTACATGCAACTCCAAGTCTCTGCCCACAGCTAAATAGCTCAGCTGAAAACCTAAACTAAAAGCAACCTCTCCAACAGACTGATCAGCACTATATGGAGTCCCTTGCATGAGAGCAACAAAAAGAGCCAAACGTATTGCAAGATGGAAAATCAACAGTGTGTGGGCAGGAGTGGAGAGAAACAGAGAAGACAAGAAACAGAAGCCAGGACGTCGAGATGTAGAAGGAGTAAGGCAACAAACAAGAGCTGGTGGAAGCAGGGGGTGGGTTGGATGGGATGAACTGGGAGATGAGGATTGACGTATATATCTACCATGTGTAAAACAGCTCATAGGAATCTGCTATATAGCACAGGGAGCTCAACGCAGTACTCTGACGATCTAGATGGATGGAATGAGGAGCTGGAAGTGAGGACCAAGAGGAAGGGGATATATGTATATATATACTGCTACACTTCATTGTATGGTGGAAACTAACATAGCACTGTAAAGCAATTGTTAAAGGGGAGAGAGAGCTGGTGGGGGGAGGGGTGACAGGCCCACGGCACAAGCAGACCCTTTGCTTGTTCACGTGTTCTTGCAATATTCCTCTTGCTGTCTAAAAGAGCCCTGCTAGCAGTTCCATAATCCCTGAAGCCACAGAGCACCGAACAAAGACACACTTTCAGGAAGGAAAAAGGAATCAAAGGTTGCTGTACACAGAACGCGTAGGAAGTATCTGCCACTGTGAGTAAAAACCAAAAAGCCCAAATTATTGCATGAGAACGGCAATCAACCTGAAAAACGGAAGGGAGAGAAAAGGCAGGCCCTACTAGGTGATCTGTGAGGGGAAAAGCCAGCTCCATCATGAATATCCTCAGTGTTCCTGTGGTCAAACAAGCCATAAAGACAGCTTCTCTTATGAGGCTGCATCTTAGGGCTCAGGCATGAATTTATATCCCTTTTCCCAATCAACCTGTGTGAGTGGCATTTGAATCTCAAAGCCCAGTGGAAGTTCTTAACTCTCCTCCGTTGCACATCATTGCATTCTATAGCCGTCTGAGGAGGGGCACAAGAGGTGGATTTTCGAAGTGAGGGCTTTATTATCCTCCCCTCTTCCCTTACACCATCAAGGAAGGAATTGGGACATGCATCCAGGACTGTGTTGGTTTGCTCAGCAGTGGCAAAACAAGAAATCACCCACAGGAGTAGAACACACAAAACATACTCGGTTCATGTCCCATGAGGGAACAGAGACATCCCCATCAAAGAAGCACCTTGGGAGGGCTGGCTTGAAGCTGACCCTACAACTGGATGTGATCATGATGCAGGACTTGCCCATCACAAACCCAGGCTATCACTCCCAGCCACCATAGCCTTCCCTGCTGGGAGGCCTCCATCTGCTGGAAATCTTCCCACCTCTGATCCTCCATCTTCACTTAACTTTGGTTACCTACCTACCTACCTACACAAATCATAGACAGTTTGACTCTGGGTACCTACTCAGTCACCAATACACATTTAATAATTTTTGTTCAAAAATCTTTCATCATTTCAGGTGTAGATACAATGAGACAAAATATACCCAAAATCTATTTGTCACAGATAACTTCCTAATATACATTCTTTGGACACAGCAAACCATCCTCATAAACAATATTTCGCCAGTGTGCAGCTGAATGGGAGATAACTCCATTACAAAGTGTGGTCGGTAAAAACTAGGGCCTCTGAAGAATGAACATTCTTCAAACCCTCTCCACACACCTTATAGTTAAACACTAGAAGACACTCACCCCTCTTAGCTTTCTTCTACTCTCCCCTACCCTCCTGCAAGAAAACACATGTTCACAGAAAGAAGTTAAGTGGAAGCTGTTTGCTGCTATTTCTATTGCAGTAAACTGAAATGAATAAAATCAGTTAAGCGTTTAGAGAGGAGGGAAATAAGAGAAATAAATACAATCGTATTCACCTTCTTCAAAGGCCATAAGAAAAAAAAAAAGATAATTTGAATAAGAAAAATAATTTAGATTCTAATCCCCTTTGAGTTCCAGCTTCTTAATATTCCTGCTTTAACAGCTACTTCCTAGTAATATCTTTTTAGGTAAGTAGAAATATCACAAGTAATAATGGTTATGTCACTAATTTTTCCACTGAAAATATGGCCCTAGATCCCTGCTTTTTTATGAAAATGATGGGGGATAGGCAGCTTCCAGTTGCTACCCACAAAGTAATTTTCCACTGATGTCTGGTGAGATTATTTAAGGAGTGGGCCAGAGCACAGATGTTCACTTCTCAAAGGGTGGAACTGATGTCTCAACAGTGAGTGCTCTCAGAGATGTGGGAAGCCATTGATTTCTGATAAGAATTTAAACTGCTTACTCTTGTTGATGCTAAGGACATCGTCCCAATCTCTGTTATCATGTGTCTAAACAGCCTGGATTTAGGATTTCTACAGGTGCCTAGGTCCTAACGGTTTTGTCTGATACAACTGCTATTGAGTTTTGCCAGCAAGACCAGGATTCTTTTTCTTTTTTTTTTTTTTATCAAGGGCAAATAGCTTACCAAAGGCATTTTGATAAGAACTTACCAAAATATAGCATTAGCTGTCTTTCCAGACACATTACTCCACTCTTTGTTCAATAGCAGTGACATTTAAACAGCAGTATAGAGAGAGACAGAAAAAAGGTGCAAGCTTCCTGTGTGCTGGAGGCATCAATGCAGCCTTAATCACTTGGCAAAGACGGTTCCCAAAACAATGATGCGGAGTGTCAAAGTGAAGCTGGTGGTATTGTCACCTCAGCAAATGATGCTGGGTCATCTTGGAGAATAGATACACAGGAAAGAGAGCACCTCAGCCACCACACTGTGAACACTCTAGATTTTGACCTTTAAGGGACTTGAGGGAATGTTGGTACTTGATACTGAGGATAGAAGGGAAAATAGTAAAGAGGGACATAATTGGGTCTGGAGACAATGGGAGAGATAGCATAAGAAGAGAGGAAAGCAAGGAGGAAAGGAAAAGGGAAGCAAGAATTAAAAGAAGGTTAGAAAGATGGAGTGAGGGTAGAAACCAGCTGACAGACTCAGATCTTTGGTAGTTTGAATCATACTAATGTAGAAAATGCTCATCTCTCATTTACTCTACAATCCATCCATGTATCTGTCTCTGCATCCATCAACCCATCTCTGCATCCATCCATCTCTGCATTCAACCATTCAAATATCCATCCATCCAACCATCCACCTAATCAGTTATTAATTAAGTCTGCAAGTATTTGCTGGATCTCCTAGTTTGATACAGAGCTTGAGGTACACAGGAAGATGGCAAAGTATCCTTAAGAAACCTTCAGTCATGGAAATGACATAACACTGAAGAAACTAATTAGCCCCTGAAGCAAGACTAGTGACATTGCCCTTCATCTCAGCCAGCATTCTGTATCTCATATAAGCACTGGCTTCTGAGACACAACAGATGCGGCTTCAGATCCATCTTTCACGGAAAGAACGCCATCCAGCTTATGTCTTCAGATAAGCCAGGACTACTCTAGCCCACCTGACTTCTATAACACTTATATGTATAAAACACGCTGAAAGAACATTAATAACAGTAACAATAAATAACAGTATCAATGGCTAAAACCTAGAAACCACTCAAAAGACACTTTCCTAAGTGTTGTACATGTACTGAGTTATCAGCCGTCTTGACAACATAGAGATTATGCCCAAAGTCACAGAGCAAGTAGGATTTAGACTCAGGGTGGCTCCCAAGTCTGAGCTCTGTCCTTTGCCTCTACCAGAAGACAGTGTGGAGAATGAAGAGTCACTGATCAGTACTAAACAAGGAAGGACTACATTCCAAACAGCATGAATGGAACCCCCAGTAAACACTGACTAGAACATTCAAAACTTTCAGTTCTCTCCAAGATGATTTAGGGGACATGAAAGAGGCAGATAGAGCCTTCATCCCTGCCTTGGAGAAATTCTGAGTTGAGGAGAAAAGACTAGTCTCTATGAACCATGAGGAATAATAAAATCTGTAAGAGCAGAATCGGCTTTGTAGCATTGGGGAGGGGATGTGCTCAGCGTAGTTCAAGGGAGAAACCAGAGAGGCCGGCCTGGCAGAAAAACCTGAGAACTCTGGTTCACATCCAACTGCATACCTCATCTGTAGGTAAGCAAGAGGCTGAGCAGCTTTAAGAGGAGGAAAATGCTATCTTTAAAATAAAGGAAAGATTTTTCATTTGCTGAAACAAGTCAACAACAAAACCAATAACGGCAGCTAACATTTGCATAGAGCACTTACTCTGTGCAGGCTATATTCTAAGCATTTGCATGTATGAACTCATTTAATCTCTGAGTTGGGGGCAAAAATCATCTCTGTTTTACAGGTGAGGAGACCCAAAGAGATTAACTAACTTGACTAACATTATACAAGTATTAAGTGTCAGGGATAGGATTTCAGCCCAGACCGCCTGGTTGTAGAGTTCTGACAAGCCCACAAACAGGCAGAAAGAGCAAGACCCCTGAAGGTGACTGCTGAAGACCCCTGAAGATGAGTTTAAAAGCGCTGCTGAGCTTGGACACAGCCCAGGCAGGGAAGTCTGCCATAGCAGATGTTGAAGTATCTGATTCTGAGATGTAGGATGATTGGGTGTCTCTGAGACACTGCTGCTGGTCACACATACTCCAGAGATGAGAGGAAATGCATTTGCTGTTCCCTCTGCCTGGATCTCTCATCCCTCTGCCAAAATAATTGCATGCCTTCCTTCTGGCCATCAAATGGTACCTTCTCAGAAAGTTCATCTCTGATTACCCTTCATGAAACAGCATTACTTCCCTGAATCCCTCACCAGTGTTGCCATGCTTGACATCTATTTATCAACTTATTACCTATCTCTCTTGTCTCCCCACACTGGAAGGTAAACTTCTTGAGCAGGAACTCAGACTCTGTTCACTCTGTACCTCCAAGTGCCTAGAACAGTACCCAGCACAGACTAGCTCTCGATAAATATTTGTGGATTGAAGAAATGCAAGATTCTTGATAAAATATATGATGAGATTCAGAGGAGAAAAAGGGAAAGGAATCTTTGTCCCCTTGGAGAAGCTCTTAAAATAATGTAAAGGACACTGATTCCCATCATTAGGAAGCTCCCAATCTGAAAGAAAGCTATAAATTTTATTTGGAGGAGAGCAGAATCTAATGGTAGAGACAGGGTCTCCATCCTTGAGAAATTCACCATAGTGGTGGAAACAGGAATGATGGACCTTTCCAATGACTGAGAGAAACACACACACACACACACACACACACACACACACACACACAGAATCCTCATGGGACATGGGGGAATAAAGAAAGGGAAGAAGGTTTTGTTCACTTCATGACAGCACATTCAGGGGTCGGGAGAGCTGAATTATGAGGCCAGGACACATAGCCCAGAGAGAAACAAAGGCAGAGCTATGTCCCCATCTGACTTGCATCAAACTGACTCCAGCCAACTGTGTGGGGATTGTTTCCTGGCTTTTGGAAGCCTAACTTTCCCTCTTCCTTATATATCTGACTCAGCTTTTCATAAGCTGAGTGCATAAGCCCACATAGGGGCACTGGAAATACTGAACCACCACCTCTGCCAGCGAACTGCCTCATTAACTGGAGCACCTCATTAATCTTACCATTATCCAAGCTAATTAGAAGTCTCCCTCCTCTCCTTCCTCTCATTCAACTATTCCCTGTTCTCTCCCTACCCCTTTCTCTTTCCTACTGCCTCCTCTTTTGAGGTAAGAGACCAACTTTATACCAGATGGGAGAGCAACACCATAATTCATTCACTTGAGTTGACAAATTGAGATCCTATGTGTAAGAGGAGAGGGGGACATATATTTAAATCTCAATCCAACCAGTGTATAAAATAAAGAGTAATCAGATAAGCAATAGCTGTATTTTTATTTACCTATCAAGTTCCATACTTAAGATTTCCCTTTTCACATAAAGGTACTGGTCCTGACTCAAGTCTTTGGTATGCATGAGTACAAAATAATCCTAATCTACACCAACCTATTAGAAACAGCATGTACTGTTTGGATCTTTGCACTCATTTCCTCTGCAATCATCCCCTTTTAATATTTTCTCTTGCCCTGGTAAGGTCCTGTTTTTCTTTTGTTTTACAGTTTATATCCTACAAGCTCCCTCAAAGCATCCATGAAACATGGGAGGGTATCAAGATTAAAAAGCAACACAAACATGCAGACGTGTCACCCATGTACAAATGGAAAATAAAGAACATGTAACAGAACTAAAGATAGTCCAAGAGAAGACAAGAAAAGCTGCTCATGCAATTGAGTCCACGGGGGCTAATATAATGAGAACAGAAAGAAAAGATCAGGATTTCAGCATCTGAAAATATAGAAGCTGAAAAGATGAAAAAAGAGAGTGATAAAGAAACCTGGACCAAAGGGGGTCTTGTCCACTCAACACAAGCAGAGGCTGCCCTTACGACCTAAGGTGTTTTACGCTGGCAAGAGTCAACAGAAAACCTCTTTGTCCTAATAAGTAGTTCATGATTAAAATATAAATGGACTTAAATAAACAGAGATGAATATACATATGCCAAAGCCATGATGGATTATCATAATAAACTAGGATATGCATTTGGGAGAAAGCCCAGAACCTTTGGAATGAACAGAATTATAAGGTTCCAGAGTGCTGATTTCCTGGAGATCCTCTGGGAAAATATGGTTTCATGGGAGAACAAAAATTTAGCCTCTTGATTTGAGAGTAGCTTTCCTCTGATAGAAACAGGATCATCAACATACTTCACCAAAAAGTAAGAACAATAGCTCCCTTCTGAGATCTGCAAACCTCCGTTAGGATCTGCATGGCCAGTTCACAGGACAGAAATGTATGGGAGAAGGACCAGCAGAAAATCTAGTTTCTGCCTTTTTTCCTGGCTCTGCATGCCTTGGAAGCTTGACATACTGCATGGACCAATAATAATAATAATAATAAAAGCCCTTATAGTCTTAGGGAGAGATTTCTAGTCATTTCCCAGGATCCTTCTTCATTTTTAACTTATTCCATATGCTTTGCTACCGCAGACCCCAGCCTCGGCCGCAGAAGCAGTCTATGCTGCCCTGCCATTTAAGTGTGAGGAGCCCCAGCTCTATTGAAGCTTGTCATCTTGCCTATTAGCTTGATGTCTTTATTCACAGACCATCTGTACCACCGAGAGATACAGAGGCAGCTAATGTCAATATGAACAAATGCCTCCTCTTTTACAAGAAATGTCAAACGCAGGACAGACTAAGAATGACCCCAGGAATACCAACAGATGTTCACTACAAGCCTCTCAAAAATCAATCCTTTCTACAGGGACTAATTAAGATGAAATAAGGAGCAAAAGTAAAGAAATTTGTGTCATATTATCAGGAACTTCATCCTCACTTTCCAAGCTCATTATGGGCAGATTGGCCTGTGCCCTTTGAAAAAATGCTAAAAGAGGGGCTGCAGCTACCAGGGGACCAGGGAGGCCTTCATTTGCCTCCAGTTCCAAACTGCAAAAAGAAAAATGCTCAAGAAAAAAAAAGTGTTACTTAGCATGATTTTTCTGGTCTGGTTTCCTTAAATGGTCCCACATTGAAAGGAACCATTTTCAGAAAATCTCCCCCAAAAACAAATAAGAGGCTAGAAAAGGAAATTGTGACATTTTTCCATCAAAAAGGAGATAAGAGAGTCTGGCATGTTGGGACTGGGAGTCTAGGATAATCCGGTTGGAGAATTTTCAATTCTGCAAAGTGATAGTATTCTAAATTTTTCATTTGTTCTCATCCTCTGTGAAAAGGCAAAATCTTATTATTTGTGCTAGCCTCAAATGAAGAGAGGTTGCCATTTCCTGAATTTCAAATATTTCTCATCTTTGCCTTTAAGTAAAGAAATATCTACCATCCACAATAATTGTTGTTCCTCATTAAACTATTTGTCACACTTTCTGGTTGGGTAAAATCATTAGTGTAGTACAACCTAATAACATAGATCTCAAACATTTATCTGCCAAAACACATGGAGGATTATTTCATGGAGCCCAGCCCACTCCCAGGAGGTCATTTAAGGTGAGATGCCACGCCCCTGAAGTAACTAACGATATCCCTTTCTCCCTGGCTTGAGAAATTATAAAGGAAAGGAGGCAATGTGCATCTGCTCTACTTTAGATGAATGGACATCATTCACCAGCTTCAGTTCTTAATCACTGGTAAACATTTGTTCATGGCCTTGCTCATAACATGATTCCTAAACTTGACCGCTGAATCATGGTTAAGACCCTAAACTACGTTTGGGGTCTATCAATAGCAAAGCCTGGGTCTCTTCCACAGCACCACGGCCCCCTGCAAATTCTCCAACATAAAGCCGTGCACATTGGGAATGGGTCAACATTTTGACAATGTGGGTTCTTTTTGTAGGTTAGGAGAGGCTTGATTTTTGGCAACTCAACCTATTCCATAACAGGAGAAAGATTCAATGGCTGCATGATCCACAGGTTACTGACTTACTCTGTAATATAATGGGCCACCCCTCAATCCCCCGTCATCACCATCACATCACAATATAACGCCTCCCAGCGTGCTGCCTGCTACAGCAAGGGCTAGACTCCTCATGCCATGTCTGCCAAAGTTTTCTCAAACCTTTCCTTCTGTTCGTGGAAGAAGTTGATACTAGATATTTTCCTTTAACCAGGGAAGCAACTCAGTCCTCTGCATGATTCCCTTAATGACCACAAGAGCCAAATTCAAAAGACTGTGCTTGGAACTCCTGTTCACTCTCTACTTGGTCTGGTAAGGCCGTATTTTACCTGGGTTAAATGTGGGGCAGAAATGAAAATGCACCAGAATTCTAAAATGAATCAGAATTTATTCATCCATAATTGATCCCCCGACCAGAGGAGAAGTCCTCTCCAGGAGGGTTTGCTCTCCAAGCCATCTGTTCCTCATGCTGCCCTGGGACAGTTTTGGTGTCCTTTATACTTCATTCACCCTTTAAGGGCAACTCACATAAAATGCCACATGATAAACAACTTTTGGGGAGAATGAAGCATTAACATGCCTTCGCTGAGTCTCATCCCACCTATTCTCTTGCTAACATAACCCAATACAGCTTCTGTTCTTCCATCTCTGTCCTTTGTGATCACAAAACTGAACTCGGCTTTGCTACTAAGTTTGTGGCTCACTGAAAACCATCTCGGCCTGGTAAGTCTGTATGGACAAAACTATGCTGAAAGGTGGTCTTTTTCTTCCGAGCAAAGATTGACAATTTGTAAACTCCTGCATGGGAAGCAAAGAACTGTTTACTGCCCAGCCCACGCACTAGCCCAGTTATTATCGCTGTGTGAGCATAAGAGCAAGAGTTACCAGACAGACGTGTAGAGCAGAGAGGGATGCTGGCAGCTCAAGAGCCCCCTAGAAAGTGGTTGAAGGGTTTTATCAGCCTCAGTTACAGCCCTGAAATGGCTCTCAAATGTGGGTAACGGACAAAGCATCAAAGATGGAAAGAGAAAAGCTACACTTGCTAGGTGACCCTCAACAAATCCAGGTTCTCTTTCATGTCCAAATGGTCCCCCTCAGGAACCTTGGAGAAGCCAGTGGCGCCCCACTCCAGTACTCTTGCCTGGAAAATCCCATGGATGGAGGAGCCTGGTGGGCTGCAGTACATGGGGTCGCTGAGGGTTGGACACGACTGAGTGACTTCACTTTCACTTTTTACTTTCATGCATTGGAGAAGGAAATGGCAGCCCACTCCAGTGTTCTTGCCTGGAGAATCCCAGGGACGGGGGAGCCTGGTGGGCTGCCGTCTATGGGGTCGCACAGAGTCGGACACGATTGAAGTGACTTAGCAGCAGGTACCTTGTCAATCAAAATGGCTGCCACACGAGCACAGTCTTCTGTCAAAGGTGCCATCTGGGAAGACTGTCTGCCCCAAGGGGACTCAATGAGACTTCACTTTGAATGGGGTTTGAACCTTGGACCTGGAGGTCAAAGTGCTTCTGGGAAAGGACGGTGGGGAATATAAGGGAAGTGAAGATCTAAATCTTGCTTGGAAACTCACATCTAATAAAAAGGCCTGAGACCTTATCAACAGATTTATCAAGGGCTTGTTACATGAAACTAGGAATTAGAAAAACTGGGCTTCTGGTCCTGACTGCCACTGCGCAAGTCATTTACCTTCTTCAAGACACAGTTTTTTTACCAGTAACCTGGGTTACCTGAATTTTTAAAAAATTTCTACATTTTAGATCTAAAAAGGTATAATGCTTTGAATCCATTCTCATCTTCTATATTTATCTTTTCTAAGTAGAACATTCAAGGATAGTTTATGTGCTTTGGCTCTCAAAAGCAGTGAACTGAAATATCAGCTCTAACTGTTTGATTTGTACTTAATCCCCACAGCAGAGTGGAGCCCTTGTTCTGGTACATCTGAAGGTACACACAGGCTTACAAGGCACACATGTGGGCATCTCACATTAATACTCTCAGGGCCCACGGCAGCCTCATCCTGTCCCATCCCAGCACATAAACGATGAGTGATAACTCACCAAGTCACACTGTGCTTTCTGCACTTCCAAGCTGGCAGTGCTTGCTGCATCCCGAACCTGGGAAACATCTGCAGGTTTGTGATTCTTCCTCGTTTCCATTCCCATGATGCTCCCCGAGCCTGCTCGGATCAGGGAAAGGTCGCCGGCTCCATCTGGCCACCCTGCCCCCCTCCATCCTCCCCCTCACCACTCCCGTCCCCCCTAAGGAGTTTCTGCCCATTTTGTCACTTCCACCTGTTCTGACAGGTTCCCCTGCCTGACCCTGAGATAGCCCTTGGGGACATTAATCATATAACAGCCGGAGCCGTGAAAGAAACAAGGGTTTGGCTGGATACTGTTACCGTCTCTGTCACCTACTAATCATGTCCTATGACACGGAGGGGCTTAATCAGATGGTCTGCTCTCTCATTAATCATCCTGGGCTCACTCAAACTTCACAGAGAGATTAAAGTTTAGCTCGGCTGGCTCCCCACTCCTCCTCCCACTCATTCCCCTCCAGAGCAGTTTCACTCAGGGTCCCTCTCCGGTTCCTTTTGCCTTGCCAACTGGCAGGGCACCTTGAAGTGTCGAATGCCTACCAACGCCACAACGTGCAGGAAGCAGGAGATAAGTCCTCGCTTCCTTTCCATTCTCCCCTCTCTGCCTCCCAATCCACAGAATAGGTTGAGAGAAAGAGAGAGACCAGAAACCCATTTAATGAGAGGCCTGAAAATCACAGACTTATGCTTGTACCAAGGAGCAAAATGACAGTTCAGATCTGTGAACCCTAAAGAACTCATAATGGAGACTTTTTCTGTATTTACCCAAGAGCAAGGAAAATTAAAGCAAATAAGCATTTTAAAAATGATTAAAATAAGCATGTGTGGCACAGTTGGTGGGAGTATGGCTGCCCCATGGGGAAAAGCCCTCACCTCCAAAGATACCAGCCCAGGATCACCCCTACTTGCCACTCTATGGAAATTATATTAGGAAGTCAAAAATAGCCTGTAAATTTGACAAGTTCTTTCCAGACAAAGCAAAAATTACTGAAAGGACGCTCCAAAAACACCCCGTATGTGAGAATCAGAATACATTTTAGCTCAGCTGATTCATTCTTATCCTG
Source organism: Cephalophus harveyi (assembly GCA_006410635.1). Taxonomy (NCBI): domain Eukaryota; kingdom Metazoa; phylum Chordata; class Mammalia; order Artiodactyla; family Bovidae; genus Cephalophus; species Cephalophus harveyi. The sequence continues at coordinate 28,427 of SJYT01071403.1, forward strand.
TTTGCAATTCTAGGGGCTTCAAAGGGGAGAAGCAAGTCCCGGCAAAGGCCCTGGGCAAAGGGCTGCTCTCTGAGCGCTGGTTTTGTACTTGCTCCGGGAGCTGTTGACTTTTGCAATGCTGCACGATTATGGGAAACAAGGATAATATTTGCCCTCAGAGCCAAGAAAGAACAAATATTTTATCAACATCTAAATCATCTCTCATCTGGCAGGGGAGGAGGGGCCGAAGGCTCAGCTGTACACATGTAAGCTGCCGAGGGCGAGGAGAGGGACTGCTGGGGGAGCTTTCTACCTGTGTAAACTTGTACTATCGATACCTGCCAGCACACACACTGCAGAGAGCGCCCCTGAGAAAAGCTAGAGCACTCCTTCTTTCCAGGTGCCTCCACCACCACCCCTCATCCCAGAGTAACCACCCCGATGCCATCCTGCTTCCTCTCTCACTGCCAGACTTGGGACTTGGGAAAGTGGGGGATTTCTGTGGATATTTTGGGGATGATGGGGCTTGCCCTGTTGTTATGTTTGTTTTCTAGTCACTGATCCTCCACCACTTGCCCAGAAATGACAGTAGGTGGAAACACTATCTTTCATTACACAAAGTATAAATAGTGTAATCTATCAGCGCCGTCAATCACAATGATTGATTACAGGCTGTCATAGAGAAGACTGACATATTAGAAAAGTTTTGTTAACAATGCCTATTGCTAGTCAGCCTGCCACAGAGGCTGGTGATTAATGTGTTGTCAGCCTGTAATCCCACACCCTTGGCTAATGAGGCAGGAATTTATCATCTTTACAGAGTGGCAGATGTCAGGGAGAAAGGAATCCAAGTGCTGGAAACAATATACTTTTTCTTACTAGGCCTGACAAGTCTGACAGGCCGAAAAAAACCACAAAGCAGCTTTGTATAAGAACCAACTTAAAACGAGGAACTTTTCATTTGGCATCTTCGCTTTAAATAGTGCTGCAAACCAGCCTCGATCCCTTCAAAAAAGAAAAAGACATGGAGAGAGGCGGGCACAGTGCTGAGTTCCGTGAACTCTGCACCCCGCTGCTGACGACTGAGACCCCAGGAAGAGGTTGCCATGGTGAGCAGACAGCTCCTTGGAAGAGGAGCCCAGGGCAACTTTTCCCTTTTACCTGTGAACTTGTGGCCAGGAGGTAAACACAGTATCCAGAGGAGGCCGAGCACCGCAGCTTCTCTCGCCACTGCCTTGGGACAGCTTTTACCTGGAGACACACCTCCCTTTCTAGAAACACTGCCCTTTCCATTGTGGATGAAAAATGGGGGTGAGCAGGAGATAAGAAAGGGGGCTCCTCATTGGTCAAAAAAAAGCAACACAGCGGAGGGAGGGCCCTTGGAAAATGACTTGCACCAATGCTCTGCTCTTATTTGAAACTACTTCCAGGTTGATTTTTTTCTGTTTCATCTTCTCCCTTCCCATTTAACTCTTCCATTTTTTACATGGGACAATGACTAAAAATTCTCTAAACCAAGGAAATTCAAGCCCAATGAAGAATTATCTAGACACCCTCTTAATAAATGCCTCATCCTTTTGCATCCCTTCCCTTCAACTGTATCTGCCACCTCTCCACAGTTCTAATAACAGGAGACCTGGGACCCTTCTTAAAACCCTGGGCCCTTCTTAAGACCCTTTGGGCAAATCTTGGATCTTCTAAGACCCTGAGATGCTTCTGAATCTTGGCTGTGTATTTCATCTTTGCCTGGATTGTCCATTCTGTTCTGAATAACTCCTAAGGAGCACCACACACAGGAGACACCCAACCTTTTCCATGGAACATTGAAGATATTCCCAAATGTGAAGATCAAATCTCTTCTCTCAACACTGATGCATTCTGCCCATACTCAAGCTAGGAAGAGAGCCAAGGGGGAAAGCCTATCTGGTCTGGAAAGTTCCCCATGCCAGTACCCTGTGAAGATGCAGTGTGGTGCTTGTTCTCATGTCAATCTCCGAGGAAGGGGGCAAATCTTAAGTGGCAACATTCTGACTGCTGTAATCCTTCTTCAAACACAGATACCTCCGCTAATGTACACAGATGCAATGTACAAAAACAAAGAGGGAGACAGCAACCAGAGCAGAAAAACTGCCTTCTGTCAACAGCACCCTCAGGCGAAAACACACAGCAAAGCCTTAAGTAATTTCATCTCTGAAAGGCAGCATTCTGGCATTAAGATGCACAGGATCCCTGGAGCCCAAACACACCCAATGCACTGAGAGATGGCTTTAGTGGGCCAGGAACCCACACGCTTAGGAAGAAACTCGGGGCAATGCCGAATTTCTTCCCTAGACCCGATGTGCTCAGGGCTGTGGACCTGTGAGGAGCCTGGAGTCAGAGGCTGGACAGTTGGAGGCCCCGGGTGGAAGCACCCCGCCATGCTTTGGGGGATCAGCACATAAGGCAAGCTAAAGGCTGATGAAGATCAGACGGCTCTGAGTGAAGGGTGACGAGGGCGGCGCCGGCTCCACTCTGCCCAGGCCGCTGACATCCAGGCCCCAGATCTCACTTAATGATAAGCAAGGAGCTGTGCAGACAGCCCCTCCCCTTATCCTGCTTCCCGATGTGCTAAGAGACAGGTGCTGAGTGAGCCTCCCACCCAGAGCCTCCTGAGGGGTCAGGGTGCTCGGTGTGTCTCCCCCAGCCCCGGTCCTCACGACTGTCAGGAGATAGAGCCCGCATCTGGCTCTCCTGCCTGCCAGTCCCCTACCCCTCTCTTCCCCCGCTAGCTCATGCAGCTTTCATTAACTACCCCCAGCCGACAATTTCCAATCCATTTGATGACAGATTAGAAGTGGAATTCAAAAAGCAAGTCACTTGACCTCCCATAACGTGCTTCTCTTAATTACATTAAAGATTTTCCACCATAACCATACTGGGTTTGACAGGTAAGGGTTTAATCAACTTCAGGTGGCCACTTTTAAGTGCTCCCCACACTGGGGCCATGACGTTGGCGTCACCAATGCTCCTAATGTGGTTCTAATTTAAATGGCTAATTTGGACACAAGGAAAAGATGAGGGGCCCATGGAGCCCCCACCACCTCGGTGGGAGTGGTTTCTAAATTAGGATTAATGCAGCAAGCTGCAGCCTAGTTGGAGGTTTATTTTATGGAGGTTGGAGCAAGTAAATAACATTTATCCTTTGTATACGTCTGCATATAATTACAGTAAAGTTTTCTTGTGTGTTAAATTATACAAACTCTTCAAAAGTGGGTGCCTAATGTCTTTTTCTAAAGCTGTGTTATTATTTTGGTCAAAAGTTGTTTACATTCAACAAATTCAATTTACTAAACGTTGACATGTTTGCACAACTGCACATAATTTATGCTGGAAGTCTGAATCGTGACTTTCAAATGAACTTTCTTGGTTCTGATTTGATGGACTGGGGTTGGAACATCTAGGTGTGGTAGTGCCTTCCATCACGTTTCTGTGGCCTTGCTTGATTTCATCGTCCTCTCATAAAGTCTTCTAATCACCTGGTAAATATTTATTCTGTACCTGCTGTGGTTGAAGCACGAGGCTGGGTGCTGAAGATACAATGATGAACAAAAACAATGTTATGACCCTTGTCCTGAGGAGCTTAAAGATGATTTAAGGAAATGGATAGGCAAACAAACACAGGAAGACATACATGTTAAATTATGTGGGCCCAAGAAGGGCTAGGAAGAAGAGGTATATGCTGTTTTAAGGACTTGGAAAAAAAAAAAAATGCAAGAGCTGGTCTTAGAAGAAGACATCCCTGGGGAAGTAATATTGTGAACTGAGAACAGGAGGAGGAAAATGACAAAGTTAACAAGATTACCAAGTGAGGGAATGCCAACTGTGTTTAGGCAGAAGGAATAGCATTGGCAAAGGCTTATGGTAGGATGGAGACTGGCATTTTAGAGAAACTAGATAGGAGGTGAGCATGTATGAGTGTGTGGCATTGCCTGAAGGTCTGGGAGTGTGTGTGAGGGATGCAGATGGTGTGAGATGGAACTGGAGAGTTGGTAAGAGGGCTAGACTATGCACAGTGGAGTAGACCAGCTTAGAAACTTTGCTCTTCATCCTAACTGCAAGGCTAGGCAGTGCAAGGTTTGAAGCAGGGCACTGACCTGATTTGTTTGCATTTTGCAAACATCTGTTGAAGGGAGCAGAGTATATGTGAGGGGTTAAAAGCGGATAAACGTAGATAACTTTGGAGGCTACTACAGTAGTCCCAAATTTAAGAAATACAAACCACAAACATGATATGGTTTGAACGTGAGTGATGAGGGTGAAGAATGAGAGTGGATGGCTTTAAGAAGTAATAAGAAATAAACTGGTAGGACGTTGGGACCAATGGGCCAACTCTCAGGTCTCCAACAAGAAGGCAGACACCTTAGGAGCTCACAGGAGCCCTTAAGTCCATGGGTACATACAGGTGATAAACTACAGATATGGATGAGACCACCAAGAAAGAGAGGTCAGACGGAGAAGAGGAGAGGTCCTTGGGCAGAGACATTTCAACACTGATTCGCCAGGTGAATGTATATGAACCTGTAAGAGATGGTGTAAGGATGGCCAGGGAGGTAGACAAAAACCACATGTATCAGAATATCCAAGGAAAGACTATGTTTCAAAAAGAAAGTGTTAACAATAGATTTTGCTACTGCTAAAAAGCCAAGCAAGATACACACTAAAAGTTCCCTTGAATTTAGTCACTTGGAGGTCACTGGGAATTAAACTTGCAGAGATCAGTTCAGTCACTCAGTCGTGTCCAGCTCTTTGCGACCCTATGGACTGCAGCACGCCAGGCCTCCCTGTCCATCATCTACTCCTGGAGTTGACCCAAACTCATGTCCATTGAGTTGGTGATGCCATTCAGCCATCTCATCCTCTGTCATCCCCTTCTCCTCCTGCCTTCAATCTTTCCCAGCATCAGGGTCTTTTCAAATGAGTCAGTTCTTCGCATCAGGTGGCCGAAGTACTGGAGTTTCAACTTCAACATCAGTCTTTCCAATGAATGCTCAGGACTGATCTCTTTTAGGATGGACTGGTTGGATCTCCTTGCAGTCCAAGTAACTCTCAAGTCTTTCCCAACACCACAGTTCCAAAGAATCAATTCTTCACTCAGCTTTCATTATACTCCAACTCTCACATCCATACATGATAACTAGAAAAACCATAACCTTGACTAGATGAATCTTTGTTGGCAAAATAATGTCTCTGCTTTTTAATAAGCTGTCTACGTTGGTCATAACTTTTCTTCCAAGGAGTAAGCCTCTTTTACTATCATGGCTGCAGTCACCATCTGCAGTGATTTTGGAGCCCAAGAAAATAAAGCCTGCTACTGTTTCCACTGGTTCCCCATCTATTTGCCATGAAGTGATGGGACCAGATGCCATGATCTTCGTTTTCTGAATGTTGAGCTTTAAGCCAACTTTTTCACTCTCCTCTTTCACTTTCAGCAAGAGGCTCTTCAGTTCTTCTTCACTTTCTGCCATAAGGGTGGTGTCATCTGCATATCTGAGGTTATTGATATTTCTCCAAACTATCTTGATTCCAGTTTGTGCTTCATCCAGCCCAGCATTTCTCATGATGAACTCTGCATATAAGTAAAATAAGCAGGGTGACAATATACAGCCTTGACGTACTCCTTTCCCTATTTGGAACCATCTGTTGTTCTATGTCCAGTCCTTACTGTTGCTTCCTGACTGCATAAAGATTTCTCAAGAGGGAGGTCAGGTGGTTTGATATTCCCATCTCTTTCAGAATTTTCCACAATTTATTGTGATCCACACAGTCAAAGGCATTAGCATAGTCAATAGAGCAGAAATAGATGTTTTTCTGGAATTCTCTTGCTTTTTTGATGATCCAGCAGATGTTGGCAATTTGATCTCTGGTTCCTCTGCCTTTTCTAAATCCAGCTTGAACATCTGAATGTTTACGGTTCATATATTGTTGAAGCCTGGCTTGGAGAATTTGGAGCATTACTTTGCTAGTGTGTGAGATGAGTGCAACTGTATGGTAGTTTGAGCATTCTTTGGCATAGCCTTTCTTTGGGATTGGAATGAAAACTGACCTTTTCCAGTCCTGTGGCCACTGCTGAGTTTTCCAAATTTGCTGGCATATATACTGCAGCACGTTCACAGCATCATCTTTTAGGATTTGAAACAGCTCAACTGGAATTCCATCACCTCCACTAGCCTTGGTCATAGTAATGCTTCCTAAGGCCCACTTGACTTTGCATTCCAGGATGTCTGGCTCTAGGTGAGTGATCATACCATCGTGGTTATCTGGGTCATGAAGATCTTTTATGTACAGTTCTTCTGTGTATTCTTGCCACCTCTTCTTAATATCTTCTGCTTCTGTTAGGTCCATACCATTTCCGTCCTTTATTGAGCCCACTGTTGCATGAAATGTTCCCTTGGTATCTCTAATTTCCTTGAAGAGATCTCTAGTCATTCCCATTCTATTGTTTTCCTCTATCTCTTCTCATTGACCGCTGAAGAAGGCTTTCTTATCTCTCCTTGCTATTTTTTGGAACTCTGCATTCAAATAGGTATATATTTCCTTTTCTCCTTTGCTTTTTGCTTCTCTTCTTTTCATAGCTATTTGTAAGGCCTCCTCAGACAGCCACTTTGCTTTTTTGCATTTCTTTTTCTTGGGGGTGGTCTTGATCCCTGTCTCCTGTACAAGGTCATGAACTTCCATCCATAGTTCATCAGGCATTCTGTCTATCAGACAGATCTGGATTTGCAGAGTAATGGATTCAAAACCTACACCGAATAAGTTGAACGTATAAAAATGGAGACTGTGGGAAGAGGCAAATGGCCCTGAAGATGGCCACAGGTAGAGTAGTTGTTTGTTTAAAGAAGAGAACTAAGAGTTCTCAAAATCTGATGAGAAAGATTGGGTTGTAAGGGACAGCTTGACTACATAAGATAAAGGAGGAAGAAATGACTCTGCATCCACCGGAGGGGGAAGCAATTGATGGTGTCCTTCCTTAGATAGAAGGGAGATTTGACTGATTTTGTTGTGTGTTTCTGCAAGAGATTTCTCTAGAGGATGGAATGAACATTTCTTTTATCAGCAGACTTAGAGATATCCAAGGATGAAAGCCTCACCACTGACACCGTTAAAGTTGTGCAAAGTCTTACTCGGACTTCATGAAAACTGTCAGCATTTTGGAAGGAGAGGCAGGAGAGACAGTTAATGGCCAGACCCACTGGTAGATCGGAATGTGCCCTAAGGACTCATAGAACCAACAGTGAACTGGAGGCCCTGACCTGTTGCTGAGGGAGGGCCACAGCCAAGGTGAGTTAGGACAGTCAGGTATCTGGACGAGCAGATGGCATTTAGATCTGTTTTTCATGTTTTCATATCTTTCCTTTCCTTTCAGGAACATGCTGCCCATTGACCAATAAGTACCTACAAAGTGATCATCTGTACTTGACCTTGTGGGAAACAGAAAGTAAAAAGCATAACTTATATCTTGGCATAATTCATAGAGCAACTGAAATATTCAGACATAAATACTTGAAATAAGAACACTAACTCAGCGAGAGTGCTCTCCAAGATTTAGAGGGAAAGGATTGGTCTAAAAAAAGCTCTTGGACGAGGTAGAATGTAAACCGTGTGGCAGGTTAAGTACGACTTGCATTGGTGCTAAGCAGAGGGCAGGGCATTGAGCTGTGTTTCCTATACCACACTTAACACTTTTTCCCTAATGCATGCATGCATGCATGAGTGTGAAGTTGCTTCAATTGTGTTTAACTCTGTGCGACCCCATGGACTGTAGCCAGGCTCCTCTGTCCATGGGATTTGCCAGACCAGAATTCTAGAGTGGGTTGCCATTCCCTTCTCCAGGGAACTTCCTGACCCAGGGATCAAATCCATGTCTTCTGTTTGGCAGGCAGATTCTTTATCTGGGAAGTCCATGATTAACATCTGGGTAATTTTTCTTCCACTCTTTTCTCTCATTTTTTACGTGTGGGTATGCATGTGTTCATGTATACACAAATATCACATGCACACCCAAATGTAACATGGATCTGTTTACCCAAATATCTTGCTTTCCAGATAGTTTTCTGGTTTTCTGACATGATGACTGGTGGTTGTTTTATATTACAGACATGCATAATGTAGAAGTGAAATCACCCGGAATCCCACCTCCAGAGACCACCACGAGTCCAGTCATGGTGGCCCCGAGGGTTGGGCCTAAGGTACCCCAATAACTTGCTGTCAGATTTGTTGACCCATCACCTGGGTCAGAGACCCCATTACTGAAAAACACGTGTCCAGGCAGCAAGCAAGCGCTCTCCCTACCCTGGCTCTGGTGACGAGATATTTAGAGGCTGGTATTTCCCCAAGCTTGAAATAAGCAGTGATAAAGCTGCCATATTTCCATTTGGTATAAATTTCTTATTTCTCCAATTTCTTTTAGACTCAGCAGTAATTCTACCTTATACTTTGGGTGACAAGACTGCTCTTGGGATAAAGACAGTGATTCTGGCTAGGTCTCTGCCTAGAAAAGACTCTTTTCCCCTGAGGGGAGAAATATTCCAGGACCAGGTCCTTGCAAGAACCAGAATTTAATACAAGTGGCTCGAATGAAGAAACATTAAAGAAAGGACGCTTGAAAGCACAGGGTAAGAGGAAGCGCCAGCATGAGGAGGGACCTAGAGACTAGGAAGAGGGGAGCAGTGACCACCCAGGGCTGAAGAGTGGAAGCAAACAGGGCTGACAGACACCAGGGAGAGGTAGGGTCATGCAGGAAGGTCTCCACTCTCAGGGGAGACAGGGGTGATCAGAACAGACAGGATGTAAACAGTCAAGAGGTGCTTTCACTGCATTCTGGAAACAGGTCCCAGCCCAACCTCCAAAGGCCCCGCTACCTGATGGGATGAGTGGGGCAATGACCAGATAGCACAGGGCACAAGAACAGCATCTCTCAGCATCCGAGCCCTTGGGCTTTCACACTATGGCCCCTGGGTCAGCAATCTCAGCACCATCTGGGCACTTATCAGGATGCAAATTCCTGGGCCCATTCCAGACCCAAACTAGAAACTGTGGGAGTGGGACTCAGAATACCGTTTTAACAATCCCTGCAAGCTACAGTTTGAGAACCCCAAATCTAAGCTAAGAAGGTGCCTTTGAAAAGGTCTAACAAGAAACACCTGGAAGGGTTGATCCAGCCCAGGCAAGGCAGCTGATTAACCACGTGTGGGCCTCTACCCCAACCCCCTGCACCCCCCAGTTTAGAAATGCCCCAGAATCTGGGAAGCAATGAGCTCTTGTGAACAAACAACACTGGAAATAAGCTCTCCAAAGTTCAGACTCCGTCTGGGCAGAAATGCTGCTCTGGGAAACCAGGGGGATATTTGAGAATGATGGAGACTCTGTTACCAGCAGCCTCTGCTTCTGAGGACTCTCTTCTCACTCTGGCAAAAGGATGGACATAAGCAGGATTCTGCTGTTGCTCACACCACTGGGAGATGATAGATTTCTGCTAATGGCACCTTCTGTCGCTACCGAGAAGCTGCTCCAGCTTCCTCTTGTCCTGCAGAGAATCTGGCAGCCTCCAGAAGATATAATAGAGACCCGAGGACATTTGGAAGATGCACGGCACAGGAAGGGTGTTTTCAATTTGATTTACCTTCCATCTCCTACAACGAGCTGATAGTTAGTACCACACTGCATCATAAGCCCAGCACGCACCAAGAGTGGGCCTGGGGGAGACTAAATAACCCTTGTCAAGTTACAAGGGGTGATCACACTGTGGCTTGTGACGTGCTCCTCCAAAGATACAATAACCGAGAATTAGCTTAAGGACAGCAGGAGGGACTCAGGATGGAAGTGGGGAAATGACACAGGGATATTTTACGGCTAGAGACCAATAGGGGTTCTCATCCACTGCCTGAAGAACGAATAGTTTGTGAATTCACTCTCAGCACACTACTGATGGGTTGAAATGGAAAACAATTATGTGGGGACTAAGTAAGACCTTAAGCTTTTAAGTATAGTATGTGAAAATATTCAGGAGCTTAGGTTTGTACTGTAGAAGTGGATCATACACAAAACTGAAATACCTCTTAAATGTCAGGTTTGTTCACATTCATTCACAGGCACTGATAACTCTTAAAAGCAGAAGCATTATTTGAGATGGAGGTCATGGCAATGTCAACAAGGCTTGCATTCACTCTCTCAGTTTTTCATTCAATAAATGCTTATTGGGCACTGCATTAGTTTCCTAAGGCTGCTTTAAAAACTCACTACAAATCTGGTGGCTTAAAATACCAAAAATTTATTCCATAACAGTTCTGAAAGCCAGAAGCCAGAAATCAAGATATCAACAGAGTCTCACTCCACATTCCAATAGCTCTAGGAGAGAATCCTTGCCCGCCTCTCCCAGGTTCTCACGACACAGGTGTTCACCGACTTGGGGCCACATCACTCCAGCGTCTGCCTCCTCCTTCCCAAGCGTCTTCCCTGTGTCTCTGTGTCTGTTTCCCCTTCTCTTATCTTGTAAGAACCTATCGCTGAATTTAAGGCCAAACCTACTTCAGGATAATTTCATCTTGGGACTCCTAAATTACCTCTGCAAAGACTCATTTTCCAAATAAGGTCACATTCACAGGTCCTAGCTGGACATATCTTTGGGGAGGCCACTATTTAACCTATTAGGTACTTACTATGAACTTGGCACTATTCCAGGAGGTTAGGATACATCTGTGATAAGATATATTTATATATATATATATCTCAAAACTCCTCTATTTGGGGAGCTCAAATTCTAGCAGGGGAGACAAATGACAAATACTAAGCATAATAAATTCATTCAACGTAGTTTCTTTAGAAGTGGTAGGTACTCTAGAAAAAGGAAAAGTACAACAGAGTCAAAACAGTCACTGACGACTGGGGTGATACTGATGGGGGTAGTTTGGCAGTATTACCTAGAGTGGTTCAGGTGGGTCTTGCTGGAAAGGAAAGATCAGGGAAGACCTGGAGAAAGTAAGGGGATTTCTATATATGAGTATCAGCGAGAAGAGTCTTTCAGGCAGAGGAAATGACTAGAGCAAAGGCACGAAGGCAGGGCTTCTACACTGTAGAAGCAGCAAGGAAGCCAGTGTGGTTGGAGCAGACTGAGCGAGGAGAATGGAGGAGAGGGAAGGCAGGGAGGCAACGAAGGGGAGGGCCTTCCAGGGAAATGGGAAGTCAGTGCAGGAGTCACGTGGAGGAGAGACCCTTACTCTTTCTGGCATCTTTTCAACCATTCACTCATCTACTCAAAACTTCAGCCTGTTTTGTTACACTAGCAGGGACATGGGGAAAAAAAAAACAGCAGGCAGGATCACCTGGGATTTTTAAGGAAGTTAGGAAGGAAGATTTCTATTTACAGCAGCATGGGCAAGAGAAAGAAAGTCAACATAGATGTCACGGCCAGAGGGTCGCAACAGCAGAAATTCAGTACTAAGAGGCATGTGAGATCTAAAGCTTAAAAAAATATGGAGGGGATGGCATTACCTCAACTGTCATCCTGGGTGGACGCAAGCCCTTCAGATGAGAACAGGAAAGGAAGTAGCTCTACTTCCCTCTCCTACAATTTTCTGATCGGGGTGATACTGCTCACTGTCCAAATCCAATCAGAAGCCAGAAGGTGATGGAGCCTAGGAGTCAGGGCAGAGCCCACCCTTCAGAACACAGAGCAAGATAAAAAAGGACAAAGATAGCCTAGGATGGCAAACGGAAAGTAGGTGGCACAGTCTAACGCCATCCCTGGAAGTTCCGGGAAAGATAAAAGAGCTGTGGTCCCTGCCTGCATAGTATTTGTGTTCTGGTGATGAACAGATGTGAAATACATTTTTTAAAAAGGCAGATAGATCTAGAAGAGGTTTCACCCCTACCTGTAAGAAGTGGACAGAAGGAAGCTTTTAGCCTAAGGGACAATAATCAGTCTGTGTCCTGTTGAGGCTGCTAAGGCTCTGATAGAAAATGCATGGTCGTTTTGGCTTGAAGGGTCAGGAGACGGATACAACTGTCCACAACAACTTGAGAAAAAGGCCTGGACTTACTCTCACATCACTGCAATGTGCTGTAACAACCAAATGGGCTGAAAACATGTTCATCAGCCTCAGGAAGTACATGAGAGTAAGACTAAATCCATGAGGCTGCCTTTACTTAAAACCTGCACATGCAATCCTACTGCCAGAAAGGCTTCAGAGATCCCCCATGCCACATCTACAGCGTGAAAACAAAGGCTCGCAGGACCTCAGAAGAATGGTAAAGGCCAGGGAGCCCAACACTGGCAGGACAGGAATCCCTTACTTGAGTACCTTGAAGCCCTGCTCATAATGTGGAAACTTACTACCCTTGGAGAAGGAAATGGCAACCCACTCCAGTGTTCTTGCTTGGAGAATCCCAGGGATGGGGGAGCCTCGTGGGCTGCCATCTATGGGGTCACACAGAGTCGGACACGACTGACGTGACTTAGCAGCAGCAGCAGCAACTACACTTGGAGGGAGCTCTGACTGTCAGTAACAAATTCTTCATGCTGAACTGCACTATGCTATGTTACGTCTTCCAGGCAGGAAGCTTAGGAAATTGCTAGAGGTCTAAAGGAGACAGGAACTATCATCCTAGGTGCACCTGGGAAGTATACTCGTGAGAAAAGTCAAGAAAACCTCCATTCCTTTTTTTGTTTCAATAAATGAAATTTCAGGGCCCTTGGGAAAGATGTAAACTCAAAAATGATACGATTAAAGTACATGGATCAAAAGGAGATAATGGATTTTTCAAAAAGTTTAACACAGAATTACCATATAACCCTGCAATTCTGCTTCTAAGTATACAGTCAAAACATGGAAATGGTATTCAGAAAAGTACACTTACACAAATGTTCGCAGCAGTGCTATTCACAATAGCCAAAAGATGGAAATAGTTCAAACATCCATTAACAAATGAACTGATAAATTTTGGTATATTCAGCTCTTTGTATCTGCAGGTTCTGCATATATGGATTCAACCAACCACAGATAGAAAACATTCAGCCAGAAAATTTCTATAAAGTTCCAAAAAGCAACACTTGAATTTGTCCCATGCAGGCAACTATTTACATAGTATTGACTCAATGGACATGAGTTTGAGCAAGCTCAAACTGTTAGTGATGGACATGAAAGTCTGGTGTGCTACAGTCCATGGGGTTGCAAAGAGTCAGACATGACTGAAATGAACTGAGAGATAATTTAAAGAATACAGGAAGATGTGCATAAGTCATAAGAAAACACTACATCATTTTATTTAAGAGACTTGAGAATCCATGGATCTTAGAACCAATCTCCTAAAAATACAGAAGGATAACTGTATATATAGTGAAATATTAGACAGCCATACAAAGGAATACAATCGATATATACAATAATGTAGATGAACTTCAAAAATATCATGCTAAGTGAAATAAATCAGTTAAGAAAAGTCACATAAAACACAATTTACAGGAAATATCCAGAAGAGATAAATCTACAAAGTCAGAATGTAAATTGCTGATCGTGGGAACTAGGGAGAGGAGGAAATAGGAGAAAACTGCTTAATGTGTAAGGAACTTTGAAATGATTGAAATGTTTGGAACTAGACAGAAGTGGTAGTTACATAACGTTGCAAATGTAGCAAAGGCCACTGAATTGTTCACTCTAAAATGGTTAATATTATCTTACATGAATTTTGCCTCAATAAATTATTTTTAGAGTCAGATAACAGGATAAGTACAGATGGCAGTCATCAAATTCTACCATATTAGAATTTTGGTAAAGCTAGGTTTATTACCAGGTTTGAGAATCTTAACTATACCATGTAAAAATACAATTTGGTTCAGAAAGGTATAGATAGGTGTTTCTTAAACAATCTGCAGTGGAGGAAAATTTTTATTGTTGTTGTTATTTTGAATTAAATTTCTAATCTATTATAGGTCAATACTTGCATAAAATAAAAATGAATTACTAAGATTTTCAGCTACCACCTAGAATATAGAAAGCTGGAAAGAATATCACTCACACACCACCAAGAAGAAAAATCTGGGCAATCTGCAAAATCACTGTTTTCATCCTATTAGGAAAATGTGGAAGATGAGGTCTCCATACATGTGGGTAAGAATAAGTTGGAATTTTCAGGGCATTGTGGAAATCCAAGTGTGGGCTAGCAGGACAGAATAAGCAGACTCCTGGGAGCTACAGATGCAGGGGAGTTTACACTTGCTCTTCTCCAAGGACATCAATATGTGCTCACAGAGAAAGACTTGGGGGCAGGATTGGAGTCCAGGGCAGCTGTCCTCAGAGCACAGGCCTAGAGAAGGGGATTGATGTGGGGAAAACACAGAGTTCTTCACAATAACTTCTCATCTAAAGGAACAAAAGCTTTAAATCACTGGGGTTATGTAGCAAATCTGCCATGTGAGAGCACAGATAAAGACCCACTATATTTGGGGAGCGAGTAAAAGGATCAAGGCTTCTACCCTGCAGGCTAGAAAGGAGACAATGCTGGACCAAGTATATTAAAGGTCTTCTGAGATTGCAGAAAGTGTCATCACTGAGCAAATCCCACCCCTTATAGAGCAAAGCCTATCACCAAGATAAAGAGAGATACTCCAGGGGCGTCCCTGCTGGTCCAGCAGTGAAGAGTCTATGCGCTCTCTACAGGAGCCGTGGGTTCATTCCCTGCTCCGGGAACTAAGATCCTGCATGCCGCATGGTATGGCAAATAAATAAATAAAATATTAAAAAAAAAGAAAACCACACAGAGAGAGAGATTCAATGGTGATAAACAGGTCAATTTGCCAAGATGTCGTAACAATCCTATAACATTAAAGTTTCAACAGAGCTTCAAAATACATGAAGAAAAAGTGATAGAACAGAGAGGGAAAATGGACAAAGTCACAATTACAGATGGAGATTTCATCAGTCTTCTCTCAGAAACTGGTAAAATAAGTAGACAAAATCAATATGGATGTGGAAGACTTAAACAGCCCATGAACCAGCTTGGCCTAAATGATATCACGAAGCTCTATATGAAACAACAGCACAAGTATACACTCTCTCCAAATGCACATGGAATATTTACTAAAATAACCACATTCTTACATATAAACAAACCTCAAAGAATTTAAAAGAATTTAAGGCATACAGTGTTACATGGCCATACGAAATTATAGACTAGTAATGAAATTCAGTAATGAATATAAATACTGCTACATATATGGAAATTAAGGAACATGGTCTAGAGAACACATGAGTCAAAGAGGAATTCATAATGAAATATAGAAAATATTTTAATTGAATGAAAATTTAAAAATATAAAATTTTCGGACTTCAGTTAAAGTAATGATGAAAGGAATTTTTATTGGACTAAATGCTTAATATATTACAAACTAAGAAAGGTACCAAACTGATAATCTAAGTTGGTTATTAATAACCTTAAGAAAGCAGAAAAATAAGAGCAAATTAAACGCAAA
>SJYT01071403.1:44276-58762 GCA_006410635.1 Cephalophus harveyi
GGTCACAAAGAGTTGAACTCGACTGAGCGACCGAACTGAACTGAACTGGGAGAAAGTGGAGGACAAAGTGGCCAGGCATGCTACAGTCCATGGGGTCACAAAGAGTTGGACATGATTTACCAAGTGAACAACAACAGACTTATAAATCACTGTGACAGAATCAAGAGCCTAGAGATACTCTTACATGGATATGATCAATTAATCCTGACAAAAGTACAAAGGTAATTAAATGGAGAAAGAATAACCTTTAGATGTGTATAAGAGACAGAAGATAATCTGAATAGATTTATACTAATCAAACAAATAATGTGTAGTTAGAAATTTTCTGACAATAACTATGACAGGAAAATCAACCAAAAACTACAGTCTCAGATAACTTTATCAGTGAACTTTACCAAATATGTAGATAGAGAATAATACCAATTAGATAGAAACCCATCCATAAAATAGAATAGGAGGCAACATTCCTTAACTCACATCATAAGGCACATCATAATAATAAGATTACTCAACATCAAAACCCAATGAAAATATTGAAAGAGAACTATAGACCAATCTCCATCATGAGCACAAATTTAAAAATTCTCAAGTTATTAGCAAATAAAATCTGGCAATATATTTAAAATATAATATATCAGGTCCTAATAGTGTGTATTAGTATGGGCTTCCCTGGTGACTCAGAGGTTAAAGCGTCTGCCTCCAATGTGGGAGACCCGGGTTCGATCCCTGGGTCGGGAAGATCCCCTGGAGAAGGAAATGGCAATCTACTCCAGTATTCTTGCCTGGAGAATCCCATGGACGGAGAAGCCTAGTAGGTTATAGTCCACGGGGTCGCAAAGAGTCGGACACGATTGAGCGACTTCACCTTCACCTAATAGTGTGTATATGGGGAGCGCAAGGCTGCTTTAACGTTAAAAATCAATATAACTTCCTATATATACAAACTAAAGAATTTAAAGAATACAGATACCTCAATAAATACAAAAATGTTTGACAACATACAACATCATTTATGATTTTATAAAAACACTCAGCAAATTAGAGAGAGAGGGAAACTCTTCAACCTGATCAATCTACAAAAAAAATCTATAACTAACTTCATTCTTAGTTGTGAGAGACTAAATGCTTTCCCATTAAGATTGATAACAAGACAAAAATACTTGTTTTCACTATAGTAGTCCTCCATTATCTGCAGGGAGATATGTTCTCAGACCCCCAGTGAAGATTGAAACAGCAGATATTACTGATTATTAATACACATCTATGGCATCACTGACTCGATGGACATGAGTCTGAGTGAATTCCGGGAGTTGGTGATGGACAGGGAGGCCTGGCATGCTGCAATTCATGGGGTCGCAAAGAGTCAGACACGACTGAGCGACTGAACTGAACTGATGGTAAATTTTAATTTATAACTTATACTGAGTAAGAGATTAATAATGATAACTATTAATAAATAGAATAATAACAATGCATGGCAATAAAAGTTATGTGAATATGCTCTCTCTCTCTCAAAATAGTTTATTGAACAAGTTTAATGCCTTTTTAGATAGCATCAAAATGGACACAGGAGTACGTCAAATCTGTATATTGTCACCCTGCTTATTTAACTTATATGCAGTACATCATGAGAAACACTGGGCTAGATGAAGCACAAGCTGGAATCAAGATTGCCAGGGGAGAAATATCAGTAACCTCAGATATGCAGAAGATACCACCCTTATGGCAGCAAGTGAAGAAGAACTAAAGAACCTCTTGATGAAAGTGAAAGAGGACAGTGAAAAAGTTGGCTTAAAACTCAATATTCAGAAAACTAAGATCATGTCATCCAGTTCCATCACTTCATGGCAAATAGATGGGGAAATGGTGGAAACAGTGGCAGACTATTTTATGGGCTCCAAAATTGCTGCAGATGATGACTGCAGCCAAAAAATTAAAAGATACTTACTCCTTGGAAGGAAAGTTATGACCAATCTAGGCAGCATATAAAAAGCAGAGATATTACTTTGTCAACAAAGGTCCATTTAGTCAAGGCTATGGTTTTTCCAGTAGTCATGTATGGATGTGAGTTGGACTGTAAAGAAAGCTGAGCACAGAAGAATTGATACTTATGAACTGTGATGTTGGAGAAGACTCTTGAGAGTCCCTTGGACTGTAAGGAGATCCAACCAGTTCATCCTAAAGGAGATCAGTCCTGGGTGTTCACTGGAAGGACTGATGTTGAAGCTGAAACTCCAATACTTTGTCCACCTGATGCAAAGAGCTGACTCATTTGGAAAGACCCTGATGCTGGGAAAGATTGAGGGCAGGAGAAGAAGGGGACAACAGAGGATGAGATAGTTTGATGGCATCATCGACTCAATGGACATGAGTTTGGGTAAACTCCGGGAGCTGGTGATGGACAGGGAGGTCTGGTGTGCTGTAGTCCATGGGGTCACAAAGAGTTGAACTCGACTGAGCGACCGAACTGAACTGAACTGGGAGAAAGTGGAGGACAAAGTGGCCAGGCATGCTACAGTCCATGGGGTCACAAAGAGTTGGACATGATTTACCAAGTGAACAACAACAGACTTATAAATCACTGTGACAGAATCAAGAGCCTAGAGATACTCTTACATGGATATGATCAATTAATCCTGACAAAAGTACAAAGGTAATTAAATGGAGAAAGAATAACCTTTCAACAGATGGAGCTGAAACAACTGGATACCTATATGCAAAAAACAAATCCTGATCTGTAGCATGTACTATGTACAAATAGTAACCAAAATGGACCATAGACTTAAATGTAAAACCTGAAATTATAAAACTTCTAGAAGAAAACAGGAGAAGATCTTTTTGATCTATGTTAAGCAAAGATTTCTAGATATGATGCCAAAAGTATGATCTATAAAAGAAAAATTTGATAAACTGGACTCCACTGAAATTGAAAAATTTTGCTCTTCAAAAGATACTGTTAATAAAATGAAAAGGTAAGCTAGAGCCTGGAATAAAATATTAACAAAACATATTTGTGATAAACAATTGGTATCTGATTATGTAAAGAATTCTGAAGCTCAATAAATATAAATACAATAATCCAACTAATAATGGGGAAAGATTTGAATAGACAATTTACCAAAGAAGATGTATGAATTTCAATAAGCACATGACAAAGTGGTCAACATCATTACCCATTAAGGAAATGCAAACTAAGGTCACTTCATACATATTGGAATAGTAAAAATTAAAACAACAACAAAATTTTGAAAATGTCAAGTCCTGAAAAGTGTACAGAACACCTGTAACTTTCATACTTTGCTCACAACAATGCAAAAGAAGTACAGCCAGCAACTTTGGAAATCAGTTGGACAATTTCTTACCGAGTTAAGCATACATGCCGCACAAGAACCAGCCATCATACTCCCAGGTATTTGCCCAAAAGAAATGAAATGTACACCAAGGCACGTTTAATGGTCACCAAAAGAACTGTACATAAATGTTATCAGCAACTTTATTCATAATCACCAAAATATGGAAGCAACCGACATGTCCTCCAACCTACAAATGGATGAACACATGGTGGTATATCCATACAATGGGTTATGACTTAGCAATGAAAAGAGATGAACCATTATGTTCAATACACAAATAAATCTCATGTACACTGCAATAAATAAAGAATGTAGACTTCAAACTATACTACGTTCCATTTGTATGATTCCATTTATTTCTCAAAAGGGCAAAATTTCAGGATCAGAAATCCAATCAGTGCTGCCAGGAATTAGGGAGGTTGGGACTGGTTGATTATGGACAGGCCGGAGATAATTTGTCAGAAGATGTAACTCATTTTTACCTTGACTGTGGTGGCAATTACTATCCTGTATATGCTTGTCCAGACTCATGGAATTCTACACTAAAAAGGGTACATTTTACTGTATATAAATTATTCCTCAATAAATCTGACTTTTACATCCACTAAGTGGAAAAACAATGGAAACAGTGACAGACTTTATTTTCTTGGGCTCCAAAATCACTGTGGATGGTGACTGCAGCCATGAAATTAAAAGACACTTGCTTCTTGGAAGAAAAGCTATGACAAACATAGACAGCGTATTAAAGAGCAGAGACATTACTTTGCCAACAAAGGTACATATAGTCAAAGCTATGGTTTTTCCAGTAGTCATGTATGGATGTGAGAGTTGGACTGCAAAGAAAGCTGAGCACCGAAGAATTGATGCTTTTGAACCGTGGTGCTGGCAAGCTTCTTGAGAGTCCCTTGGACTACAAGGACATCAAACCAGTCAAACCTAAAGGAAATCAACCCTGAATATTCATGGGAAGGACAGATGCTGAAGCTGAAGCTCCGATACTTCGGCCACCTGATGTGAAGAGCTGACTCATGGAAAAGACTCTGATGCTGGGAAAGATTGAAGGCAAAGGGAGAAGGGGACAACAGAGGATGAGATGGTTGAGTGGCACCACCAACTCAATGGACATGAGTTTGAGCAAACTCAAGACAGTGAAGGACAGGGAAGCCTGGCGTACTACAGTCTATGAGGTCGCAGAGTCGGACATGACTAAGCGACTGAACTGACTGAAGTAAAAAAAAACAAAAATCACTGGGAAAATAGTATGGATTGTGTCTTCCCATTTATGTGAAAAACTGTGTGGGGAGGTGAGGAGTTACCATGTAGGTATAAAATTTTTACTGATTTTAATAGAAGTTATTTCTGTTAAGATGAAAAAATATGTACTATTTTTGCATTAAGATAGCTTCAAAATTAATAACTAGATATGGAAATATTACATTCCTTTAAAATATTCTGAACATTCATTTATAATCTTGGTACTTATGGATCTTTAATAATTTTCTAACTGGCATCAGTCCATGGACAACTTGTAAAATAATTTCCAGGAATAAGGATGTAACATATACTTTAAAAATTAAACAATCATGAAACATTTAACCTCTGTCTCTTATACACATCTACTATTATTTCTAGGGGGCTTATTATATTTAAATTATATTTCTTTCCTTGATATTTATTTTCTAATTTATTACAATTTTACAATGAGGAAGAAAAAGGTCTCTACTTCCTAACACAGCAGAATAAGGTATTTGGAACACTTCTATTTTGGAGGTCAGCCTCATCAAAGACCTGTAGGTTCTTACACAGTACGTCACAGGAGTTTCTGGAAGGCCAAATTCTGGGACCACTTCTGGAAAGCATTGCTTCTTTCAAACTCTTGTTTACCATATCACAACTATGTGTGAAGCATTATACCAGCTTCTACAGAAGACAAAAAAAGGCGAGACAGTCTGTGCCTTCAAAGATCTCTGAGCCTGAGCATTCTAGGGGTGATGTGGGGAGGGGTTTGAGCTTCCTGAAGGCTCTATGGGGGCAGGAATCTCAAGATGAGTCATCAACAGTGTTAAAATTAATGAGAGCCTGGGAGAGAGATAGCTGTTCATGAACAGGGATCAGTGGGAGCCAAAGCATCGGGTGGGGGTGGAGGGAAGGGTGTGAGGTTTCACCCCCATGGTGACTGTGACGCAGATGCCTGAGGGCAGCGGGGTTGGAAAAGTCAGTGGAGGCCATATCACAAGGAGCAGAAAGGGCCTGGATGGAGAGTTCGGGCTTACTGGTACTGGGAAGCCGCTGAACACTCACATAGGGAGAACACACCCACCAGTGTGATGTGAGGATTCACTTTGGTTGCCTGTGTGAATAGCACTCTGTAGTGTAGTGGGCCAGGTCTGGGGAGAATCTGGAGGTGATGGATCAATTATTTGAGGGAAAGGTAATTAGAGTTTCAATCAGGGAAGAGGTGAAAAGAGGTGAACACGAGGGGAGGCCCTGGAAGGCATCAGCTGTTCAACCTGCGTATATATAAAGGCTGAGGGAGGAAGGAGAGGAAAAGGCTGACTGAATTTTGCAGTGCAGGGGAGTCATCTGGGGAGAGATGGAGAATAATGCTCAGGGAACCTATAAATGATCAGTGAAGTAGGAAGAATGGCATCAGAGTTCTGTGAGTGACAGAAAATAGAGATGGCTTTCTGGGGACACCAAGAGAAGTTTCGTCAAACAGAGGCTATCGGAGGGGAGGTTTAAAAGGCACATCTCAAGGGTGAGATGTCAGTAGTTGGTATTTCAGGCCAGTGGCAAGATTTGGATGGATACAGGCAGTGGTGGATTTTGCTGGTTGGGAAGGTGGTCATCTGCCCAGGTTATGTAGAAAGAAAAGGTTGTTTTCACCAGCAGAGAAAACAAAGTGAGGTGGGGGAGAGGGTGGGAGATGGGGTTGCACAGCAGAGGCAGGGAAGCAAGGGGGCTCTCGAAGGCTTGTGTGAATGAGGGAAAGGCAGACAGGGCCAAGCAGAGAGGCTGAGGGATATTAGGAAGGAGGCGAGCTCACGGGTACCAGGAAGGTGAGAGAAGAAAGCTTCAGGCAGTGGTGGGCAAATAAATAAACCATACACAGCTCTTGGGAACTTGAGTGACCCTTGGAGAGCTGAATCTCTACAAGTGCCAGGGGAAAAAGTCAGACAAGTTTTAGGACCCTGGGCATGTGAGAGGCAAAGGGCTCGGGATGAGGGCAAGAAGGAAAGAGGAGGAAAAATGGTTCAGGGGTGGTAGTAAAGTTAAGCAAAGCTTTCTTTTCTTTCTTCCTTCCTTCCTTCCATTTTATGGTTTGTTTTTTTTTTTAAGAATCCATGAAACTTCATCTTTCAGGTAGGAAAAAGAGTTATTGGTGAGGGCAAAGAGATATAAGGGGGCTAGATCACTTTGACTTTTCACTTTCATGCACTGGAGAAGGAAATGGCAACCCACTCCAGTATTCTTGCCTGGAGAATCCCAGGGACGGGGGAGCCTGGTGGGCTGCCGTCTATGGGGTCGCACAGAGTCGGACACAACTGAAGCGACTTTGCAGCAGCAGCAGAGTGATTACATCCAGGGGGAAGATGGTTGCTAGCTAGAGGTCTGTTGGAGATGAAGGAGTGGATAGCTCATCTTTGACTAAACTAAAGGTTCTCAGACTTTCTCAGCCTATGGTGCCCTTAGCATCTCAGTAATGTTTTTTATGGAGAGCTCAGAGACCAAACGAAATATGTAACAGTTGCATTTAATGGAGTGACTTATTAAGTACTTATGCCCTAACAACTTTATATTCATTTAACAAAAATAATATATGCAAATAGAAAAAAAACATTTTTACTTCATTTTTCAAGGCTAACACTTATTTACTAAAGGGATGTGTGTGCCTGCTTGTCTGGCGCTGCACAACTTTCCAAACCTTGAAATCACTACATTAGCATTTCCCGTTCTATGCTGATTTCACACTGTACTAATTTTTTATCGCAGCAATGGGCACCACAATGCACCATGGCAAAGGTATGATGTTATCAAAAGAAATGCAGCATGATCGAATGTGCAACTGTGAACTGTCTCAGCGGGCAGTTTACACAATGTCTGACTGATGCCACATATCATTGTGCTGCCTTCCAACACTCAAAACACCCGGTAGCATCCCTCTGAGTGTACTGTAGCACAGTGGGAGCCTCAGCACACAGTGTGAGAATCACAGGGCTATGTGGGAATAGAGAACGAGAATGAGGATGAATGACTAAATGAATGGAGGATGGATACAAGGCTTCCTAAAGTGGAAAGAAGGGATGCTGAGGAGGCTCAGGAAAGTGGGCTCCAGGCCATCACCTGGTGCTTCTCCGGTGTGGCTTTTATCCCATTAATTTCCTTTTGAAATGAGGATCTAAGAGGCAGAAAGGTGGGTTAGGCAGGTCCCTCACTGTATAGCCAATATAACTTAAATGCAATTACAGGATGACCAGTTCTTACCACTCCAGTTTACCTGCAGGGTGTGAAAGTCCTCAACTAATTTGCCACATGACTCATTAACCAGGGGAAATCATTTTCACTTGAACATCGGTTACACATTGACCAAGGTCGCCATTTAACCTTCAGGGAAAAATGACCCTTGACCACCTGCATATGGCCAACTTGTGCCACAGGCCCCGGAAATGCCAACAGTCCACTCCTGAAATACGTTTGAGGCTTGCTTGGCTCTGGGCCAAGAGAGGCTGAGGAAGCATCAGGAGCCAGTGAAAGGGGGAAGGCGGGGGCAAGATGGCAGGAGATGGGGGGTTGGTGCATGGCAAGGAAGGAGCGCCAGGAAGGCAGCTCCTGAAGTGGGATGAGCAGGGTGAGCTCCCCTCAGTGCCAGGGAGTCAGCTGCCCAAGGCCACCAGGCTGAAAAGAACCGAGAGACGTAAGTGCCCAGATGTCAACCTCCCACTGGACTCAGATCTCACCTTCTCCACAACACCCCATCTGCTTCCCATCCCTTCAAAATGGCACAAAGGGGAGCCAGACAAAATGCAGGGAAAAGGTCAAAGAGAAGTGAATTAGTAGTCTTCCTGAAGAAAGATTAATAGAGTCCAAGTTTTCCCAGAAAGGCAGCCACAGGTAGCTTATCACATATTCAAAGATTTCACACACACAAACACACAGGGCCCATTTCCTTCAGGAAACATGGTACCCACCAGAGCAGGGACAGCTCTGGGTGGGTTTAACATCAAAGTGAAGGACAGTCACACTTACTAAGTACTTGCAATTTTATAACCTTAGTATAGCTATGATTTCACAGATGAGGAAAGTGAGCTCATAGAATTTACTAATTTGTTTAAAGTCACAGAGCAAGTAAATGGTGGCCCTGAATCCAAAGCTCTTCTTTTCTTTCCTGCCTCATTTGTACCAGCTATCCAACTACTTCCCATCACCAGATTAAAATGCACAAGAGCCTCTTGAGGCTTTGAAATGTAGTTTTCTTAAAACACAAGAGGGCTAGTATTTCTTGGTATCTTTTATTACCCCAACAATGTATCTGAAATACCTACAGAGCTGCTAACTCTCTAACTCATTCAAAAATTTAAAATACAAAACAATTCTAAGATACAAAAAAAGAACACAGGAGATGTCTATATATCCTCTGCTATTAAACAAATGTAAGCATTTTACTAGTTTGCTTCAAATATTCCCTCTCTCAGTAAAACACATTCAATATAGCTAAAACTATGCCTCACTGCACTGATCTTTCTTCTCAGAGGTACCCACTATCTTGGGGTTAGTATGTAACATCCCATATTTGTTTGAATAATTTTTCTTCATTAGTCAGTTCAGTTCAGTTGCTCAGTCATGTCCGACTCTTCACAACCCATGGACTGCAGCACACCAGGCTTCCTTGTCCATCACCAACTCCTGGAGTTTACTCAAACTCATATCCATTTAGTCAGTGTTGCCATCCAACCATCTCATCCTCTGTCATCCCCTTCTCCTCCCACCTTCAATCTTTCCCAGCATCAGGGTTTTTTCCCAAGGGTCAGTTCTTTGCATCAGGTGGCAAAAGTGTTGGGGCTTCAGCATCAGTCCTTCCAATGAACATCCAGGACTGATGTCCCTTAGGATGGACTGGTTGGATCTTCTTGCAGTCCGAGAGACTTTTGAGAGTCTCCTCCAACACCACAGTTCAAAAGCATCAATTCTTCAGTGCTCAGCTTTCTTTATGGTCCAACTCTCACATCCATACATAACTAGTGGAAAAACCATAGCCTTGACTAGATGGACCTTTTTCAGCAGAGTAATATCTCTGCTTTTTCACATAAATAATATATATTACTAAATGTACTTACATACATGGAATCACACTTGAAGTATTTTTCGGCAACTTGTTTAACTTAATATTAGGTTTTGAGATTGAGAATTTATTTAACTGTTTTACAGTATGCCACTATATCAATAAATTCCATTTTTTCCTGTTCTCCTACTTAGGGACAGTCAACCTGTATATTAGTAATCTAGGGTTACCACAACAAAGTATTACAAACTTGATGACTTCAACAACAGAAACTTATTTTTTCACGGTTCTAGAGGCTGGAAATCTGAAATCAAAGTGCTGGCAGGGCCATACTTCTTCCAAAGGCTCTAGGGGAGGCTCCCCCTCACCCCTTCCAGTTTCTGGTGGCCTTGCACTCCTTGGCTCATGGCTGCATCCCTCCAGGCCCTGCCTGCATCTTCACGTGGTCTTCTTTTCTATGTGTTTCTGTGTCCAAATCTCCCTCTCTTCCTTTCTCTTGTAAAGACACAGTAATTGGATTTAGGGCTTACTCTAGACTGGGACATTCTCATCTCCATTCTTATGGCAACTACATCTGCAAAGACTTCCCTTCCAAATAAAGTCTTATTCTGAGGTTCCAAGTGGACATGTATATCGGGGAGGACATTATTCAACCCACGATCACCTGTTCTATTTTTCTGCTATCATCCATATGCTGCAGTTCACAGCCTTACACGTCCGTCACATAGCCTCAAGGCACAGAACTAGGGCTTTTCTAGGATGGACACTCAGAGATAAACTTACCGGACTGCAGGCTTCACCTCTTTTATGAGATGCCAAATGGAAAATCAGATACCAAGTCACAGTCCCACCAGTAATGAATATGTCCCCCTTTCTGCACACCACGCAAAACCCCACTCCCATCATGGAGCAGAAGCAACAGTAACACTAGCTAATACCTAGCATAGGTCTTCGCTGCATACCAGGAACATACCAGGAACGCACATTTCATCCTCACAACAGCCCTACGAAGGAGGCACTGTTATTATCACTACTATTTGGAGGCTCAGAGATTAGTTTAAGTCAATTGCCCATGGCATGGCAACCCACTCCAGTAGTCTTGCCTAGAGAATCCCCATGGACAGAGGAGCCTGGCAGGCTACAGTCCATGGGGCTGCAAAGAATTGAACACGACTGAGCGACTAAGCACACACATAGCACCCCAGCTTGTAAGTGGCAGCATCAGGAATCAAGCACAGACCTTTCTCCCTCCCAGGGCTATGTTCTTCACCTCTCCTTCATCTCTTTTTATGTTTTGCTTTGATTTTAATTGTGGCATAACACGCACACTGTAAATTATCATTTTAGCCATTTTAAGTATGCAGTTAAGTAATGTTAAGTACATTTACATTGTTGTATAACTCCTTCCTCCTCCCCCAAGCTGCTGGCAACTACCATTCTTTCTGTTCCTATAAGTCTGATGACTCTGGGTACCTCACATAGAGTCATACAGTATTTGTCATTTTGTGACTGGTTTATTTCACTTGGTATAATGTCTTCAAAGATCATCTGAGTTACAGCATGCATCAGAATTTCCTTCTTTTCTAAGACTGAGTAAATTTCCATGGTATGTACATACCACATTTTATTTACTCATTTATCCATCAGTGGATTACTGCATGGCTTCACCCTTTTGGCTATCGTGAATAACACTGCTAAGAACACAGGTGTACATATATCTTTTTGAGACCTTACTTTTGATTCTTTCTGGTATATACCCAGAAGAGGAATCCCTGGATCATATTTGATTTTTTGAGGAACCATCAGGCTGCTTCCCATAGCATTTTGCTTTCCCACCCAGAGTGCACAAAGACTCCAATTTTCCACATCCTCTTAACATCTCTTTGATCCTGCTGTCCATAAGCAACCTCACCACAAAATGGCTGCTAAATTAATCATACAGCCTCAAACCAAACTTCCCCAAAGCAAGACTGGCTTCATGTCAGCTGCCAGCCAGCAACTCATACCAACACTGAGCTATTACTTTAGCAAATAAGCCCATCTTATAATGAAGGAAGGCATGCGAGGCAACCATGCATAGGTCCCCATCACTTGGAAGGGCTTCCCTGAGCTCAGAGACTTTTGCTCAGTACTCAGGAAGTGTCTAGATGAAGCCCATGCTACACTTCCTCACATATCTTGTGACCTCCCTCTTCCCCCAGAGTTCAATTTCGTTTCCACCACCTACATTGTCAGTGACTACAGTAAAAAGCTGTGTCAATGGCTTCTTTGTCTGAGGAAAGGACATTTATCATTTGTTGTTCTGAATCTGAAAACATCATAACCCACCCGTGGGCGGGGGCTCACATTACACTCTGTAATTTCAGTTAGTGAGTTAATGGGAAAGATGCATTAACATTCTGTTTGTGGTTTTAAATACATATTTACACAGTTTGACTTTTCATATCCCCAAACTTATAATTTATTCATCATTATGTTCCCTATTTTCTGCTCTTAAACATTAACTGCCCTCATTTAGGTGATGAAAGATGGGGAGGCAAGCTGCGGTGGTTCCATGCATCTGGAAAGCTGATCATCTCAAGGCAGAGTGGAGCAAGCTTGCCCAGTGGTTGGGGACGGAAAAGACTCTGGCCAGAATCTCCGAGTTAATGGGTTCACACAGGGCTATTGCCTCCAAACACAACAGACAAGGATGACTGAGCAGGAGCCTTGAGTCAATTCTACCGTTTTATGTTTGGGGCCAGACGGAGCCACAACTCTGAGCATGCATACATGCCAAGAGCTCAGATTCCCACCCAGAGTGGATGCTGAGGATCCCAGGCCACTGGTAAACTTCCTGCTTCATCTTCCTATTCATTTTACTACAAAATGTCTTCATTTTTGACCAGTGCATTGAAAATTTCCAACTCATTCTTAAATTACAAACATTTCCCTGCATTTCCCCTGATGGTGGAATACAGGCAGGAAGCGTTGCCCAGTGGAAAGGATGTAGGCTTTGGGGTCAGATGGAAATGGGTTCCAATCCCAGTTCTGCCACTGCCCAGCTGTAAGAACGTGGGTGAGTCATGGAAGTTCTGAGTCTCAGTGATTTCATCCCTAACAGGCTCATGAGCAATGGCTAGTGACCGTGGTGCATGTTTTCCAGGCCAGGGCAGAGCCCTCCACACATTACACTGCATTCAGTTCCACTACAGTTCTGTGTAAAGAAGGGAAAGAAAAGTGTCTTTTTCACCTCTAGCCTCGGCATGTTACTTGATGACTTCCAGAGACTAGACACGTAATAAAGGTTTGGTGCTTGTTGAGTTAATCACAGGGACAGAAGCATCATCATATCTAACTTATGAGGACAATTACCTTTTGCCCAGAAAGAAAGTCAAAGACTGAGAAAAGATCCCATTAGAATCAACAGAATCATAAAGAGGATAAATAAAAACACTAGTTCATTTATCTTAGGATACAGGAAGTAGTAGGAGAATCTTGAAGCTTGAGTGAATTTTAAGATGACAGAATTATTATTTTATTGACCATGTATACTCATTGCTCCCTGAGTTGGTACAGGCTGGAAAGACCAATATATTCCAAAAAAGAATGATGTAAGCTGTCTTCCAAAGTGTCTTCCACAGACAGACCCATAAGGAATTAATTGGCTGTTAAAAAAATAAATACTTAGGAAATAAATTTGGTGCCCACCAGTCTTCCCTTTTGAGGACTTGCCCTCCGCCGGCCTGGTTTCTCATTCAGAAATTGTTACTTCTTAATTCACATTCCATCCCCTAGGGCCTTCCTGTTTGCTGGAAACCAATTACATCCCCACCCCCAAAGTCTCAGAATATAATAGCTCCAAAGAGAAGATGCATTTTAATAGAATCCTCCAAGAGAGAAAGGGATCAGGGGAACAAAGCTTTGCAGGGAAGAAGATTGTGCTTTGGGGAAGGAACTTCTCCCTTTGGCCATCCAGCCATATCCTATTCCAGAGAGAGAGAGACAGGATGGAGCAATGGAAGGAGCAGGAACGCAGCGTCCTCTCTTTTCTGCTGTCGCCCTGTTACCCAGCCTTCGCTAGATGACAGCAATGATGAATCAGTCCCTTCCCCACCAGGCTTCAATGCTACTGCTGGACAGCTTATGTGGTTCAGGAGTTCCTTCTATACTCTCAAACACTGCGTAAATCAAGCATTGGGTATCTTCTGGGCTTCCCTTTTGGCTCAGCTGGCAAAGAATCTGCCTGCAATGTGAGAGACCTGGGTTCGATCCTTGGGCTGGGAACATCCCCTGGAGAAGGGAAAGCCTACCCACTCCAGTATTCTGGCCTGGAGAATTCCATGGACTGTATAGTCAGTGGGGTCGCAAAGAGTCGGACACAACTGACCAACTTCCACTTCACTTCATGCATCTTGGGCTTGTTGGTCCTTACTTCTTGCCTCTGAAGAGGGTCAGCAGACACTGATGCCCTCTACCCCTTGAAGCCCTTCAGATACAGAGCCCAGTCCCTCTGATAGCGCCCTAAATTCTTTCTCTTCCAAGCTAAAAGTCTCCACCTTGTTCTACTGTTGTTTTGATGATCAGGCTTTGAGAGTCCTTATTCATCCCCTTAGTTCAGTTCAGTTCAGTTCAGTCGCTCAGTCGTGTCTGACTCTCTGCGACCCCACGAATCACAGCATGCCAGGCCTCCCTGTTCACCACCATCTCCTGGAGTTTTCACTCAGACTCACGTCCGTCAAGTTCGTGATGCCATCCAGCCATCTCATCCTCTGTCGTCCCCTTCTCCTCCTGCCCCCAATCCCTCCCAGCATCAGAGTCTTTTCCAATGAGTCAACTCTTCGCATGAGGTGGCCAAAGTACTGGAGTTTCAG
>SJYT01071403.1:58769-159351 GCA_006410635.1 Cephalophus harveyi
TGCCATCCAGCCATCTCATCCTCTGTCGTCCCCTTCTCCTCCTGCCCCCAATCCCTCCCAGCATCAGAGTCTTTTCCAATGAGTCAACTCTTCGCATGAGGTGGCCAAAGTACTGGAGTTTCAGCTTTAGCATCATTTCTTCCAAAGAAATCCCAGGGTTGATCTCCTTCAGAAGGGACTGGTTGGATCTTCTTGCAGTCCAAGGGACTCTCAAGAGTCTTCTCCAACATTCATCCCCTTAAAATGATCCTATATGACTGACTTTTCATGATAGGTAAGAATTTGTACTTCCCTTAGGACAATCACTTAGGATGACGTGTGACATGGAAATGCTTATCCTAGGAAGTTTCAAAAGTCAGGAGAATATAAAATCAGTGTCAGGGCCTCCAGGAACCACAGAGATAATCCAGTCCTCATTCTACTTGTAGAGGGTTTGAAGGTCACAGAGCAGTAAGTGGAAAATCCCAGCTCTGAGCCCCAGCTCTAAAGCTCCTGCTGCTGCTGCTAAGTCACTTCAGTCATGTCCGACTCTGTGCGACCCCATAGACAGCAGCCCACCAGGCTCCTCCATCCCTGGGATTCTCCAGGCAAGAACACTGGAGTGGGTTGCTATTTCCTTCCCCAGTGTATGAAAGTGAAAAATGAAAGTGAAGTCACTCAGTCGTGTCCGACTCTTCACAACGCCATGGACTGCAGCCCATCAGGCTCCTCCGTCCATGGGATTTTCCAGGCAAGAGTACTGGAGTGGGTGCCATTGCCTAAAATTCCTAAGGCACAGCAAATAGTTGTGCTCCACCCTGCTCCCTTGGATGAAGATAACAAGAAAGCAGACACCAGTACTAGGGATCACATGAGCACCCTATGTAATTCCTCCACCTGACGCTGGGGTGCACTGGCACACCACCCACCCCCCAGGCAGATCTGAATGACCGCCAAAGCTGGGGATGATTTACAAGGCCTGGGAGATGATTTTCCAAGAAAACACTCCATATAATTGGCCTTTGGTATATCTTCTCAGTGGTGATTTATGTGTCCAGGACAAGCCAAAGAACATCCCTCCCCACCTCTGCAAAGCCTCTGGTCCCTGGCCCTCAGAGTTCAGCAAGTTTCTGGCCAGAGAATGTTCTTCCTCTCCGCCCACTCAGCCTTTTTTTTCTACAGTTTGCAATCTCATTTGCTAAATATAATAAGATGCCCTGTACACAGCGGTCTATAGTTCCAAAGTGGGCCTGACTTCCTTTGGCTGGGAGCATCACTCATAAATCTCTGTGCTGGCAGCTGTCATCCATTTACATCTATGACCCCCCAGGACTAAAAGTTCAAGTTCCTCCACAGCAATGCCTTTTAAATTCAAGACCCTCCGTGAGAGTAGAACCCTACCCCTCACCCCACACACAAGTATCTCGCAAAGTGAAGCACAGTGAAGGCACTTGGTGAACATTTATAGAATGGAATGCTTAAAAATATTTAGGGGGTAACTTGAAACTTGGGCATTTATTTATGAGTGTTGAGTGACAATGGCAAGCCAAAGCTAAATGACCCCGATGCAAACCCAGATGATGAGTAAGATAAAGCACATCCTGAGTGGAGGAAGCCAGGGTGTTGAAGAAACAAGCAGTAAAAAGTTCCCCAGCCTTGCAAATAAGCTTCAGACTTTTACTGCTTTATACCAGCCCCATGAGCATAACTATTGCCTAATAGCCCCTGAAAGATTTTCTGGAAGGTGAGGATCTCCCAGAGAGGGAAAGGTAGCAAGTGTGTGTTGGCAAGAGCAGAACAATTTTACAAAGGTTTGAAAAGACATGCTGGTTAGATTTACCTCACTGAGCAGGCCCCACCAGCAAGGAAGTGCTCTCAACTCAGGCAGGACTGGGCTTTCTTGAGAGAATGGAGCTGGGCTGGGGGGCTAGAAGAAAACCAGAAATGCTTACTGGTCCCCATTAGGGATGTTCAGCTTAATACAGGTCAAGGGTGGTATCTGAGAAGACTAAAAAATGGGGGATAGGAGTGGGCAGAGTGGAGAAGGAGGAGGTAAGGGATGGACAAAACCAGTTATTGACTCCTGTGAGTGGGGACAGGGGCTGGGGGCAATGGCTTGTGTTTCTTCAAACATTCTGTCTGCAGACAGGCTGCTTCCTAGTGCATTCTTGGCAGGGAAGGAGAGAAAGCCAGGATCACTAAGGACCATGGCAGATGCTTGAGTTATATACAAATGAACGCCTGCAGGCAAGTCTTACCTGCAGACCAGAGGGACTTCCCCTGCAGGACTGTCCTCCCGTGGCTATCCCCAGAAAGCACATCAACACAGTGGATGAAAGGACAGAGAGCTGGTCTCTGAGGACCCAGGGTGGGGGTGAAGCTAAGGGAAAGGAAAATGCCACCACCTCTGTGGGATAAGAGCTTGGGGCAGTAAAGAGGCCCCTGCCTCCGCCCTCACCTCCACAAGGCCATCTTTCAGGCATGCATGCGTGGGGCGAGCAGACTTGTTCTTGGCTAGAGAAAGAGGCTTTCTCCTCCCAGTTGCTCCAGGGGACTGTAGAAAATACAGTGCAAGATTGCATTACCAATTTCTGTTGGCCTAACACAATGAAAACCCGTATCTAATTTGCTGTCCACTATCCCCCAGGTCCCCTTCAGCATTTACTGCTTTCCAAATATCTTCCTCCCATTGAATATCTGTGTTTCAGATTATTTGTCCCCAGATGTATTAGGATGCATTTACTGCAGCTGAATCTCATCTAGTGATTTCCTGTCCATATGCCTGACAGCTCCAGGTCCCTTATGTCATGTCTCTGTCATTGGTAGGCCTTGTAATACCTCTCCCGTTTAGGGCAATATACAGATTTAATTAGCATATACTTTATAACCTTTCCTAAGTTATTAACAAGGATGCAGAACACAATTGACACAATAATCTGGTGGCACCCCGCGGCCTCTGAATCACATTACATGTCTCTCCCCAATGCCACAATGAAGTGGTCCATTCAGCACACCAAAAGAGCTTTACCAATTTCCTTTAATCATGAAACAGGCAAAAGGATCCTTGGTCCAGCATTATGAAAATTACATTGAACCAGGACTTAGGAAGAGCAGACTCCAATTCCAGCTCGGCTAACAGCTATGAGCTATATGACCTTGAATAAGCCTCTTCTATGCTCATTTACTTAGTAGTGAATATGTTTGCTCTTAGTCTTCATAAAACATTTAAGAAAGAATAATTCTGACAATACTGCTAACAATAGCTAATTTTTTTACATATGTATTTTAAAAAGTTTATTGAAGTATAGTGAATTCACAATATTGTGTTAGTTTCAGGGGTACAACAAAGTAATTCGCATCTTTTTTCAGATTCCTTTCCATTATAGGTAATTTCAGGATACTGAATATAATTCTCTCTGTGCTAAGTCACTTCAGTTGTATCTGACTTTTTGTGACCCTATGAACTGTAGCTTGTCAGGCTCCCCTGTCCCCGGGATTTTCCAAGAAAGAACACGGGGGTGGGTTGCAATTTTCTCATCCAGGGAATCTTCCCAACCCAGGGATCAAACCCACGTCTCTCCTGTGTTCCCTGCATCGCAGGCATAGTCTTTACTGGCTGAGTCATAGGAGAAGCCATAATGCCCTGTGCTATACAGTAAATCTCTGTTGCTTATTTGTTTTATATATAGTAGTTTGTATCTGCTTTTTTCATACTGTTCATGAGGTTCTCGAGGCAAGAACTGAAGTGGTTTGCCATTCCCCTCTCCAGCTGACCACGTTTTGTCAGAACTCTCCACCATGACCCGTCTGTCTTGGGTTGCCTTACATGGCATGGCTCATAGTTTCATTGTGTCAGACAAGGCTGTGGTCCATGTGATCAGATTGGTTAGTTTTCTGAGATTGTGGTTTTCAGTCTGTCTGCCCTCTGATGGATAAGGATAAGAGGCTTATGGAAGCTTCTTGATGGAAGAGACTGACTGAGGGGAATACTGGGTCTTGTTCTGATAGGCAGGGCCTTGCTCAGTAAATCTTTAATCAAATTTTCTGTTGAAGGGTGGGGCTGTGTTCCCTCCCAGTATTTGAGGCCAAACTATGGTGGAGATAATGAAGACCTCCTTTAAAAGGTCCCATGCATGCACTGATATACTCAGTGCCCCCAATCCTGCAGCAGGCCACCGCCACCCCACACCTCAACCAGAGCCTCCTGGACACTCACGGGCAAGTCTGAGTCAGTCTCAAGAAAGCAAGAGAGTTCCAGAAAAACATCTACTTATGCTTTATTGACTATGCCAAAGCCTTTGACTGTGTGGATCACAACAAACCATGGAAAATTCTTCAAGAGATGGGAATACCAGACCACCTGACCTGCCTCCTGAGAAATCTGTATGTAGGTCAAGAAGCAACAGTTAGAACTGGACATGGAACAACAGACTGGTTCCAAATAGGAAAAGGAGTACATCCAGGCTATATATTGTCACCCTGCTTATTTTACTTACATGCAGAGTACATCATGAGAAACGCTGGGCTGGAGGAAGCACAAGCTGGATTCAGGATTGCCGGGGGAGAAATATCAGTGACCTCAGATATGCAGAAGACACCACCCTTATGGCAGAAAGTGAAGAAGAACTAAAGAGCCTCTTGATGAAAGTGAAAGAAGAGAGTGAAAAAGTTGGTTAAAGCTCAACATTCAGAAAACTAAGATCATGGCATCCAGTCCTATCACTTCATGGCAAATAGATGGGGAAACAGTGGAAACAGTGACAGACTTAATTTTGGAGGGCTCCAAAATCACTGCAGATGGTGTCTGCAGCCATGAAATTAAAAGACGCTTACTCCTTGGAAGAAAAGTTATGACCAACCTAGACAGCATGCCTCCTGAGAAATCTGTATGTAGGTCAAGAAGCAACAGTTAGAACTGGACATGGAACAACAGACTGGTTCCAAATAGGAAAAGGAGTACATCCAGGCTATATATTGTCACCCTGCTTATTTTACTTACATGCAGAGTACATCATGAGAAACGCTGGGCTGGAGGAAGCACAAGCTGGATTCAGGATTGCCGGGGGAGAAATATCAGTGACCTCAGATATGCAGAAGACACCACCCTTATGGCAGAAAGTGAAGAAGAACTAAAGAGCCTCTTGATGAAAGTGAAAGAAGAGAGTGAAAAAGTTGGTTAAAGCTCAACATTCAGAAAACTAAGATCATGGCATCCAGTCCTATCACTTCATGGCAAATAGATGGGGAAACAGTGGAAACAGTGACAGACTTAATTTTGGAGGGCTCCAAAATCACTGCAGATGG
Organism: Cephalophus harveyi; assembly: GCA_006410635.1. Taxonomy (NCBI): domain Eukaryota; kingdom Metazoa; phylum Chordata; class Mammalia; order Artiodactyla; family Bovidae; genus Cephalophus; species Cephalophus harveyi. Next base: position 64,053 of record SJYT01071403.1, read on the forward strand.
TGACGCCATGAAATTAAGATGCTTGCTCCTTGGAAGAAAAGTTGTGACCAACCTAGACAGCATATTAAAAAGCAGAGACATTACTCTGCCGACAAAGGTCCGCCTAGTCAAAGCTATGGTTTTTCCAGTAGTCATATATGGATGTGAGAGTTGGAATATAAAGAAAGCTGAGCACCGAAGAATTGATGCTTTTGAACTGTAGTGTTGGAGGACTCTTGAGAGCCCATTGGACTACAAGGAGATCCAACCAGTCCATCCTAAAGGAAATCAGCCCTGAATATTCACTGGAAGGACTGATGTTGAAGCTGAAACTCCAATACTTTGGCCATCTGATGTGAAGAACTGACTCATTTGAAAAGACCCTAATGCTGAGAAGGATGGAAGGTGGAAGGAGAAGGGAAGGACAGAGGATGAGATGGTTCACTGACTAAATGGATATGAGTTTGAGTAAACTCCAGGAGTTGGTGATGGACAAGGAGGCCTGATGTGCTGTGGTCCATAGGGTCGCAGAGTTGGACATGACAGAGCGACTGGACTGAACTGAACTGATCTTCCTGTACTCTTAATTTCCAGGACCCCTCCCCACAGCTTTTCCCCTTTGATAACCACAAGCCTATTTTCTGTATCTCTGAGTCTATTTCTGTGTTACCAATAAGTTTGCTTGCATTATTTTTTAGATTTCACATATGAGTGAGTGATATCATATAATATCTGTCTTTATCTGACTTAATTCACTTCATATGCTATTCTCTAGGTCTATCCATGTTGCTGCAAATGCCAATAGTTCATTCTTTTTTTTATGGATCAGTAATATTCTGTGTGTGTGTGTGTGTGTTTCCATAGCTTGGCTAACAATAGCTAACTTTTATCAAGCCACTACTATGTGCCACATACATTACATACAGCATTTCTAACCATTATTTCACTATACTCCTGTGAAGTTAAGTGTTGTAACATGCATTTTGCAGATGAGAAAAGCAAATTGAGTTTACTAGGCTAGCTGAAAGTCATAATGATTAAAAGTTATGACTTGAACTGACATCTTTCTGATTTAAAAAACAATTTCTCATTGAGCTGCCCGGATGCTAAGAAAAAAGTGGTATCGTGGTCAAGGGCTCCTCTTGCATCAATCTTTCCCAGTTCCTAGCCATTTTTCCAAATAATACAAACATCTCTTTCTTGGTTCATAAACTTTTCTTGGGAGATTGCCATGCACCAAGACTTCTCCTAGACAAAATGTCTTCAGCCATGAGTGATTCAAGATTCTCAGTGGTTCACCTTTGAACCTTGTCTTTCTCAGAGTATCCAGATAAATAGTGTCACTGGGTAGCATTTCATGGCCAAATAAATTTGGGAGACACAGTATTAAGCAAGGATCACCCAAATGCTTCCCTACAGTACTCCTTAAAACCTTTGATGATACGCCAACGTAAGTCAGAGAGCTCCCAAAGGCTGCAGAGGATCCAGCACTTTCCACCTTATGTAATTATAGGAACTTTTTAGGTGCAGCATCTCAAACACACTGTCCTCCCTGGAACAGACTTGGAAACGTGCTGCAGTAACGGACATGAGGGGACAAGTGTCTTCCCAAGTGCTAAGTTTTCAACTAGCTCTTGTCTGCCTCCAGATTCCTCTAGCTTGGACTGTCCAGAGGAGGCCTGGTGCCCATGGACTATACTGTCCAGTGTTACTGGAAACTTTCCCTGTTTATGGACCCAACTGTAAGCTCACAGACATTAGAGAAGTTATTTAATCCATCCTCCCTAACTTCAAGGCTTTTCTTTTATTTATTCATTTCTTTTTTACCCCTACATATCCCATTTTAATTCTCTTTCCCATCATACATACCTACTCTAATGTTAAAATGAGTCCTTGGAAAGTATGTTTGTGGTTTTGTTTCCATATGCTTTAAAATATTTAAGTAGTGTTGTGTATATATTTTATTTCCTAATTTAAAAATTAGGCACTATTTCTTAAATATCAATATTTTAAATTCCAGTTTTTAATTATTATTCAGGTATTGTGAGGCCAATCAGGAGATGACTGTCACAGAGAAAATAGTTCACTACTCATAGTTCCCAAGAGAAGGGCAACTGTCACGCCATGCAGGGTCACATGGGGAAACACCAAGGCTGGTCAGGAGGAAGAGGGAGCGAGGGGCATGTATGGGCAAGAGACTTCACTGTGTTTTTTGCAGGAAGTAGTGGGAAAGGTAGGGCCTCCCTGCTGGGTCAGTGGTCAAGAATCTGCCTGCAATGAAGGAAACCCACATTTGATCCCTGGGTGGGAAGATCCCCAGGAGAAGGCATGCAACCCACTCCGGTACTCTTGCCTGGAGAATCCCGAGGACGGAGGAGCCTGGCGGCCTGCAGTTCGTGGCGTCACACAGAGTCAGACAGGACTGAAGCGACTAAGCAGCAGCAGCGGGTGAGGCCAGGTGGGCAGGCTTAGGAATGGTTAGTGTGAGTGATCTCAGGGGCTGTCCTGAGTTGACTGGTGGCTGGCTCTGGGAAGCTGAGGACGGAGGTGAAAGCAAAATAGAGGCGGTGCTTCAGAGAATGGGCTCTGGATTGCGTAGGCATCCCTGGTGAGTCATTTGCCATCTCTAAGAACTGGTTAGCCCTGGGAGGGGGAGTCTTTCCCGAGTCAGTTAGGTCCCAACCACCAAGGCGTTAAGAAGACAGAAAATAAGAAAACATAGTTAACGCAATCTAAGCCACGTTGCTAGGCATCCAGTGAATCCTTGCTTCTAATGGTTGCTCGTTCTCCAAGGCAGGCATCCCCACAATCTCCCAGCATTGCCTTCAACACAAAGTTGCCCTCACCGCACCACCAACACAAACAACACTGTAATGAAAATCCTCACACACACACTTTTTATGATCCTACAGAGGAATTTTATAGGGATATATACCTTAGAATGGAATTGGTGGGTCAGAGGATATGAATACATTAATTAAACTCAATAGGGCCAGCCTGTACTCCTACCAGTAGTTCATGAGGGGTCCTAGAACCCTGTATCCCACCAACATTTACCATTGCCTGGTTTTTTAATTGTTCTTGTCTAATACATTTTACTTTACTCTTTTATTATCACACATTTCTCTGACTTCTAACACATTTGACCTCATTTGGCTTTGTTCCCTTTAACTACTGCATATATGTTTGCTAAATCAATTTTCAGTGAGCAATGAACAACTAATGGAAAATGCTAGACAGATTTTCTTTGAGTCACTGGTGTAAAGGCTGCCGACCTGTGGCTCATCGCGTCAGAAATCCATGAGCAAAGGCCCTAACTATAACTGAAACAAATAACTCTTTGTTTGGGGCTTTTATGAATGAGACCAGAAACTGATGCAACCATCGAGGAGACAAGCCTCCTCATTTTGAACAACTTTCCCCAAAGTCACAGGCACGGAGACCCAGGCTGAGGAAGGGGTACAAGAGAAACCCATGCTAGGTCAAGTTTATACATGGAGGCTGAAGGACTAAGATTTGTAAGTACAAAGAGTTATCTCATTTCTATGCTATTGGGTTCTATGGCATGACATTGCTGAAATATTTAAATAAGAGAAGATACATTCATTAAATGTGAGCTAAACAAAGCAAAAATCTACACAATAAATAATATTTAATATTTATTAATTACTATTTAATATCTATCAAATGCTATTAATTATTATTTAACATCTATTAAATACTATTAATATTTAATATTAATAGCATTTAATATCTATATTAGATAACATTAGATAGCATTTATAACTACCAATATAAATACATATGACCAATAATCATGCCTGTCTTATATGCACTTATGTTTATACATCCATGTCTCATAGTCATCTATCACTGTTTCTATAGATGATTTTTTTCCTCTGCAAATAATATACAAACCCAATATTTAATCTGAACCCAGTTTAGTCCCTATTCTCAAATCCACTTATATAGATGGATTTTTTTGGTCCCATCTTAGGCAATTAGTAGGGTTTAAAAGAAAACAGAACACATTAAAAAAAATATATATATATACACACACACACATATAACATATAATTCTATACACAATTCCTGGCTGTATCTGATTTTATATAAACAAATACATTATAGGCAAACAGTGATACTTTTATTCTAAAAGTTGACAAGTGTTAAATATTACTACTACTAACTGGAGGCTGATAAAAATTTTGATGTTGAACATACTGGGAAACATAAAGGTGTCACCAGTGTCATTCCAGATATTTCCCTCTCAACTTATTTTCTTCTCTGCCCTCAATGAGGAAGTCTCTAGTGGACTTACTGAAAGCATGCTGCCTGTGGCAGCCCTGCTGCCCACCAAGGGTTCTTGGGTGGAAATATCATGAAGACACAACCCATCTTGAGAGGGATGATGGCTAATCTGCTCACTTATAAGCACACTTCCAAAGACAACATATGGATGACTAATAGGCACATGTAAAGATGTTCAATGTTCCTAATTATTAGAGAACGCAAATCAAAACCACAATGAGATGTCACCTCACACCTGTCAGAATGGTCATCATCAAAAAAAGTCTACAAATAACAAATGTTGGAGAGGGAGTGGAGAGAAAGGAACCTTCCTACACTGTGTGAGAATGCAAGGTGCAGCCACTATGGAGAATAGTATGGAGGTTCCTCCAAAAACTAAAAATAAAACTAACACACAATCCAGCAATCCCACTCCTAGGCATATAACTAGAAAAAATGAAAAAACTAATTCAAAAAGACATATATAGCCCAATGTCCATAATGGCACTATTTGCAACAGCCAAGATATAGAAGCACCCCAAATGTCTATCACGTGGCGCTAGTGGGAAAGAACCTACCTGCCAGTTCAGGAGACATAAGAGATGCAGGTTCGATCCCTGAGTCAGGAAGAACCCCTGGAGAAGGGAATGGCAACCCGCTCCAGTATCCTTGCCTGGAGAATTCCACGAACAGAGAAGCCTGGCAGGCTGCAGTCCACGGGGTCACAAAGAGTCGGACACAACTGAAGCAACTTACCATAAATGTCTATCAACAGATAGATGGCTCAAGATGTGCTGAATATGTGTATACAGTACAATATTACTCAGCCATAAAAAGAATGAAGTTCTGCCATTTGCAGTGATGTGGATGGACCTAGAAAATATTATGCTTAGTGAAATAAGTCAGAGAAAGACAAACACCATATGAAACCACTTACATGTGGAATCTAAAAAAATATTACAAATTAATGTGTACAGCAAAACAAACAGACTCGCAGATAAAGAAAATCAACTAGTGGTTACCAGAGGGGAGTGGGCAGGGGGTTGGAACAAGTTGGGGATATGGGATTAAAAGATACAAAGTACTATGTATAAAATAGATAAGCAAGAAGGATATACTGCAGAGCACAGGGAATTATAGTCATTATCTTTATAATAACTTTTAACAGTATAATCTGTGAAAGTACTGAGTCACTAAGCTATACACCTGAAACTAGCCTAATATTATAAATCCACTATAGTTCAATAAAAATTTTAATAAAAATAGCCATAAGCCTCCTCTTACTCACCATAGGCTTTTAGCAGAGGCAGTTTCTTCCAAGTGCACAGCCTATTCCACTCTCTAACTTATGTAGATGGGACAAACGATGCCCTAGGTACACTCATCCACACATTGGCCTGAATTAGCTAGTAAATCACAATGCGGTAGCTAATAACAGCCATAAAGTCTTTTGAGCTTTACAAGGTGTTTATAATGGGCAACTCACTATGATTTATATGAAAAACATGAGTCAGCTCCTGAGACAAAGCTGATATGTGGACAGTGGCCTTGTGGTGTGACCTCTAGCAAGCATCCAAATAAATTGCAGAATTTCCCTCCAGCCCAAGGCTGGCCACTGTCTCATAAACATATATTCAGAGCATCGAGCATCACTTGATAGGAGAGTGCATACTGTGCGTACTGGTGCATTCTGTGTCTCCCCTGGTGATTGGCCATGAGGAAGAAGAAGCAACGCAACGTAGCTCAATATAGTAGCAGGTGACAAATACCAAGGATAGTTTAGGACCATCCCTATGTCTGGCCCCAGGGGGTCCTTGGTAGCTTAGCTGGTAAAGAGTCTGCCTGCAATGCAGGAGACCCCAGTTCGATTCCGGGGTGGGAAAGATCTGCTGAAGAAGGGATAGGCTACCCACTTCAGTATTCTGGAGCTTTCCTGGTGGTTCAGCTGATAAAAAATCCACCTGCAATGCTAGAGACCTGAGTTTGATCCCTGGGTTGGGAAGATCCCCTGGAGAAGGGAACAGCTACCCACTCCAGTATTCTTGCCTAGAGAATTCCATCGACAGAGGCGCCTGGCAGGCTATAGTCCTTGGGGTCACAAAGAGTCAGATACAACTGAGCAACTTTCACTCCACTATGTCTGGCCCCATGAAGTACAACATAAGATATATTAGATAAACTTCCCACCCCCCCAGTTAAAAAAGTAAGGTGGACACACAAAAATATCAGAAAATATAATATAGTTTATAAAGGATTAGTTAAAGGCAAGGTCTGGGGTGTGGGAATTACTGAGGCTCCAACTCCATGAGAGTGTTTCATAAAGAACAGGGTCTGAACAGGGCCATGGAAGATAAAAGGAATTAATCAGAGGGTGAGATAAGGAATCATATTCCCTAGAAGGAGAATGAGTGAGTGAAGACACTGGGTCTGCAATAATAATATCTATTTTGGTAGAAAAGAGGAGGAGGGAGAATAAAATGAAAAACTTGAGATGTATACTGAGCTAGGTGAACTGAAAATCATACTGAAAAAGAACGGGGAATGAGGTCAGATACAATGCAAAACCTCATGAAAGTGAAAGGGTTAGTCACTCTGTCATGTCTGACTCTTTGAGACCCCAAGGAGTATAGCCTGCCAGGCTCCTCTATCCATGGAATTTTCTAGGCAAGAATACTGTAGTGGGTAGCCATTCCCTTCTCCAAGGGATCTTCCCAACTCAAGGATCAAATCCAGTCTCCTACATTGCAGGCCGATTATTTACTGTCTGAGCTACCAGGGAGGCCCACAACAACTCATGCTGCTGCTGCTGCTGCTAAGTCGCTTCAGTCATGTCCGACTCTATGCAACCCCAGAGTCGGCAGCCCACCAGGCTCCCCTGTCCCTGGGATTCTCCAGGCAAGAACACTGGAATGGGTTGCCATTTCCTTCTCCAATGCGTGAAAGTGAAGTCGCTCAGTCGTGTCCGACTCCTAGCAACCCCATGGACTGCAGCCTACCAGGCTCATCCGTCCATGGGATTTGCCAGGCAAGAGTACTAGAGTGGGTTGCCATTGCAGTTGGCCTCAAATAACCATAGGTGCCCCAGACAGAAACTTCTGTGCAAAGAAGTTCACAGAAGTCCTGCCAGGTAAGGACCAATCTAAGAGATCAGCAGGATGAAGTCAGGTCTGTTTCCTTATTCCAATATTAAAAAAACTGAAAAAAGTGACCAGTCCATAGCACTTTTTAAGGGAACCATCTCCATTATTACCAGATGATTCTATATCTGAGTCACAGCCTGGTCTCTGGGCATTCTGCTATCCTTGGAGAAAATATTTTTTATTTACTTTGTTTATTTTCTTAAATCCTTCCCACAGTCCTCAGACATCAAGACTTCTAATGAAAGGTTGCTCCTATGGTGGCCATCTAATTGAAGCCCCAAACCTTCTTCCAAACTGCCCCAACTCACGGTAGATTTCACTGTTGAAAGACACCATGCCTCTTCACACATAGACTCCTGTACACCTGAAGAGATCCACTCTTCTGGGCTGGGTTGTGTTCTTTCCCTGTCCACATGGGCAGCCCAGACAAAGGCAGGAGATAGGCATCATGTCCATGCATCCAGAAGTGCATATAATTATTTTTAAATTAATTTAATTTTAATTGGAGGATAATTACTTTATAATATTGTGATGGTTTTTGCCATATATCAACATGAATCGGCCATAGGAATATATATGTCCCCCCAATCCTGAACCTCCCTCTGACCTCCCTGGAGACCCTATCCCTCTAGGTTGCTCCAGAGCACTGGCTTTGGGTGCCCTGCTTCATGAATCAAACTGACACTGGTCACCTATTTCACATACAGTAATGTATATGTTTCAATGCTATTAATACCACTCTCTCTCTCTCATTCTTCATCCAAGAGCCAAATCTAAAATAAGAAACCAATCTAAAAATCCGCTCAAGGAATTCTGTCCGTCTGACTTTGATAGAGTGTGATTAACAAAGAGGGAATAAAAGTATAAGGTATATAGATCAAATTACTTAAATTATTTGATCCATAACAACCATATTCTTTATCAATCACTCAGAGGAGGAAAAATGTGTAGGAACCTAACCACTGCAGAAGAGGTCAATGTATATAGTATACAGTAAGAGGGAAAAAAGACCTCAAGTCCATCTTCCCTAGAAAGTACCCCCTGCAAAGGTTCAACCTCTATTTCAGCTGCTTTTATTATACACTTAGTAAATATAACATGGAGGAGGGCGGGCGGGCTGACTGGAGGGAGGGAGAGGGGAAGAACAGAGATATGGATGTAGGGATGGATGGATGGATGGGTGAGAGAAAGAACTGGAAAGCTGAGTCAAGTTCTCCACAGGGATGAGCGACTTCTATGTATTTGCTCTCTCACATCCTTGACAAATGTCTTCCTCACCTAGTGCTGGCTTCCTGCTTCTAATGAATGAACAGCCCCAATAAGATTCTCAAGAGGCAGGAATTTCTGGTGCCCCACTCTTACTATTAGAGTGGGAGGTAGAGGTGAGAGTACAAGTTCTATGTACCCGGGCCAAGAAGACTAGAGTTTATGTCCTGAGAAATAACCTAAGACATTTTATTTTACAGCTTGATAACACCAATCTTTGGTTTGGGAGGTTTACTTTTCATATCTGGCCTGAAAGTACTTCCAGTCTTGAGATTTTATTCATGTCTCTTTCCATTTAAACCTCTAAGTGACATGCCACCCCTGCTTGGAAAAGCTAAAAAGTACCCTATTTCCTGAAAAGCAGATGGACTTGACCAGTTTCTTTAGCCCTCATCACTCAAGTTCAGTTCGGTTCAGTCGCTCAGTTGTGTCCAATTCTTTGCAACCCCATGGACCACAGCACGCCAGGCTTCCCTGTCCATCACCAAATCCCAGAGCTACCTCAAACTCATGTCCACTGAGTCAGTGATGCCATCCAACCATCTCATTCCCAGTCATCCCCTCTCCTCCCACCTTCAGTCTTTCCCAGCATCAGGGTCTTTTCAAATGAGTCAGTTCTTCGGATCAGGTGGCCAAAGTATTGGAGTTTCAGCTTCAGCATCAGTCCTTTCAATGAACACTCAGGACTGATCTCCTTTAGGATGGACTGGTTTGATCTCCTTGCAGTCCAAGGGACTCTCAAGAGTCTTCTTCAACACCACAGTTCAAAAACATCAATTCTTCTGTGCTCAGCTTTCTTTATAGTCCAACTCTCACATCCATACATGACTACAGGAAAAACTATAGCCTTGACTAGACGGACCTTAGTCGGCAAAGTAATGTCTCTGCTTTTGAATATGCTGTCTAGGTTGGTCATAACTTTCCTTCCTAGGAGGAAGCATCTTAATTTCATGGCTCCAGTCCCCATCTGCAGTGATTTTGGAGCCTCCCAAAATAAAGTCTGCCATTGTTTCCACTGTTTCCCCATCTATTGGTCATGAAGTAATGGGACCGGATGCCATGATCTTAGTTTTCGGAATGTTGAGCTTAAAGCCAACTTTTTCACTCTTCTCTTTCATTTTCATCAAGAGGCTCTTCAGTTCTTCTTCACTTTCTGCCATAAGGGTGGTGTCTTCTGTATATCTGAGGTTATTGATATTTCTCCCATCAGTCTTGATTCCAGTTTGTGCTTCATCCAGTCCAGCTTTCTCATGATGTACTCTGCATATAAGTTAAATTAGCAGGGTGACAATATACAGCTTTGATGTACTCCTTTCCCAATTTGGAACCAGTCTGTTGTTCTATGTCCAGTTCTAACTGTTGCTTCCTGACCTGCATACAGATTTCTCAAGAGGCAGGTCTCCAAAGCCCTTTCAAAAACACTTGTTGAAACTCAGATGATAAGATTGTAACAAATGGTGATATCCTAGCAAAGAAGGAGAAACCATGACCTTGGAAACTCAACTTTCTTCCTTTTGGCATGATCATGTCCACGACTGAGAAGAGCTCTGTCTCGGTGCATTTTTTAAAATAGGAGTCTTTTCCCTTCCCAATGGTCACAGATACCATAAATTGGCATTAGCCATGACAAAGACAAATAGCCTGCCCTATAGGAGAGAGCAAGAAGCCTGAATACAATGTCATTTCCCCATAACTTGAAGATCTCCAGCTGCCTGTGGTGCATCTTAGCGTTTCACCTTACCAGGAGTTTGTTTTCAATAAAAGAGAAGGGAAATATATTTCTCCTCTTAAAACAGCTTCTAGTCATCATGAGTAAGAAGACAGCAGCCTGATGGAACCAGGACAACATCAAGCTCATCGCTGTCCTACTCAGCCTCTCTGGCCTTGGCCCTTCTTCCTCCACATGTGGTTTGGGTGGGAATTTGTGACCCTTGTCTCCTCTTCTGCAGTTTACAAAAGCAGACCCTGGTGGTTTGAAAATGGTAGCTGCCGAATGCTGCATACACAAACGCAAACATGAGTGTAAGGCTATGTCCCTGCATCCCGGGAGTGTGGAGGAAGTAGAGGTGATGTGGAGTCCAAAGAAAAGTAAGTGTGGTCATAAACTAGGTCAACATCAGGTAGATGTGGAGCCATTTGGAAACCATCTACATAGCCTGCTTTTCTTTCTACTCCTGGATGTAGACTTTTGTTTCTGCACAATACATCAGAAAGGTGCGCTGATTGGCCCTTGGGGGTGGGGGTGGGGGGACCACATACACAATAGACACCTCTGGGAGCTGTGGCCCCCTCTTGAAGAGCTTCCATTGCATTTTGTGCCCACTGAGGAAACTTTATGGACAGTGACAGGATGTCCTGATTACTCAGGCTCTCCTTTTCTGAAACAAGTCTTCTCATCCTAAGTCCAGAAATCCTTACAACAGCCAAGCTTATATAACAGCAGAGTACTGGGTCAAGAGAAGACTTGAGTGCTAATCTGATTTCCATTTCTTTCTGGAACACCCAACGGCTCCCACAACCTCCCTGTCTTACTGTTCCATATTTGTAAGACAAAGGACCACCTCTTTTGCTTTGCTCTTATCAATACTGTGAGGATCAAATGAGATCATACATGTGAAAATGCCTCCAAAACTAATATCTCGCCATCTTCACATTCAAAGCCTTGAATTAGGAATAAATAAAATGAAGATGAAAAAAACAAGAGAAGAAAAAGGAAGGTAGGGAAATAGAGAGGGAGAAACAAAAATATTTTGAGCCTTTATTCTGTATCATGTCCTGGGAAGTGCTTTCTAGTCATCATCTTCTTTAATCCTGCAATTCAATGAGCCTTATTTTATTAACCCCTTTTTAAAGATGAGGCAATTGAGGCACCAGTTCATCCAAAGTCACACTGGGAATGGGAAAGCCAGGACATGAATCCAGGTTGCTGAACCTTAAACTCGGGCTCTTTAGCGTGTGGCCACGATGTCTCCCTGTAACCTCCAAGGCCAGCAGCCTCAGGGGCTCTGATGAACTCATACCTGACCCAGATGTCAGGCTGGGGACCTGCACACACAGTCAATAACAAAGCCACAGGGAGACGAGCTAAGTCAGAGATGAGCTAAGCCTCTTCATCCATATGTAGATAAGGACTCTGAGTTCTGGAGACTGACCAAGAGCATCCAGCAAGCTGACTGTTGGAGTGGAGCTCACACCCAAGTGCTCATGCTGGCTGAGATGGGCTCGATGCCCCCCCAATACTTTCACTTTTCTTTTGGGGGCCTTCAGTCAAGCTGATACATGTTCGTGTGCTCAGGCTGTGGGTGCCCACAGCTCAGGTTGTGGGTGGTTTCTCTCAGTTCCAGAGGCTAGAAGTGCAAGATCAAGGTGTTGGTGGGGTTGGTTTCTTCTGTGGCCTCTCTCCTTGTCTTGCAAACAGCTGCCTTCTTGCTGCCTCCTTCCATCACTGTCTCTCTGTGTACATACACCCTTGGTGTCTCTCTGTGTGTCTAATTTCCTCTTCTTATAAGAACCAGCCCTACTGGATTAGGGCCCACCTGGACAGCCTCATTTTAAGTCACCACTTTAAAGGGACCATCTCAAAATATGGTTATACTCTGAGATGGAGTGAATTAGGACTTCCACGTATGAACTTGGGGGTAGGGTCACAATTCAGCCCACAACAGCTGCATTTCCCAGACTCTCCTGCAGTTACGAGTGTTCCTTTGACTGAATCCTGGCCAATCAGTGATGTTTGTCACCTCAAAACCAGACCCATCAATTGTGTGCACAATTCTCCACATTCTTGCTCTTGCTCCATCCCTGGGCTGAAGCCAGTGAAGAACCCCAAAGCCCAAGAAAACCACATAGCCTTCAGATAGAAGGAATCTACGCCCCTGGTGGACAAGATGCTCCTCACTCTCCATCTGGAAACCTTCAGTGGACTGCGAGTGATGAAGCCATGGGCTACTTGTTACAGCAGTTAGCCTTTCCTGACTGATACACCCAGCTCCCAACAAATATTCTCTCCGCTACATACCAAAGGTCAGTGAATTTTACTGAAAAAGGGATAACAGCCTGACACTAGCTCTAAGGTCAGTGAGCAACCTAGATGGGCTGCAGACAAATGAGGAGGTAAAGCACTGCCTCTTCTTGGGGTATCGAGTTTCTTAGGGAGCACAGCCCCCTAGAACCTTCTCTCACAGACTCCCAAGGGGTCTCCTGGCCCCTCCTTCTTTCACAAGCTAATAACTGGAAGGGGGAGGTAAGATACACATGATAATGATCCTTTTCTTATTTAAACAGGCCATTTTTCTTCGCAATAAATGCTTCTTTTTTTGTCAGCTCAAATATTCCCCTTTGATAGAATCCTGAAAATAATTAGCCTTAATAACTCTGCTGTGAATAATGCCACACAAGGAGGAGGTAGATGTTAATAGGAACCTTCCACTCCAAAACTAAGTCAACCTCTCGGCCTCCTTCCCCAAAAAAGAAATGTAACAAGAAAAAGATTATAGGTTTAGCACAACTCGGGAAGAAATGTATATTTGAAATAAATGTATGAAATCTTTTAAAAACAACACATGCTGAAAACTTCATATTTAGTTTGATTTGCTTTCCAAATCACACAGACTGCACAGTTGCATACAATCTTTAAACAAGTACAACCCCTGAGAAGTGTGGATAGATTTAAGAGAAATAAAAGCAAGATCAGCCAGCTTGTAATCTTCTTTTCTCTTTTTGCCTCCCCAAAGCTGCATTAAATTGCCTATTGAGAACAATAACATATTTGTGCTTTTATAGGTAGAATGATTGGTATTATGCAAAGATTTGGCTAACAGTCTAAAGGCACATTCACACTGATCAGGATTGCATGCTGTTAATAATTTTCAGGATGCTCTAGGGAACCTGTAATTCCCTGGGACTACAACCTCACAGGTCAATGCATGCTTTGTAGGAGCTCCCACAGATTCTGAACCATACCAACCAACAAGACTGGGAAGTCCATTCCCAAAGAGCGCCTGGGAAATGTTAGGTGTCCCTGTTGACCTACATCCTGTCTCTGGCTTCACAGGTACAATGACTTGTTCAGGATGGACTGCCAACTTGAAGATGGTACCTAGGCATTATTAAACAGAGCCTAAAAGTGCTGATCTACCCACATCCCGAGATCTAATAATCCATCCCTGGAAAATTATCCTAAGGAAATAACTTAAAGGAAACATATATACACATACACATACAACGAGCAGTATTTTTTATGTAAGGTTAACGTCTAGCAGCAGTGGGAAATGGTTGGTAACTTGTGGTACATACATCAGATTGATGAAGAACTGTTCAGTTCAGTTCAGTTGCTCAGTCGTGTCCGACTCTTTGCGACCCCATGAATCGCAGCACACCAGGCCTCCCTGTCCATCACCAACTCCCGGAGTTCACTCAGACTCACGTCCATCAAGTCAGTGATGCCATCCAGCCATCTCATCCACTGATGTCCCCTTCTCCTCCTGCCCCCAATCCCTCCCAGCATCGGAGTCTTTTCCAATGAGTCAACTCTTCGCATGAGGTGGCCAAAGTACTGGAGTTTCAGCTTTAGCATCATTCCTTCCAAAGAAATCCCAAGGCTGATCTCCTTCAGAATGGACTAGTTGGATCTCCTTGCAGTCCAAGGGACTCTCAAGAGTCTTCTCCAACACCACAGTTCAAAAGCACTGTAGTGTCCATAAAAAAATAAATTTGAAGACTAAAAAGTAGCACAATAAAAATGGTAGGTTAAAAAAAGTAGTGCATTAAACACACATAAAACACCTATTGAAAGGGATAAGGGTTGAAAGGGAACAGAGCAAAATGAAAAGGCATAGAGTTAGCATATAGGAACACAGCTGAAAGATCTCCTTTGATAATTTCCCTTGCTGGGATCATAACATTGTTTTAAGAAAACATATAAAAATAAAACAAAATGAAATGGTTCCAGGACCTTTTAATCTCTCATTACCACACATAAGTCTGAGCCCTGAGATTCAAAGGCCAAGCTCAAACATCATTTCCAATTCCCCCTTTAGGAAATTTAAGAACTCCTTCCTAAGGAAGTTTGTGAAGGGTAGCAATGTTTAGTTGCATGGACGGGCACCATCAGACCATGGCCAGGTTGCCTGTCTGCTCTGAGATACAGAAAAGCAAGCTACACATAAGCAACTAGAAACATGGAAATCAGGAAGCCTTAGTTCAAAGCATTCAAACTATTCCACCGAGAGATCCATTTACACATTCTCTTTCACACATAAACACACACACATGCCCACACAAAGTGGCAGAAGCACTGCAAGACCTTTTGTTGTGATGCAATACAGTGGCTGAGATAGTCAGATGGCATCACCGACTCAGTGGACATGAGTTTGCGCAAACTCTGGGAGACAGTGAAGGACAGGGAAGCCTGGCGTGCTACAGACCATGGGGTCGCAAAGAATCAGACACAGCTTAGTGACTGAACAAAACAGCTTCCAAGAGGAACTCTTATTTCCTATGACCTAGAAACCCAGACGGGGAAGGCAATGGCACCTCACTCCAGTACTCTTGCCTGGAAAATCCCATAGACGGAGGAGCCTGGTGGGCTGCAGTCCATGGGGTTGCTAGGAGTCGGACATGACTGAGCGACTTCACTTTCACTTTTCACTTTCATGCATTGGAGAAGGAAATGGCAACCCACTCCAGTGTTCTTGTCTGGAGAATCCCAGGGATCGGGGAGCCCGGTGGGCTGCCATCTGTGGGGTCGCACAGAGTCGGACATGACTGAAGCGACTTAGCAGCAGCAGCAGCAGAAACCCAGAAGGCAGGCAGAGGACACACTGCATGCCTCACCTGTATCTCCAGGAACAGCTAAGTGATAGTGGCACCAAGACATTCCGGCCTGACCTGAACCAGGTGTGTCTTGCTGCCAGTTCTGGTGTGCTTGTGCCTTTGGAGGGGAGTGAGGAAAGGCACTTCCTAGTCATCCTCTACGAGGCTTATACTCACCTATGTGGCTTCACTTTTCCAAGGGCCTCCTAGAGTCATCACAGAACGGCTACAAGGGACTTGCTGTCTTGCCTAAACCACTCTTTCATTGATGTTTGGCAGAAATCTACACAATACTGCAAAGCAATTATCTTGCAATTAAAAATATGTTTTTAAAAGAGTATTTTCAAAAGAATTGGTTCTCTTTACTGTGCACCTACTACATGCCAGGCCCTGTGCCAGATGCCCTGATGCATTTGTGTCTTGTCACGACAAATCTGCAAGGCAGATGGTACTGTCTCTGTGACCCAGACTGGGAAAATGATAGAAATGGTGCAGCCTGGCTGAGGTCACACTCCTTTAAGTGATGGATAGGGATCAGAACCCAGCTCTCTGAGAACCCAAGTCCAGGACGCTCACAAAACTCTTCTGCCTATTTAATACACTCTGCCTGAACTGCTTTTGTGCAGGGCTTATAATTAGTTATCTGGTCCCAGTTGCTTGTAGGATAAACAATGTCTGATAAACCCACAATGCTGTAAGTATTTATTACATTGCAACCCAGCTGCCAAGTGTCTAACCGTTTTAATAAAAAGCTATTTTCTAAGGTTTATGTTTTATTGCATGTACGACTCCCTTATTGGTTAGCATTTTGGAGTTGTGGAAAAGGTTATGAATTTAGAAACTGGCTGCATTCATATCATATTTAAAACTTAATGCTATTTTATTAAAGACATATGGGCCTCCAAAGTACACATATTAAATGTCATGTAAGAAAAGTAGCAGTTTAAATCATGGTCAAATTCATTTTTGACGTGACTCCTGAGGCTTCCCAAGATCTGAACTATTTCTTTGTAAATCTGGCAGTTTAACCACACTCATAAATCACTTTCAAAGCATATTATTTCTTAATTTTACTGCATTAGAGAACGTTTGGCCTACACAGTGAACTGTTTGTAGCAGTTATGTGAACAAAGTTGCACATTTAGTCACACAATGTGGAAAAGCAGCCAGTGGGGGAGGCAGAAAAGGGGCGGCACCTCATTCCTTCATGGGTCCTACTTCTGCCCTTTCCCCCCTAAGCAAACTCAATTCACAGTGTTCAGATTTGGCCTCTGTAATCTCAAAGGCCAAAAATCACAATCTGGTATTGAGGCTTTTCTGAATACAAGGAAGACACTATTATTTGCAATTTAATCTTTTTCCAAAACATCCCATGACTAAAAATTAGCATGAGTGCAGAAATCAGAGTTTCTTTTTTTCTTTAACATTATACTGAACTGAAACCGATTTTTCAGGGGGAAAAAAACTGTGGCTTGGTGTAATATAGCTCTTGGTTGTTTTCTAATTATCCAGAGGTCCCATATCTCAACCTTGGGTTTTCACAGCCCCTCTAATGATGAGATAATATTCTTTGGACATATGTAACAAGCCCCCAGATTTCACTCCCTGGTTTTCTCCATTTTAGTATGGGGCAGAAGTGGACTGACTCCAGTGACAAATTCCAGGATCTAAACAACGGCCTTGATTTCCAGATTCACCAAGGGACTTGGAGGAAGATTAAGAAGTTGAGTCCAAGGTCACCCAAATGAAAGGGCTTACGGGCTGACTTTTGCGCCAGGCTTCCCTTTCTTGATTTGGGCCGTGTAGGGGCCTTCCCTGCCCCACTGCTGTCCACTTGGGGATGCTGCGCTTCTGTTTGCATCCATGGGAAGGCCTGTGTAGTGCCTAGAAAGACTCCCAAACTCAGGGGCCCAGCCTCCATGAACAGGAGGTCCTCTTTCTCCTCTTAACTTCCCTTCTTTGAGGTATTTTACTTTCATCAGGAAGCAGAGACCTAGTAAAACCTTAGAAACATTAAAGTATAAATCCCAGAAAACTCAGTTACATCACCAGAAATATAGGGACAGTACCCTCTTCTATAAACTGAATTATGCTCCCCCAAATTCATATGCTGACACACTAACCCCCAGTCTGACCGCACCTGGAGACTGGGTCCTTGGGAGGTAATTAAGGGTAAATTGAGGACATAAGGGTGGGGCCCTGACCCAATAGGACCGGAGCCTTATAAAAAGAGGATGCTCTCTCACTCACTCACTCACGTGTGTGTGCAGACATGTGCTCTCTCTCTTCCCGCCACGGGAGGACATGGGGAGGGGTGGCTGTCCGCAGGCTGGGAAGAGGGCTCTCAGCAGAAGCTGACCATGCGGTCCCTGTCATGGACCTTCCAGCCTCCAGAACGGTGAGAAAATAAAGCTCTGTTTCAGCTACCCAGCTGACGGTGTCTCAATATGGCAGCCTCCAGACAACAAATATGACTCCCAACTCAAGCCAAAATGACCTTCCTCGTGTTCACTCACACAACAGGAAGACACAGCAGTGACTCCACACAGGCTCTTTTGCAATGCCACAGCTTAGAACACGAGCTACATACCAGAGTGCGTGAGCTCCTCATACACACCATCGGTTCATCCTCGCAACAGATGTGAAAGCAGGTCTGCTGTTCCTCATATCAACAATGGAGAAACAGATGGCAGCAGGCAGCAGGCAGTCTTTAAGACAAACCTAGATACAGTCCCAAAGCTTGGAGTGAGGTGGCCCTCAGACGGCGGAGCAAATCTGACGACAGCACATGAACCCAGGAAGAATCACAGGTTCGCCAGCAAATAAAGCAGCCACGATAAATCCGGATTTTCAATCTTCCCTAAAGAACAGCTGGAGGCAACTTCTTGAATCACATCAAGAACAAAACTAAAGGTTGGGTGGTGGGAGGGAATGAATTAAAATGGGCCTAATAAAACATGGCAGAGGTCACTAAGCCAGACAGCCTCTGTGACAATTCCGATGCCAACAACTACAAATAACCAAACAAAGGACTCACTTCTAAATTTCACTCTTGAGTTAAAAGCTTCATGAGATAGAAGCCCCACTTTAAAATTCCCCACTCCAAAAGAGAAAAACAAAGACACAGCTTTGGAGCCTAGACAGAGAGCATCCGTTGCCTGTTGAAAAGAAATAACAGTACATATACACAATGGAGTATTACTCAGCCATCAAAAAGAATTCATTTGAATCAGTTCTAATGACATGGATGAAACTGAAACCTATTATACAGAGTGAAGTAAGCCAGAAAGAAAAACATCAATACAGTATACTGACACATATATATGGAATTTAGAAAGATGGCAATGATGACCCTATATGCGAGACAGCAAAAGAGACACAGATGTATAGAACGGACTTTTGGACTCTGTGGGAGAGGGAGAGGGAGAGGGTGGGATGATTTGGGAGAATGGCATTGAAACATGTATACTATCATGTAAGAACAAAGCACCAGCCTATGTTCGATACAGGATACAGGATGATGCTTGGGGCTGGTACGCGGGGATGATCCAGAAAGAGGATATGGGGTGGGAAGTGGGAGGGGGATTCAGGATTGGGAGCTCATATACACCCGTGGTGGATTCATGTCAATGTATGGCAAAACCAATATGGTATTGTAAAGTAAAATAAAGTAAAAATAAAATTAAAATAAATAAATAAATAAAAATTAAAAATTAAAAAAAAAAAGAAATGAGTTCTAATTCAGGTAATGTAGCTCAAAATTTACTGCCATATTTTAAAATGCACATGAAAAATAAAATTATCCTAAAATGTCCTTGGTGAAAAGGCTGAATGTAATTGCTATCACTGACAGTAGCATTGAACTTTGCTAAATTAACATCAAAGGAAGCCCCAATTACAGAGCATCTGTGCATTATTGATGGTGCCCTGTCTGTTAATCTAAGACACTCTTCTGTAAGGATCAGAAAAGCAAATAAAAGAGCTAATTGTACCATCAGCCTTCAAGGACCCCAAGGGCAGACTTGCCCCTTCATGTTGGTGAAACACCACTTTGCCTGGTCAGAGGGACAGTGATGATGCATTCAGAGTCAGAGAGTGAACACGGGCCCCGAAAGCCAGCCATGGTGACCACAGGTAGACAAAAACAATGAGGAGGCCAAACACTCCCTCGAGACGTGGACTACCTCATAAACAAGACCCAATGGCTATGTGGGAACTGGATGTTCCCAGAGAGCTTGACAGGGAGAAATAGTCAGGGATCAGTGGACATGTATTAGGACTTGTCTCCCTTATAACAAGAAACAGCTTGTTATACTCCTCAAGGAACCATCTGGGGCAAAGTACCCCTCTGGGGTAATTTTTTTTTAAGCAGCAGCAGCTCTCCTCTGAGCACTGGGCTCCTCGCTGAGCCTAGTGTGTAGGGAAGGTACAGAAGTTCCCACTAATTCTGGTAATTACTTGTGTATATCAGCTTGGCACTCACTTGGATGAGACCCTGAAAAGTATCTGTCAGCCACATTCAGGCAAACAGATCAAATTCCTATTTCAGTCAAATTCTGTGAAGACTTTTCCCTCTGATCAAGTTGGATAACCAGAGGCTTTCCTTCTGCTTTGTTCTATCCACAATTTTGCTTCTTAGGCCTTTGGGGACAATGAAAAGAACAAGTAAATGTTACGTATCTGATGTGCCTTTCATCACTAAGCTTACACGAGTCTTTTTATATATATATATTCTTCAAGTTCGCTCTTTTGGTCCACTGTTAGAGGGTGAATTGTGCCCCTCCAATTTCTATGTTGAAGTCTAACCCCCAGGACTCAGCATATGACTATGCTTGGATATAAGGCCCTTAAAGAGGTCTCACTGCCAGTGAGATCAGTGTGTGGGCTCTGATCTAATATGATGTGCCCTTGTGGGAGGAGGATGTCTGGACACACAAACAGCCAGGGGGTGTGTGCACATCAAGGTGACCACGTGGGGCACAGCAAGAAGGCAGCTACCTACAAGCCAAAGTGAGAGTCCTCAGAAGAAACCAATCTCACCAACACCTTCATCTTGAAGTTGGAGCATCAAAGACTGTTAGAAAAGGAATGTCTGCTGTTTAAAACCACCCAGTCCATGGTATTTGGTGATAGCAGTCCTGGCAAGCTAGTACATCTGCTATTAGGTGCAGGCAGTTTGGAAATAACCAGAACTCAAGAGCAGAAGTTGAGACTATGCCATCTTCATGGTTTCTTCCTCTCTTAGCCACAGAGCTGCAATTCATACATATAATCAAAGCGAATTTCAGAATCAAACTTCTCAACCGTGTTCATGACCTTTCCCTAGTGAGCCATCCATCCCACAGGTCTCCCTACCTTCTAGGATTCCTGTCTGCCTGAGGGTTTAGTCCCTACCATCTGATGCCGCCATGGGTCCCCGAAGAGACTTTTCAAGCAAGGCAGGGGTTCCCGAAGCCACAGAGGTCAGAAGGGTAGAGAACAAGGCCCCTGGAAGTGACTGACGTGGGAACACTGGGGTCATCACGATCTTCCCCTGAGACCTCAGTCACTGGCCTCTCCTCTGTTCTAGCCAAGCTAGTCCTGTACTTCCAGCCCACTCCTTCTCATCACTGGCCCGGAATCGTCAGGCTCAAAGCAAAGATCTGTGTGTGTGTGTGTGTGCGCGGGGAGGGGGGCGGGTGGTGGCGGAGAGCAGGGCAGGTCAAGTGGAATAAAGCCCGTTATGGATAAGGGTCTGCCCCAAGTGACCAATGTACCTGCCGCAGCAAACCAGTTCCCTGCCAAGATCTGAGCTTCATGCAGGACACAGGGTGATGTGAGTTTAAATATGGGTGACTTGAAACTAGGACCCCAACTTTATTCTCTGAGAACCCAGTTTCTTAAGAAAGCATGTATATTTTCCTCTTCTCTTTCTCAACAAGCTTAATTTAAAAAAAAAAAAAAAACTAAATTGCCAAAGGAAAATACCAAAAATTATCTTCTAAAGTGACTCAAGAAAATGTCAGGCTGGAAATGTACAGATTACAGACCTAATCAGCTATTAAAGGCTCCATCTCAGTCATTATCAAAGATCACACAAATGAGGATTTCTCATAGCTCAGTTAAGAAGGCTTAAACTCATTCCTTAAAACAAAGGCAGCTGACACCATAGGGGACAGTGTCTTCTGGGTAAGAATATGTCAAAGAACTTTTTCAAATGCCAGAGACTGCCAGATGAGTTACCACTGGATCTCTGAGAGCCATCAGCTTTCTTCTCATTGCAGCATCTAAGCTGCCCACTACCACCCAGACACCTCCCTGCAGTCAGGGGAGGGCTCCGGGCCACAGTTCTGTGGCCCACGTGGCCATCGAACACCAGCACTGGCCTGAGGGCTCTGAATGCGGGGTGGCCTCCGACGAGCAGCTGCCTCTGCACAGATTTCCAAAACACCTGCTGTGCGCAGGGAACTGGTGCCCCTCCCCCAGACACCCAGGGATCCAAACACAAACTCGCCCTTACTGTCTTCCCACTGTGAACCCCACCAAGGCTCTTCCTCTTCCTCAAGTTGCAAGTCTGGCCTAACTAACAGAGCCCTCCACCACCTGGTTCCTACTATTCTTTGCCTAGCTCGTGCATTTTACCAAAATGGGTTGGAGGGAATGGTCACAAGGTCAAAACTGAAAATTACAAAGTTACCTCTGGCTCCCTTCCATGTCCTGGTCTTCTCTTTAACTCCTACTTCTCATCATATCACCACGTCTGTAGGATGAAATTTAAGGTATACAGGAAAAAGGGCACGAGCGCGGGGGTCTATGCAGGCCTGAGGAAGAACCTGATTCCATAGCGCTCTGTAATTTTAAGTGATATACGTAAGTTCTCTGATCATCATTTGCAGATTCAAGTTCAAGGAGAAGTTTAAAGATAATATTGTTAAGTCAATAGTACATATCAAATATACTGCTGCTGCTGCTTCAGTCGTGTCTGACTCTGTGCGACCCCATAGATGGCAGCCCAACAGGCTCCCCCGTCCCTGGGATTCTCCAGGCAAGGACACTGGAGTGGGTTGCCGTTTCCTTCTCCAAAGCATGAAAGTGAAAAGCAAAAGTGAAGTTGCTCAGTCATGTTCGGCTCTTAGTGACCCCATGGACTGCAGCCTACCAGGCTCCTCCGTCCATGGGATTTTCCAGGCAAGAGTACTGGAGTGGGGTGCCATTGCCTTCTCCATATCAAATATACTGCTGCTGCTAAGTCGCTTCAGTCGTGCCCGACTCTGCGCGACCCCATAGACGGTAGCCCACCAGGCTCCCCCATCCCTGGGATTCTCCAGGCAAGAACACTGGAGTGGGTTGCCATTTCCTTCTCCAATGCATGAAAGTGAGAAGTGAAAGCGAAGTCGCTCAGTCGTGTCCGACTCAGCGACCCCATGGACTGCAACCCACCAGGCTCCTCCGTCCATGGGATTTTCCAGGCAAGAGTACTGGAGTGGGGTGCCATTGCCTTCTCCGAGTGGAGATATCAAATATACAGTGGATGCTTAATACCCGCTAGGTGTTGTTCTGACTCACATATCAGCAAAGCGTCATTGCAACTAATAATGCACCTCTAGGCAGGCAGTCGACTCTGAGGCTGGCCTTCCATCCTAATGAGTGAAACAACCAGAAAGCTTACTAAAGTCCATGCTGTGATATCCAAAACCGCTATGAACTTCACTACCGTACGCTGTGTCTCAGTAAAGAGCCCTGGTTCGAGGGGCCAGGAAAAGCCAGAGGATGGAATGTGAACACAGATGGCCTAACTCTTAGTCAGGTTCCTCATAGTCCCAGTGGCTTACGACCAGCATGTCTTTCTCGTGCAGATGTCTGTGGGTGGCGGGAGCAGTTCTGCTTCACGTTCAGTGCGTGTCTGCTCAACGTGTGTCTCATGTGATTTCCACAGCAACTGGCAAGCGAGCAAGAGGGGTGAGTGGAAACACATGGGACCTCATGAGGCTTGGCCGAGAGTGTGCATGCTGTCACTTCCATACACATCCCACTGGCCTAAGTGCCACCTGCCCAAGTCCAAAGCCAATGGGATGGAGAAGTATACCCCTCTCTATGGAGGAGGTATGCCCTTGCCATAGCTTCTCTGTGGGAAGATAGAAGATAGAAAGATAGAGGAACAATCTTAGATAAGTGAAGAAAACTACCCCACTTCTCTAAAACGGGTAGAATCCAGAGGCTGCGTGCTAGCAACACTTATTCCCCCCAAAACTGCAACTTACTTCTAAGATCCTCTAGGCATATGTTTGTCCAAATATCTTTGGACAAAAGCCAGCATGCTGGAGGACACAGAGGGGAAGAATGTGGAGGTGGGCCGTCAGGGTACAACGAAAGCCAATAACTCTAACAGACATTCAATGATATCTCCCCAGGCATTGGACTTAATGGAGAATGATGCCTACTGTGTGCGAAGCACCTGGCTGGCCAGGCCGCAGGGACATCTCATGGTTCTGAGAGGGTGTGACCACCATCTACAGTTCTATTTCACTTCCCTTTTACTGTGAATTTCCTCTAGCTACAGGGCTTTGTTAGGGTGCTGGAGACACAGCTTCACTGTGACAGTCTACCTCTGATTTCAGAGAGTTGTTATCCAAAAGCAAAGCCATAGAAAACTCCCATCCTTGTTTCTAAAAAGCAATACTCTGAAAGCATTTATTTGAGACACAGGATGCCATGGTGCTAAAAATGAGGAAAAAAAAAACAAACATCTTTAAGTGATCCCCCATCAAATGAACATGGCAAACTGAAATCAAGAAAAAGAATAAAAACAAATAAACTGAAAATTGTTGGCTTCTGAAGTTGCTTCTAGACACACCCCCCAAACATCTTTCAAAAAAGAAATTAAAAATTTTCCTCATTTCAAGATTAATTATAAAGTTACTGGAAATAGAATCTGAATATGTCTCAGGATAAGAAACATCTGTGTGAAAACAGAAATGAACCACAAAACACTAACACATTCAGGTAGTTAGAAAGATCTAGAAAAATCAACTGACATTTTTCATTTTATTCTGCTTGGCACAGTAGAGAACTTTCAACGTACATGGGCTTTTGTCTCCTTAACTGCATGTTCATACAGTTTACAAAATTTATTTATAGGCATACCCCTGGCTTTATGAAAAATACATAGCTTTAAAAATATTGAGCATAGAACAAACGCTAATAACTAGAACCCACCTAGAGGCAGTTTCGGATAACCTTTCACATGTTCGCAATTGGTTACATGGGGCCAGAGAACATATGAAGGACAAACACACTGTGCTTTAGAACCAGGTAGCAGTTAGGGAAGAGCTAGGCTAGGCGTGGAAACCAATCAGTTAGCCAAACAAGCCATGAGGCAGTGCTCCTTTAAAAAGGAGCACAGACAGAAAGCACAAGAGCCTCGAGACTGAGAAAAATCTCACTTTAATAGCTCATAGACTTGTGGCGTACCCCAACATGTTTTTTGGGAAAAGCTACCTTTTTTCCCCTACAAGCTCTAACATGAGCAGGTGGGTTCTAAGACAAGGACTCAGAGAACATGTAAGCAGTGACAGGGAGCTCAGATTGCACCCCCGCCCGCATCCTAAGAGGGAAGCTCCATGGAGGAGACGTGATCCCAGGGACCACGGTGGCCACAGATTCTGCCATCAGAAATAGTCGCAGGGTAAAATCCTTTGGAAAAACAGATATGCAAACCAGAATCTCTCTTTTTTGCCAACATACTGATCAAAGTTATTATATTTTCTTGAGGCAAGTGTCCTTTTCCTGCTTTTGCAGAGGACCATATTGAGGCAATAAAAAAATGAACCACTTTCCGTGATGGATTTTCCAACATGCTGTGTTCACAGTCTATTGTTTTGATGGTACTGGCTGAGCCTCTGTGATACCCCAGGCCCGGAGACACAGAAGCAAAGAAAGTCAAGTCCCTGCCCTCAAGACCTGACAACCCCAGGGGGTACACAGCTGCCTTGTCCCAACAAAGAGTGGGCTTCCAGATGCTTCTACTCCTAATATGCTTTTTTTCTTCATGGAAATTCAAAACCAGACACAGATGGGAGAAGCTAACGGTACCCAAGAAAGTTTGGGCCCAACTCGAGGTGTCAAGAGCAGGACTGTGTACTCTAATCAGGGAAGGAGGTGGTCCTTGGACCCAAAGAGCTTTCAAATTTCAGTTTAAGGACAAGAATATAAAAGATTTCCAAAGCTACACATTTATTCCTTTACACATCTCCCTCTCTCTCCTTTCAACTCTTCCCCTTTCTTTCTCTCTCCCTCACACACACACACATACACATTCTTACAGCATCCCCCCAACTCCAAGGAAAGTACCCCCCAACACATGCCAATAAACACATCTATGCAAAAGTACACAAATATATACACCATAGGAAACCTACATAAAGACATGGATGCCATATTTTCAAGGACACACCAAAACTCACCAATAAACCTATGACCCTATCTTGCCTATAAGAGAATGGCCATGACTACAAGCAAAAACACACGTGTAAAAACACTTTCTAACAGACGCTGAGGTTCTCAGTCCAGCTGCCCTGGTAGCTGCTACTGCTTCTATAAAGATTCCAAACAGTAACCACTGGTAGCCAACTTCCTATACGTGCCTGTAAACAAGAGGGCTCAGTTTTAAATTATTATGTCAAAAAAATTGACAACTGTGCTCTTTGCCAGAACAGGGATGAATAATTACAATGCCAGGAAATAATTAAGCAATTCTGACTGTCGACTCTTGCACTGTCTCTCTGATGTGTAGGGCTGCATGCCTATCACGCACGCCCTCCTGGACAGGCCTCCACACTGCTTTGATCGACGTTTCTTGGAGCAGTCAGTGGTGGGGCAGGTCAGAGTCTGGTCATTATAGAAGATGTTCTTGGGGGGCTATCACCTCCTCTATGTCCAACTTGGGTACTCTCTGCATTGACAATACCATGATCTAATGGCCAATATTTTTCAGAGTATATATTTTCTTTAAAATTTCAGGAAATGAGCAAAGCCTAGCTGTTGTAGGACCATTCACTACACACACACAGAAACCAAGACTAGAAGAGCTACTGCGGCATTAACTATCAATTCCTAAAGAATGACAGCATCTTCTGTAGAACAATCAGAACTCAGGCAGAAGGCAGCTTTTAAACAACAAAAGCCAAAAGGCAGCCGTGAAGGAGAAACGAGTCACTGTGCGCGATACTGAGAACTGACTCACACTTCAAGCGCCGGGCCTGCCAGGTACCATATCAAGCCTTTGTGACTTAGGGGGTTTATGAGTTGCTGGATGATTCTGCATTTGTATCAGTCGAGAACACCCAGACTGCCCATTCCCTACCTCCAAGGCAAGGGCTGTGATTGGAGAGGCATTTTCCATTCTCCCAAATACTTTATGTCAGGAATAAAATGAAAACAGCTCCCCAAATCACAGCCCCCTTGATCATCCATCAGAGCATTCTGCTGAATAAGCAAAACAGACTGCCACTGCTTCAGAAAGGACAGAAGCCAACTTGAGATTCTGAGTCCGTGATGAAAAATAGGTCTTCACCAAGCGTGCTCAGCGCAGCGTCGGCAATTCACCAAGAGGAAATTGCTCTCCACTTAGGAGCTGACTCCAAGTGTACACATACCTCCCAGAACATACATATGTATATATACACAGAGATGGAGCGCATATACACACACCTGCAAGGAACAAACACATGTCTGTACATACTGTGAGCAGGCGAGAACCAGCCTTTCTAACACCAATTTATTAATTCAGCAAGGAGCTCATTTGGCTTCTTTCTATCTGAAAGAAAAGTAAAAGCGCATCTCTTTGCAAAAAAAAAAAAAAAAAAAAAGACAAAAGGGAATTGTCTGCCATTCACAAGAGGCACGAGAGTCAGATATGAAACTGGCAACACAAGAAATCCTCCGTACACTCAAAGGGTCAAGGGTAGCCCAGATGGCTGAGTTCTCGTCCCAATTCTACCTCCAAGGGACTTTGGGGCCTTAGGGAACTACATCCTCTCCCTGTTCCTGCACCCATATATGAAAGCACAGACCAGAAAGTTTTGCAGCCCTCCCTTCTCCGGTTTGAAAATCATGGGACTCTACAAAAGGATAACCACCAAAAGTCCTGATGCTTTGTCAGAGTATTTTTGTCTTTCTCTAAATATTGATAATTAATGGATATTTCAAAGCTTAACACAGTAAAGATGTGTTAGTAAAGAGTCAATCACACAAACGAGCTGATTCTGTAAGTGATCAGAAACTGACTGGGAGCTCTGAAGAGCCTTTCTGTCAATGGTGCTAATGACTCAGAGAATCAGCCACTGCTGGATTTTAAGGAGCCCATCCCTGCTTTCAAAGGCAGGGGACGCCTTCAGTTCTCCCCCATATCTACTCCAGCAGAATAGTCCTGCTTTTGTCTGTTTTTTTCACTTGGGCCTTCCTTGGAGGTTCCGTTTGGACAGAGAGATGCACAGAGGGAATGGTGAGCTCAGTGCTCCAGGAATAAGAAGGGGGAAGCTTGGGTTTTCGCAATTATGAGCTCATGACTTGGGCAGCCCAAACAGCATCCCTAGGCCTGAGTTATTGCATCTGTGCAGTAAGTCAATGCCCGCTTCCTTCCACATTTGAAGGTTATGTGAGGATGCACATACCTGGGCACAAAAGAGCTTTAGAACAGTAGTGGGCACCACTGACAACCCATTCCAATATGACGGGTATTCTCTTTATGACCTCTCCAGATTTCCAGTGACAGCAGAGAGCTTCAATGTCAAAGACAATGAAAGCAGCAGAAATAGTATCTATTCTATAAAATGCACGCATCCACAATGGTGAGAAATGCAGGATGCGTGGGAACTCAAAAATATAAACACTCCATTTATTGTATTTTGGTTTGGTGATACTGGCTGTCTCTAGAATCTCTTAACAAAAAAAAAAAAAAAAAAGGAAGCCAAGAAATAAATTATTTCATTTGAACAAAATCACAAAAGCTGGAATAACTAAAGGCAGTCATGAGCAATGCATCAAATCAGTGTCTCCATAAGGAAAACCGTTAACACTTTAATAGCTACGAAACGAATCACTCAATTAATTTCCCACATGCTGAAACAGGTAACAATACATTTATCTGCCAGTATTCTACTCCCCATATCATATATTTCCACAACTGTTAGCAATTTTATTCAGCATAACGGGAAATAAGTTGCACCTCATGGATTCAGGGAGAGAAAGTGGCCTGAGGTCTGCTGCCAGCTGAGCGACTTGATGGAAGAGGTTTCATTTTTCTGTTTTGGTTCTGTTTGTTTTTTCCTCTCTCCCTCTTAATCATTTCCAATGCACGTGCAGAGTGCTCCAAGTCCATCAGTGAGGACAAATGAGACCTCAAGGATCTCTGGGCCAAAGATTTCAACACACAAACTAGGATCCCACAGGAAGTGACTGCAGCCCCACAGAGCTCCAGGCCATGGTGGACCTCCAAAGGAGTCATGAAGTCCACTCCCCAGCCTCAGGCTTCCCTGAAGGATCCTAGCCCCTCCCAAGCCCATGTCCTTAATAATCTCCTTGTGTGTGAACCCAAGACCCCAAGCCAAATCCCCCTTGCCTCATCAGTGCTGTCATTAACATGACACCACGTTCAATCCCCTGGCCTCGAAGCAGACGCAGCTGGTGAAACAAAGGTCAGTAAACAGCATTCGCCTGGGCTCTGGAGAGCCAAATGAAGGACACACACACCAGTCTCAGGCCACATTGTCAGAAAAATTGCCTTCCATGCTAACAGTATTTCCAAGTGCTATTGAGCCCTCACCTGTGAACGAGAGACGAGCACTCTCCCCCAGCTACCCCGAGGCACTAGAGGAACCCCACCTTCCTGAGAAACAGCAATGTCCAGTGCTCTCCTGTTTCTCCTTCCTCAGCTCCAGAGTCTGCAGAGGTCTCACCTTGTAAATGAAACACTTTCAGGGAGGCCTGAAATCCTCCTTGCTTCGAAATTCTCCTTGATGCTGGGAACATCACCATAGGCTATGCATGATGCTGCTTTATTGGTACAAGAGCCTTCTGCCTGAAATCACCTTACCAATCACTCTGTAATACCAACAATGCCCCCCTGGAGTCCCAGGAAGACCCAGCTTATACCAAATTCTACTTCTTGTTTGGCAAAAGGTGTATCCATGGATGAAATCCTGGTGCATTCTGAATGCACAGGAGGACTTCCTCCAGCCTTGAAGAGTACCCAGCAGGTGAGGCATAAATCCTCACAAAGAATAAGAGAGTAGAGGGCTTACCTTGGGCTTCACCACCTTCATGAACGCCCCTCTGACCAAAGCTTCCTCTCGTTCTTGTTTAGTTACTTTCCGGGCATCCAGAAACTTCAAATTGGGCAGCTTGTGCAGAACAAAGCATCTGGAAGAGAACAGTCAGAGACAGCTCAGGAAGACTGGGGTGATGGACTCAAAGGTTCATGCAACTTACCTGATGTTCTGGAAACTATATCATTAAGTCTTCAGAAGTTTAGACCTGGGGTGCTGCTTCCCCCCTCTTCTTTCACAATGAATAATCACTCTTCGAGGAAATTCAAATGGTTCTGTTTTATACATACACTAATTCAAAACATACACTAATGGTTGTTCTCAAAGGTATACTCACAAACGCACACCTGGATTCACCAATAAGATCCTATCCATGTATTTACCTTTTTCCATTGTGGCAAATGGACCCAAAATCTTTGATACACAAGAAATTCTCAGAGAAAATAATCTACAACCTGATCATACCATTCATGTTACTGTCATTCTTATGGGTCACCTGTATTATTCTCATCTCTGAGAGAACAAAAAAATCCTCATTTTGAAGCTGAGACAAGAGACTTTAATTTGCCATCAGGACAATAATAATAACCTGGACAACTCTGGGATAGAAGTAAGAACATACATAGCTGAGAAATTGCTTCCTTGAGGGATCAGAGAGACATGCTGAGGACTTTTTCCTCATCATCACTGAGTTACTTCTACACTGGCACTACGAAGATTATCTCCATCAAGGAGAAACAAAGGGAGTTGGTTTCCGGTGGACATTAACAGCCAAATATGCCATATGGTCTCCCTGCAAAGAGTCTTTGGGATCCATCACCATCTTTAAGGATAACTGAATGACTGACTACTTGTGTGATGAACTAACTTTAAGCAGGTGTATGCAGTTGACAAGAAGACTCACCTGGTCAGAAGATAGGTACATAAACATATAAAAAAATGATACAAAAGGTATAGACACCTGCCTCTAGCTCTCCTTCCTCAGGGACAGTCACCGACCCAGGTGCCTTCCATCAAGCCCCCATACTCCTCCAATCAAAGAAGCAATTGTTTAGACCCTTTCCTGCTTAGGAAGAAAAGGTGGGTATCCAATGTCAAGAGCAGTAAGTCACATCATCTGCATGGAATTTGACTTTTTCTCCCTGTATCTAGCATCCTCAGTATTCACTCATCTTTCCAAATCCCAACCCTCAAGACGTTTTCTCCTGCATCCCCAGCCCACATTGCTTTCTCCCTTTGCAATACTCCAAGGAGGCATTTTTAGCACCCTACCGTCTAACACCACATTATTTTCTAATTGTCCTTCAGTTTAACGTCCTCACCAAAACTATAAGCTTCTTGAAGACAGGGACCAATTTTTCTTTCTCACTCTTGAATGACTTTGGAAAGAAGCATTAGAATGGACACTATAAAATACCAGTTCATCTCAGTTGCACAAATGTTTCTTAAGCACCTACTTCATGCCAGGCCTACGTATACAGAGGTGATTACAACATGGTTCCTGCTCTTTCATTGCAGTTCAGTCACTCAGCTGTGTCCAACTTTTTGCAACCCCATGGACTGCAGCATTCCAGTCTTCTCTGTCCATTACAACTCCTGGAGCTTGCTCAAACTCATGTCCATCGAGTCAGTGATGCCATCCAACCATCTCATCCTCTGCTGTCCCTTTCTCTTCCTGCCCTCAATATTCCCAGCATCAAAGTCTTCAAATGAGCCAGTTCTTTGTATCAGGTGGCCAAAGTCCTGGAGCTTCAGCTTCAGCATCCATCCTTCCAATGAATATTTAGGACTGATTTCCTTTAGGATAGACTGGTTGGATCTCCTTGTAATCCAAGGGACTCTCAAGAGTCTTCTCCAACACCACAGTTCAAAAGCATCAATTCTTCAGTGCTCAGCTTTCTTTATGGTGCAGCTCTCACATTCATACATGATTACTGGGAAAGCCATAGCTTTGACTAGACAGACCTTAGTCAGCAAAGTAATGTCTCTGCTTTTTAATATGCTGTCTATATTGGTCATAGCTTTTCTTCCAAGGAGTAAGCGTCTTTTAATTTCATGGCTGCAGTCACCATCTACAGTGATTTTGGAGCCCAAGAAAATAAAGTCTCTCACTGTTTTCATTATTTCTCCATCTATTTGCCATGAAGTGCTGGGACCAGATGCCATGATCTTCGTGTTCTGAATGTTGAGCTTTAAGCCAACTTTTTCACTCTCCTCTTTCACTTTCATCAAGAGGCTCTTTAGTTCCTCTTCGCTTTCTGCCATAAGGGCGGTGTCATCTGCATATCTGAGGTTACTGACATTTCTCCCAGCAATCTTGATTCCAGCTTGTGTTTCTTCCAGTCCAGCGTTTCTCATGATGTACTCTGCATAGAAGTTAAATAAGCAGGGTGACAACATACAGCCTTGACATACATTGACTAGACAGACCTTAGTCAGCAAAGTAATGTCTCTGCTTTTTAATATGCTGTCTATATTGGTCATAGCTTTTCTTCCAAGGAGTAAGCGTCTTTTAATTTCATGGCTGCAGTCACCATCTACAGTGATTTTGGAGCCCAAGAAAATAAAGTCTCTCACTGTTTTCATTATTTCTCCATCTATTTGCCATGAAGTGCTGGGACCAGATGCCATGATCTTCGTGTTCTGAATGTTGAGCTTTAAGCCAACTTTTTCACTCTCCTCTTTCACTTTCATCAAGAGGCTCTTTAGTTCCTCTTCGCTTTCTGCCATAAGGGCGGTGTCATCTGCATATCTGAGGTTACTGACATTTCTCCCCCAGCAATCTTGATTCCAGCTTGTGCTTCATCCAGCCTGGCATTTCGCATGATGTACTCTGCGTGTAAGTTAAATAAGCAGGGTGACAATATACAGCCTTGATATACTCCTTTTCCTATTTGGAGCCAGTCCATTGCTCCATGTCCAGTTCTAACTGTTGCCTCTTGACGTGCATACAGATTTCTCAGGAGCAGGTAAGATGGTCTGGTATTCCCATTTCTTGAAAAATTTTCCACAGTTTGTTGTGATCCACACGGTCAAAGGCTTTAGTGTAGTCAATGAAGCAAAAGTAGATGTTTTTCTGGAATTTTCTGCTTTTTCTATGATCCAATGGATGTTGGCAATTTAAAGGGTTCTAATATAATGGGGAAGATGGGTTCAAAGACAGAAATTAGAAATTGGCACAGCTAAGCACCAAGTTTGAGGTTATGCACAAAGTAGCTTTGTGAACACAAAGAAAGAAGAACAAGAAGTCTTAAGAAAGCTTCAAAGAAACAAGCCCTAAAGCAGTTCCCAAGCACTAAGTTTTTTTCTCAGTGCAAATGTTCCTTGAGGTGTGAGCAGGCCTCCCTCGTCAGTGGAGCATTAGGTCCCCACGACCAGCACCCCCAGTTCATAGGACGGTCTCACGTCATCAGAGGGCCTCACATATGCTTGTCCAGGTGAAAGACTCAGCAGATCACTCAAACGCCAAATAGCTCAGAGGTTTCTAGTCACAGCCTTCCTATGACTTAGGGTCAAAAATACTCTAAATTCTTTTGTGGTATCCTTTTCCTGCTCAGAAATTTCCACACCAACATCTGAGGTCCTGGAAATTTGACTGCCTACTTCCTGCTCTCTCCCTGGCCTCAAGCTACTCATTATCTTCTCTCTTACTTCTCCCTAAGCCTCTTCTTTCCCTCTCTGAATGCCACCTAAGCTTACTCTAAACGAGGCAAGTTCTGCAAAGGCCCCAATACCTTTCTATCCTCCAGAAGAACTCCCACTGGCCTCAGTCAGAGAAAACTTCCATCTTCTGCTTGTAGCAGCAAAGTCTTGATGACAACAGATTCTTTCAAATAAAGACACGTACAGACAGAAACAATATGTCAGGAGTGACGCTCAGAGGAGTAAAGACACCCACTAAGTGTAGGGTGGGAAAAGATGAATATTCAGGTGAAGAAAAATCAGTATTAGAAAATCAGCCAATGTTTAATGATGGAGTGAAAGATGTCTTCACGGGGCTGGCAGGAACCATGGTGACAACAGACAGCAGGTTGTCATTTCGCCCCACTTTGGATCACAGCCCTGAAATCAAAGGAGAGAGAGAGAAGCGCTAGCTTTTAAGCTAGTTAAAAAATTTTAGATGACAAAGAGCTACTGTTTTCAGAGCACTCTTCTTTCAACACCAAAGAAACATCCATGAAACAAGCTGCCAGCTTGCCTGAAACTAGGGGAGACCTGACTCCCACCCAGTTGGTCAGCCTGATTTCCAGGTGGTTGGTGCCTAAAGATGTCTGAGAGACACTAGGAAGGCTCGTTCCAAACAGTTCAGTATGAGACTCAGCTCAGGACTCACAGTATGTCCCTTAGGAGATATCTTCTTTCATTTATTTACACATTCACCCACCCAACAAATACTTAGAGACTACCACCTGCCAAGAGCTGAGCTGGGTGCTAAGAATAGGTGATGCACAGAACAGGCAAAGTCCCTACCCTCAATGAACTTACATTCTAGCTCAGTGGGTCCCAGGCTTGAGGAGGTGACAGAATCCCTCAGAAGCCTTGTTGAAACACAAGTCACAGAGTCCCTCCCTAGAGTTTCTGATTCACTGCATCTGGAATGAAGTTTCAAATTTACATCCTAATAAGTTCCCAGGTGAGGCTGATATGCTGCTAGGCCTGCTGAGAATCCCTGTCCATGTACATAAACACCACAAGGATGAATAGTTTGGGAATTATGAAGTTGATGAGGTGGCCAAGTGTATCCTTCCCGGTTCAACTAATGGTCTGTCCTGCTCCCCGTGTCTGTGGTCCCCAGTGCCCAGACAGAAGCCATATCCACCAGACCTTCTTTCTTGCCCCTTGGTGGTTTGGAACCAGCTCTAAACCAGCTCTGCCAATGCTTAGTCAGTGAGCTTTCTGCCTGCCTGTCCCATTCTGGTCTTGGGAGATCTATTTCCCTTTGTTCTAGGTCATGTCAGGGTGTCAAAAGCTGCAGCTTCAATCCTGAGTATAATACAAGTTTGCCATAAAAATACAAGAGGATTCCCGAAGCCACAGAATGAAGGCTTTTACAATATCAATTCAACCCTTGTAAATTTAATCCAGGGTTATTTGTTGCACCAAAATCTCTTTACTGTGATGTATTACTTAGTTACCAGGGTTATCACAGCAGTATCCTAAAGTTGCATAGTACATAAAACATTTCAGTTAACAATGCGGGAAGGTTAACTCCCCCAGATAACCTGCAATCACCAGGGCTAGTCCAGATGACATGCCTCTGTCAGCTTCCACGAGCTATTGATGGTTCAATCAGTTTGTTTTGAAGGTAAAGTACAACAAAAGGGCAGTAAACTTATTCAGACTGTCAACAGGGGCTATTGGGAATGGGGCTTGCAGGTAAGTAATTCTGTGTGTTTTAAAGCTATTATCAAACAGCAATGGTTGAAGGAAGAGACAGCTACTAATAACACAGAAGGCAGCCATCATAAACCACTTTATGGCAGAAACCCCCGTCCATAAATCCTGCGGCACCCGGAGACAGCTTCAGATTTATAAAACTGCTTGTTAAGCCAGGGCACTGCTTAATGAAAAGAGATCCGTCTAAGTTCGAAGGCTCACATCCCCAGCTCCAGAGGGCAATGCCAATTTTCCTGACCTTCCCAAGGTGGTTGGGAGAAAGCCTTAGGGCCGGGAGGGGTGCTGGCTGTGACATGGAGGGTGAGGTTACCCAGAGGAGACCAGGGACCCTGGGAAGGTTTTCAAAGAACCACCTGCCTCTGCACACAGATTCTCGAAAAGTGAGACCCACACACAGCTTTTCAGGTTCTCTCTCTTTTCAGAGAGGAAGTGCCATTTCCTGAAAGAAATCCTCTAAAGAGATGCTTACAACCAGTAGGGGGACAAAAACAACAGCAGAAAGCCTTTTTTGGTTTGTTTGGTTTTTGCTCCCAAGTCAGTTTTCTCTACCAAAAGTTCTGGCACTTTTCATCTAGACTTCAAAGGGAAGGGAGGATGCTGTCTCCTGTCCACATCTGCTCCCCCGGGGGATCTGGCTGTTCCCCAGGCCCTCTGCACAACTACAGGCACACTGAGACAGATCTCCTACATCTGCTCCTGGGGCTGGCTGCCATGTTTCTTCTTCTGAGACTCTACCCAAGAAACACATTTCCAGATCTCAAGGGAGCTGCATGTGGAGTCACGGGGACTTTTCCCACCTCCTTCCCGT
Source organism: Cephalophus harveyi (assembly GCA_006410635.1). Classification (NCBI taxonomy): domain Eukaryota; kingdom Metazoa; phylum Chordata; class Mammalia; order Artiodactyla; family Bovidae; genus Cephalophus; species Cephalophus harveyi. The sequence continues at coordinate 100,049 of SJYT01071403.1, forward strand.
TACAGCATTCTATGCTTCTTCCTATTGCCTCTCGCTGCCTTCTTGCTCTCATGCATGGGAAATGGGGAGACAAGCTGGGGGTCACCCCCCACTGGGGGCCCCTGAAGGCAACAATAGGTGATCCATGAACTGTTCTCATCCTTTCACAAAGCTTAACAGAAAAGCATGAACACGCCAACAGAACATCAAGCTTCTTTGCTCTGGATGGCATCAACCCCATCTGGTAACACTGCTTACCTCATGCTGATCAAAAACACTGATCAACAGCTAAACGTCTCTGACTAATTTTGAAAAGTTAGCAGTCGCTTAAATGAAGCTTATGGGAGAGACCAAAGCTTTCAAGTGTATTGAAAGTGTGTTGGAGGGAAAAACAAGAGGGAGGTCTTCCCAACAAAAAGCGTGTGGACTCACAGGGTAGAGGGAAGAACCCAGACTCGGGGCTTAGCTTCCTGTGTGACCTTGGCTCAGTCTCTGCCGCCTTCCTGAGCCTCAGTTTCTCCATCTGTGCCATGAAGGGGGTGGGCTAATGCTGCCCCAGCCTCTTAAGCTTCAGTTTGCTTGCTTGATTTCTATGTGCCTCCAAGTTAATCTACAATAAATACATCCATATTCTCCTCTTTTTCGTATGGCTCCCATCTGCTTGTCTCACTACCCCCTCACACCTTCAGGTAAGGGAGGATGGTGAGGAAAAGTCAATAAGGGCCACAGACTAATGAACAAACACCGCGAGTGAAGAGATGACAACGCTCTCCCTCCAATGAGCCGAGGTGAGCTCACCTGCAGCATTAATGAAGGCCTGACAACCAGCCAAGGCCAGCTGATTTCCCTCACAGTTCACCGGCAGCACGTTTGAAGTCTCAGTGCAAATAATACCCCCACAGGACAGACCAAGGCCCTCTGCAGAGGGGAACCAGCAATTACTCTGTGGGTTTCTGTCACTTTGATCTCTAGGTCGTGACCTTTGCTTTCCTGTGATCTTCAAAGCCCAGATTGCAGATTAGCTGGGGAATGCTCACTGGGTTATGTAAGCCACAAGTTTTACGGCCTCGGCTGGGAAATGGTGGGAGCCCAGGGCGGCCAGCAGCGGCCGGCCGGTCCCTCCCTCCTGCCCCTTGGCTGAGTGTGACAGACACTGGACAGGCCTCAGGGCGGCTCCCCAGGAAGGAACAAAGAAAGGGCATCGTGTTTTAAATAATTTCAAGTTGTAAGGAATACAGAGGAGCCTACCGAGGAGGAGGGAGGAAGGAGAGACTCGCCAGAGACTGGAGTGGCAGGAGACAATCAAGGATTTCGTGCCAGAAGGATTTCGTGAAGCAGTGCTCGGAGCCCAAGACACCAGTGGCCTTGTCTGCTGCCTGAGGTCTAGCGCTTGTGTACCCTGACCTGAACTCCACCACCTTTCCTTAGCAAGAGGGAAGAAAAGGCTGACAAAGGAAGACAAGAAATAGACCATACTGGGCATCCAAGCTCCCCAGACTTGATTCCTTGTCTGGCCAGTATTCAAGTCCATGGGAGGCCCCAAGGGGATCCTCAGGATGATGGTGGTCCCCAGCTCACTTGGCTGGCTCACTCTCTTCCCGCCCCAGTCCTGAAGGCGGCTGCACCTTCAGGTCCAGCACCGCCACTCAGCGGGAAGCTCCATTCAACATGCACTCCAAAATAGCTGCCCAGGGCGTGCACCCGGCAGAGCCGCAGCAGGCCTCAGCGCCTACAATAACACAGCGATGGACACATTTCAGCCACGAGCCATGACGAATGGCGTAGAGAAACCCAAGGCTCGGCTTTGCTCCTGTCCCAGCAGGTCCAGGGCACCGCTAAACAAGCTGGTAGTATGCTCATGATCACATGCAGATTTAATGAGGCTGTTTTACTGTGTGGATGTGTGCCAAGAAAATCCAACTGGGCACACGGGGGGCAAGTGAGGAAGGAAAAGGGGTGCTGTGGGGGGAGGGGAGGAAAGCACCCACAGAAACTGAAGCAGCTCTGGGGTCATTTCCAATAGCTCCATAAATCTGGTCACTTCCCATTTCTGGTCCAGTGGTTGGCCACAACGTGACCTAAAACTGGGCTGACCTCTCTGAAATCAACATCTCTCACGGAAATGAAACAAGAGACATACTTGTTTTGATGTATGGCTGGGTGACATATTATAAATATTACATCACATAACCACAGAGGATGCCAATCAATAAGAATTTTTTTTAGACAGCACTAAATGAACCATGGGTTCTTGCTTCTGAATACACTCCTTTAAGTTTCCTACTACTGCTTAAATGATTAATAGAAGACATATTGTCAGAAAATGTACTTAAAGTGAAAAACAGTAAACTGTGGAAATATCATTCATGTTTTCAGCAATTTTATAGTGAAAATGTCTCATAAATTTGCATAGAGGCCCTCCTATTAGGCTCTCAGTAACAGCTTGAAGGAAGGTCTACCTCATGCTTTGTGGATGAAGGGCCAGGAAAATATTTTACCAAAAGGAAACAAAAGGTGGCTACATTGCTTTGTAGAAACCCAAATGTCACAAGAACTTGGCATTCAGAAGTCTTGTTGTGAAACTCTAAAATTTCTCAGGGACAAATAATTCACAAGCTCCAGGATGAATAAAGGAGGGCTTTTTACAGACCACAGATCAGAAATGCCTCATCCACCCATTCATCTCATCCAAATGCAAGGGTGATGATGCTTGTTAAACCAGATACCAAAAATTAGTAAAATGAATTAAAAAATTAGAACTTCCGTAGAATAGGCCTACAAGCCTGCTCATGCAGTCAGTACGTCACTGGGTGGGCCCCACACTGAACCCTCCTTCCACTGTTCTTAGTTCCTGTTCCTCTCAGAGGGTGAGCATCTTGCCAGTGTTGTGGATTTTCTAAGGTAATTCTGACCAGATATGAGTCCAGCTGCATGTGGCCCCTAGAATCCAGCTCCTCATGGGAATCTTGACATATATGCAGTAACACACAGCCTTCCCAGCCCCAGCCCCCAACGGCTTCTGGGGTAACAGATCAGAAGTTAGGAGGGTATGATTGAAGGGTACTCAGGCATGCCCAGGAGAAGGATCACTCTTCTAGAATCCAATCTTTCCTAAAGAATCATGACCAAACAACCAACACTTGGGTGGATTCTGAAGGGGAGATACTTGCTTTTTAATTGCATTTGTTGATATCCAAGTGGATCTACTTCCAAACAGGCAGTGGGCACCCAAGATGCCCAAAGAGCCCCACATTTCTCTACAAGTATTCAGTTCATCAGAAGGAAGGGTGATTTCAGGCCACCTCCTCTAGACAGATACCAAGCCCATATTCTACAGCCACCACTACTTTCAGCACTGACAAGGCTTCAAAGGGCAAGAAGATGCTGTCCTGACTTTCAGGAAGCCATTCTCTGGATGTTAACATGTATGAAGTAGTAAGAGAAATGTGTAAGAAGGAATATATAAAATGGTATGAGTGGTGAAAGAGGGTCTGTCACTGCCTGGGAGGACAGTGCCGCAGAACAGCAGAGCCAACAAGGAATTTAAATACTCTTTAGTCCAGTCGTTCTTAATTAAGCATCAATGTCACCTATTGCCTATTTTGTTGGATCTGGCACTAAATGAATCAAAACGCCTTGGATGAATCACAAGTATAGCCTTGGTTAAGGGTCACTGATCGAAACTGTCCTCCCCATTTTAAAAGTCCCACCAGCAAAACTAGACTCCATATCAGATCTTTTGATCTGGCTCCTTATCCCACAGGTCTGAGTATTTTTTCCAATGAGACTAGTTACAATAACAACAGTAAAAATTAGTTTTAGCTTTTCTTTTTCTTTTACACCCTTATAAACCTTTCTTTGAGACTGAATAGAGTGGAGTGGGAGATTTTTCTCAGTGTGTTCAGCTCAGTCGCATCCGACCCTTTGCGACCCCATGGAGGGGGGATTGCAGGCCAGGCCTCCCTGTCCTTCACCAACTCCCAGAGTTCACCCAAACCCATGTCCATCGATGCCATCCAGCCATCTCACCCTCTTCCGTCCCCTTCTCCTCCTGCTCTCAATCCCTCCCAGCATCAGGGTCTTTAGTCTGTTGCTCTCATTCTAAAAAATGTGCCTACAGTTCAATACACACATAACTTCATGAATGGGTAAATGAATGAGCTTGTGTGTGGATGTGTGCATATACACACACGAATATATATGTACACATATACAATTTATTGGGTGATTTTAAAGAATTAAAACCAGAAATCTGAAGGAAAAAAGTCAGAAAACAAGAATTTCCACAAAAATGCTTGGTTTACTAAAGATGATATCTGAGAGAACTTTCTTCCACCGCCTGACCCTTCTAAGATATATTTTATAATAAGTTGCTGCCAGAAGATCAAGTGTTTTAAAACAACCTCTTCATTCATGAAATCACCTGTTAAAGGTGCCAAAGTTGCTGAGAGTAACTGTTAAAGAAGAAATTAAGTTCTAAGTGATTAACTTAGAAGATTGATTTATAAATTTTAACTATTCACTTGCTGGATATTAACCATATTTCTCCTATGAGAAATCACATTCAAATCAACAGTATCACATCCCAGATAAAAGTCTTCATGAGAAAAATTGATTTATTATAGTTCTTTTAAGATAGGGATAGAACTTTATTCTAAGATGGCTTAAAAATAGTCTAAGATTCCTTCAAAATTCTTCCCAATAAAGTACAACTGAAATTCTGCTGTACCCTTACTAACATGTATGTTTCTTTTTAAATATATAATTTGGAAGAGATTTCACTATTTCTTACAGCTTTGCCTTTATACAAAATGCATGCCCTTAAATACACTCCTTCATCACCACAGATTTAAAAATCTGAACCCCAACAGGACCAGTTCCTCTCAAACTATTATCCTCTCTCGCCAATCTTCCAAAACTTACTTTCTAGTAGTCCTTCCTACTAAACAGATAGTCAATACCCAAATCAGATTAATTATATTGATTATATTCTTTGCAGCCAAAGATGGAGAAGCTCTATACAGTCAGCAAAAACAAGACTGGGAGCTGACTGTGGCTCAGACCATAAACTCCTTATTGCCAAATTCAGACTTAAATTGAAGAAAGTAGGGAAAACCACTACACCATTCAGGTATGACCTAAATCAAATCCCTTATGTTTATACGGTGGAAGTGAGAAATAGTCAAGGAATTAGATCTGATAGAGTTCCTGAAGAACTATGGACGGATGTTCATGACATTGTACAAGAGGCAGTGATCAAGACCATCCCCAAGAAAAAGAAATGCAAAAAGGCAAAACAGTTGTCTGAGGAGGCCTTACAAACAGCTGAGAAAAGAAGAGAAGCTAAAGGCAAAGGAGAAAAGGTAAAATATACCCATTTGAATGCAGCGTTCAAAAAAACAGCAAGGAGAGATAAGAAAGCCTTCCTCAGCGGTCAATGAAAAGAGATAGAGGAAAACAACAGAATGGGAAAGACTGGAGATCTCTTCAAAGAAATTAGAGATACCAAGGGAACATTTCATGCAAAGAGGAGCACAATAAACGACAGAAATGGTATGGGCCTCAGAGAAGCAGAAGATATTAAGAAGGGGTGGCAAGAATACACAGAAGAACTGTACAAAAAAAGATCTTCATGACCCAGATAACCATGATAGTGTGATCACTCACCTAGAGCCAGACATCCTGGAATGCAAAGTCAAGTGGGCCTTAAGAAGCATCACTATGAACAAAGCTAGTGGAGGTGATGGAATTCCAATTGAGCTCTTTCAAATCCTGAAAGATGATGCTGTGAAAGTGCTGCACTCCTTATGCCAGCACATTTGGAAAACTCAGCAGTGGCCACAGGACTGGAAAAGGTCAGTTTGTTCCAATCCCAAAGAAAGGCAAAGACAAAGAATGCTCAAACTACTGCACAATTGTACTCATCTCACATGCTAGTAAAGTAATGCTCCAAATTCTCCAAGCCAGGCTTCAACAATACATGAACCGTGAACTTTCAGATGTTCAAGCTGGATTTAGAAAAGGCAGAGGAACCAGAGATCAAATTGGCAACATCCAGTGCATCATCAAAAAAGCAAGAGAATTCCAGAAAAACATCTACTTCTGCATGACTACGCCAAAATCTTTGATGGTATGGATCACAACAAACTGTGGAAAATTCTTCAAGAGATGGTAATACCAGACCACCTGACCTCCCTCCTGAGAAATCTGCATGCAAGTCAAGAGGTAACAGTTAGAACTGTATATGGAACAAAAGACTGGTTTCATTGGGAAAGGAGTATGTCAAGGCTGTATATTGTCACCCTGCTTCTTTAACTTATATGCACACTACATCATGTGGAATGCTGGGCTGGATGAAACACAAGCTGGAATCAAGATTGCTGGGAGAAATATCAATAACTTCAGATATGCAGATGACACCACCCCTATGGCAGAAAGTGAAGAGGAACTAAAGAGTCTCTTGATAAAAGTGAAAGAGGAGAGTGAAAAAGCTGGCTTAAAGCTCAACAATTCAGAAAACTAAGATCATAGCATCCAGTCCCATCACTTCACGACAAATAGACAGGCAAACAATGGAAACAGTGAGAGACTTTATTTTCTTGGGCTCCAAAATCATTGCAGATTGTGATTGCATCCATGAAATTAAAAGAACTTGCTCCCTGGAAGAAAAGCTATGACCAACCTAGACAACATATTAAAAAGCCGAGACATTACTTTACCAACAAAGGTTCATGTAGTCAAAGCTATGGTTTTTCTGGTAGTCATGTATGGATGTGAGAGTTGGACTATAAAGAAAGCTGAGCACAGAAGAATTGATGCTTTTGAACTGTGGTGTTGGAGAAGACTCTTGAGAGTCCCTTGGACTGCAAGAAGATCAAATCAGTGAAGGAAATCACCCCAGAGTGTTCATTAGAAGGACTGATGTTGAAGCTGAAACTTCAATACTTCGGCCACCTGATGCAAAGAATTGACTCATTGGAAAAGACCCTGATGCTGGGAAAGATTGAAGGTGGGAGGAGAAGGGGATGACAGAGGATGAGATGGCTGGATGGTATCACTGACACAATGGACATGAGTTTGAGTTAGCTCTGGGAGTTGGTGATGGACAGGGAAGCCTGGCATGCTGCAGTCCATGGGGTTTCAAAGAGTTGGACACGACTGAGTGACTGAACTGAACTGAACTGAGTCCTCCCTACATTTTATTTCTTTCCTTCCTCCCTTTCTTCTTCCCTCCCTCCTTGTACATTGATTCAGGTGGGGTGCTAGTGAGAGCTTATATTATAATTGAGAGAAAAGCTATACATATGAAAACATCATTTAAAATGTTTTAAAACAATAATCAAGAATGAGAGCATACAAAATTTAAAATGAAGAGCAAAAATAAAATGAGTTTAGTAAAATCGGTAAGATCAAAAAAGACTCCCTAAAGAGGATTTTGGATTAGGTATTTCAAAGCTGATAGTTTAGAAGTAGAGAGAAGAAAGAATAGCATTTTCACTTTGGACTCCATCAAAGACCAAAGTCAGGGACCTTACGGAACTTTCTCTTGAGACTGTATATAAGCTCCCTAAACTTTCATGGGAAGGCCTCTTTCTCCAAGATGTGACTCTGAAGCAGAAAGGAAGATCTTACAACACAGAGCAGGGGCCAGCGAAATACAGCCCATGGGTCTAATTTGGCCTGCTGCATGTTTTTGTAAATAAAGTTTTATTAGAACACAGCATTGCCCATTCATTTACAAACTGTTCATTACTACTTATTCACTATAATAGAAGAGTTGAATAGTTGCAACAGAGGCCACATGACTTTCAAAGCATACAGACAAGTTGGCTTTACAGACAAGTTGGCTAACCCCTGGGCTAGACCACTCAATGTCTTTTCATGTTTCTTGGCTCTTGTTACCCTCAATGAAGGGAGACCCTGGCTATAGGGTACCCAATGGGGTAAAGTTTAATATAGCATGAAGGGACCACTGATGCTTACCGGACATCTATTATGCACCCCAGAGTATAATATTATCTCTCCAAAAATGTCATTTTTTTTTCATACTATGCTCAAACCCCTAGATACTCACCTATACCTCTTGTAGTCTTCCTCATCCTTTTCCAGGCTGACGAGCTCATTGGGACATGCCACATTCCCCAGGAGGCTGAGGTACTCCAGAGCTGGTGTCACTTCTGCCAGGTGATCAAGCAGATACTCCAAGTCAGTGATGTGACAAAGGTTAAGGATCTTGGTCCAGAAAGACAAAAGGCTTAGCAAGAGACACAGACCATAACTGACAGGCACAGCCTAGCAGCTGGTGAACCACATCTGCTCCCAGGACATGACACGGATAGGGGTTGAAATCAACTGGCTGTAGGTGTCTGACATGGTTAGTTTTTCACTCCCACTGGGGACACAGCTCAACTTTTAATGAAAGCAAGAAATTACTTCCAAAGGTCTCATCAGAAATACACTGTTTCTCCTTTGGGGGTAGTCCATCATTAAAACTTGGGGACAGCATGGATGCAAACTGGGATTGGCCTCCTCTGTGATCTGAGAGCCTGCTATGGAGCTAGGCGTTGCTCAGTGGCCTCACTGGTGGCAATAAGACATTACATTGGGTGAAAAGGAGTACAAGGCTAAGAAGAAAAGACAAACAGAACAGGTGTAGGCCATGAATAGAGGCCATGACTACCGGAAGCCTACCAGTGAAAAGAGTTAGCTAACATTATATCAGCAGACAGAATGGGCCTTACCAGGAAATGACGGTAGAGCATACAGGGGCTAAATACATGATGGTAGATGCCACTGGTAAGAATCAAAGAGTCGGGGTACCATTTCCAGGAAAAGAAGGTCAAATGAAATAAAAGGGCTGCCCTTACTCTGTGAGGATGCTACCTAACCTTGGGGGTGTTATCCCAATTTTCTCATACTTCAGTTTGTCAGTTGAACTCCAAATCCAACCAACATCTGAATCCAGTCCCTAACATATCTGCCAGAGGATCACCACAGGGAAGTTTAAACTAGCTCTAACAACCATAAGAGAGAGTTTTTATTCCCCCAGAGACTGAATTCCCACACAGTGACTCAATTTAGCTAGTTGGGGAAGTCACAAAGAATAAGTAATTCCTCTCTTCCATGTGATGGCCTTGCAGATGGTTGAGGCTCACATATCTCCCTTCAACTTGATATTCTCTAAACTAAGTGCCTTCGAGCACTATTCATACATACGCCGTGTAAAGATCACATGGAAGAACAGCATTAGCCTGGGAGGGAGCAAGAGCAATACAGTGAAAGGGAAGCTCACCAGCAAGAGAGGGAAAATCTAGTTAAAGAGGCTCTGAGCGTCCTCATAGGTTGTGGGTGTCCACTGGCCCACATCATCATTCCCTAAACAAAGACAGGACACTGTACAACCAAGTTATTGATCTCTCAAATCTTCAACAAATGATATGCAGGAATGACCACAAAGGATCACTGGAATGAGGAGGATAGATGAGAAGCATATGGAGAAGATGAGTGAGAAGGTCCTACCAAGGAGGTAAGCTTGAAAGACAGAGGGTAAGTGACCAGGAGTCAAAACTTTAACAAATTTCATCACTCAAGACAAAACATAATTAATACTTCTTAAAGTTCAGTCACCACACTCTTTAAGAAAATTATCTAAATAAAACTAATTAAAATGACAATGAACAATTTCAGGGAAAACTTGCCTTTTCCAGCAAGTACTATCTTTGGATGTTTCACAGTCATTACATTACACAAAGAAAAGGAAAAACAAGGAATCTTGCCAGTACTCTCCTACGAGTGCTGCCCTTCAACCCAGGCAAAAGCATCTCAGAGACCCCTGTGCTTTGGAGTGCCTTCCTCAAAAATTTCTCAGTCTTAAATCCAGCATGCAGGATGGGCCAGGGCCAGCAGCATCACTCAGGGGGGATACTCCATGCCTCGACTTGGACCTGCAGATGCCTCAGCCCAAGTCCTGGTTTCTCCCCTTCAGGGTCCTCTCCAACCTTCTTGCCCACATATGGTACCCACTGGCTATGCCAAAGAACAACAGGACTCATACCCGTTAGGCTTCCCAGAAGCCTCAAGCCAGTCCTAGTTCAAGGAGGCAGCCAGACAAGCTGAACATTCTTACCGGCCAGCACTGTATTTCTGTAAAACTCCAAGAGAGTGGGCCGCCAAAATGGCACTAACGTGTTGCTCTGCAGTGATTCAAAGTATTTATGTGGACAATGGCCCTGGAGAATCCATGGGAAGCCCTTTCTACTATGGACAACAAAGTCCAGATCAAATCTACTTCTCTCTTAGAGACAAATTACTTAAAACTTTCATCTTTTTTTCATGTACTGCACAAAGGTGAGAATGTGAAGAAATGGAACTCAAAACTGGCAAGATCTCCAAGGTAGAGAAACACTAGACAACTGAGTTGCCTTGAAGTCCCAGTCATTCCTCAACATTTGGTAATTAGCGATGGGAAGGCTTGCATTCTACCATCCAGGGAAATGGTGGTGGTGGTGTAGTCACTAAGTCATGTGCAACTCTTGCGACCCCATGGACTGTAGCCTGTCAGACTCCTCTGTCCATGGGATTCTCCAGGAAAGAATACTGGAGTGGCTTTCCATGTCCTCCTCCAGAGGATCTTCCCAAACCAGAGATCGAACCCAGGTCTCCCACATTGCAGGCAGATCCTTTACCATCTGAGCCACCTGTAAAACTTAATTAAATAATGAAGTTATAAGGGAATTTGCAGGAAAAAATAGAAAAAGTTCTCATACATAGTATAAAAGAGATTGTTTTCTAAATATTTCAATGTATGGTATCTGTCAACTTAAAAAAGTTTAATTTGCTTTGACACATTTTTTATTTCAAATACACATTCATCTCCATACCTAATTTTGTGTTTGTAATTATACAGTCTTTGCCTTTAAGAGAACGTCTTCAAATTATGTAAGCGTCACACTTCACAAAATCTGGATCTGCCTCTTAGCAGGAGGCTGTGGAAAAGGAAACTCATTTGAATGTCTTGATCATGGGAATTTCTTGGGCAAAGGGTCTGCAGGCTTTAAGAAGCTTCAGCCATTCTGTGCCAGTGAATCCAAGAGCATTCACGGGAGTCTCAGAGTCTGCCTCCTTTAGGATATTTCGTGTAGCAGAAGCAAGTTCTTCTTCCTGAGCCTTCCAACTACCTGCTAAGTAATCATTTGGGCTGGGCAAGGTGGTCCACTCGAATCCACACTGGTGAGGGATGACTTGCACCTCCTCCTTGGATGCTCTGGACAAGAACAACATCATTATGTTGACACCACCACTGGAAACTGAAACGTGAGAAGTTTCCATCGGTTTCTTCATCTCCTGGGTCAATAAGGACGAGCACAGCCTTGTCTTGCCTGACTGTGCACTTGGGATGGAACCTGTCACATTCCTTTCTGTCTAGTTGCAGAGAAAATTAACTGGAGACAATCAGCTGAGGGAACTTGGTGTCTCCAGCTAACCAATACTATCTTAGTGAAGACACTTTCAAGGATTCTCCTAAGGGTGATTTTTTTTTTTTTTTTTCCCTCTCTCTCCTTTTAAAATGTGAAGCTATCTGGCACAGTTTCAACTCTCTCCAGCTGGGTTCTCAGCACACACCTGGTTTCCCTCATCAAGTCTTCTCCAGAGTACTTGCCATTTAGACTTTTCTCAGTGCAGTCTACAGAAAGTTGCCATTGTGGAGCCCAGCTGTCATGGCTAGGTTTGCCAAGGGAGATTTTCTGCAGAGGGCCCAAGATCAAAGCCACATCCTGCCTTGAAAGTTTGGAGCCCGAGGGAGGAGGGAAATCTCATGGTGTCATGTTGGGTTGCACAAGTCTGAAGCTGCTTCCCAGGTGAGAGTGGACACATCTCTCCCTCTGTGCTCAACCCCAGGTCAAAGGGCAGCACCTGTGACTCCTGGGGGTATTTCAATTAGAGCTTATCCTGAGAGAAGATTTTCAAATACTGAACAGCCTACATGACATATGTGATTCACACGCACACAGGTGTCTGAAAGATTATCACATCCAGATAACAACTAAAGAAACTTGCAGTCAAAGATCACACAATGACTAAAAGGCAGAGTCTATATTCAGACCCAGGTCCTACAAAATGACAATTCTAGGGGCCACAAAGAGAGGAATTTAAAAAACAAAAACGTGAGGAGTCTTCTGTGCTTTTGTAGAATATCACCAGGTGCTGTCATCCGGTTGTACTCCGTACCTCAGTTACTTTCAGTTTGGGATCATGCATTTAAGGCATCAAAGCCTTGGCTAACAGTAAAATGGGCAAAGAACTTGTAAAGGTTCAAGGTGTTAAAGTGATTTCCCATATATATTATGCCAGCTCTATCTCTCAACAATACTCTCAGATGTATAATACTCAATGTACAGCTAAAGAAAATGACGCCTCTGACAAGATACAGCCCCTTCTTCAAGATGACACAGTAAATTGCTATGGGAACTCCAGTTTGGCCTCCTAGCTCCACTCACTGGGCTCCTAACCACAGCCCAGCTGTGTAACATGGAGCACTATTCTTTCTTCCCGTTGGCACCACAGTTCACAGCTCTCTCTTCCTGCATGTGCTGAAGCCAACAGAGAGTCAGAAAATAATGGAATGAAGTGTGACTTAAAATGAACTCAGCTACCCACCCCCAAAGGCAAGTGGGAGAGAACCATTTGGCTCATGATCTTTTCCCGACATTTCCGTTGTTCCCTTATTTGGGGCTGGGTATTTAGACATGATACAGCTGAGACTGTCCATGCTTATGGGTGAGTGGGTGAGTGAGAGAGAGGGGGAGAATATGAGTGCTGGGGAGAGAAGTCAACACCATGGCTAGTGACAACAGTCACTAGACAAAGAGAGAAGAGATAAGCAATGAACAGGAGATGAAGAGCTAGGCTGGGACAATCGGCTCTACCAGAACAGGAGCCGAAAGCTGGGGGCTGAACAGAAATGGAACGAAGGGCTGAGAGGGCAAGGAGGAAGCTTGCAGTGGGCAAGGGAGGCATTGGTGAATCTAGAAGAAATGTGCCAAACACTTGGTGTGGCTTCTGGAATCCCCCTCATATTTGTTCTACGTTTGATATGTGGCTTGCTTTGGCCATGGGGCAGCAACATCTATGATGCAAACAGAGTTTGAAAAGTAGTTGCACATTGAGCTTTGCTCTTGGGGCATCCCTCCCACATGGAGAGGCCTGTGCTAGCCTGTTGGAGACATGGAGTTCCACTAAGAAGCAATACCAACCACCAGACATATAAGCAAGGCAATCTCAGATCATCCAGCCCTAGCAGAGCCTCCAAATAACTATGGCTGCCTGAGTGACCCACAGAAGATGAGCAGAACCACCCAGCTGAGCCCTGCCCAAACAGCTGACATACAGAATTATAAACAAAAAAATACTGGTTTTTTTAAGACTCTAAGTTTTGGAGTGGGTTATTGTGCAGCAAAGCTAATGGACAGAGCCAAAGTTTAAGGTATTTCATGGAGCAGCATCATGACACCCCATAACTGCTGTAGAGCCAGGATATTCAAACAAGCAGGTGGGAGAGTCAGTGGCTGGAAAGACAGAGGATGGCACATAGCGTTCCTGCTGCTTTTACCTTTCATTTTTTGACTTCTTGGTCAAGTGTACAAGGTAAGGAAGCCAACCTTTGGGATCATACCAGTAGACCAGAGGAGAAAGAAGACATGCTCCATCATGAAAAAGCCAATGTTGGTTTTTGTATATGAGGTGAGGTGAGGTGAGGTGAGGTGAAGTCGCTCAGTCGTGTCCGACTCTTTGCGACCCCGTGGACTGTAACCTACTAGGCTTCTCCGCCCATGGGATTCTCCAGGCAAGAATACTGGACTGGATTGCCATTTCCTTCTCCAGGGTTAGGGTTAGGGTTTTTGTATATACTGGCAATAAAGCACTTACAAGAGTATAGCGATATAACTGGCCAGCTCTGCAGCTACACATTACCTTCTGCTGCAGTTCCTTCCACACCACCAACATTGATCCCTCAGCATTATTGCCACAGACCAGAGATGCTGGAACAGGGAAAGGCCTGAACTAAGGAAACACAAGAAGTCTGTTATCTCTGGTGATAGCCACACTGAGAATAAAACCATCAGCCAGTCTAGCTCATCACTTTAACAATGAAAAACATTCTGCACAGCAAAGGAATCCACCAACAAAATAAAAAGGTAACTCACTGAATGGGAGAAAATAATTATAAATACTATTTCATGAGGGGCTACTATTGAAACTATATAAAGAACGCATACAACTCATTAGCAAAAAAAAAAAAAATATTACAATTACAAAATAGACAGAAGATCTGAATAGACATTTTTCCAAAGAAGACATACAGATGACCAATGGGTACATGAAAAGATGTTCAAATCATTGATCATTAGAGAAATGCAAATCAAAACCACCCTGTGATTTCACCTTATGCCTGTTAGGATGGCTCCTATCAAAAAGACAAGGAACAATGACTGCTGGTGAGGATGTGAAGAAAGGGAAGCCTTGAACACTGCTGACGGGAATGTAAAGCAGTGTAGCCACTATGGAAAACAGTATGGATGCTCCTCAAAAAAATTAAAAATAAGACTAGCATTTGATCCAGGATTCCACTCCTGGATATTTATCCAAAGAAAGCAAAAACACGAACTTGAAAAGATATGTGTAGCCCCATATTCACTGCAGCATTATTTACAATTGCTGAGACGTGGAAACAACGTTGAGTGTCTATCAGTGGATGAATGGGTAAAGAAAGTGTGATACACAAGCACACACAAAACACAATATTATTCAGCCATAAAAAGAGTAAAATCTTGCTATATGTAACAACATGGGTGGACCTCACGAACTTTCTTATGCTGAGTGAAATAAGTCAGAGAAAGACAAATGCTGTACGATCTCGCTTATATGTGGAATCTAAAACAACAATAGCATTAAGACCAACTTCATACATAAAAAGAAGAGATCGGTGGTTGCCAGAAGAGGGAGTGGAGGGCGGGAGAAATGGTGAACTCATTTGGTTGCTGTTGTTTTTAGTTTAAATAAATTAAGTGAATGAATGAATGAATTCTAATGTGAATCCCTGCACATTTTCAACATATTCTAAACCAGGTTATGAAAATGAATCCTCTAAAATGAGAGATAATAATGCTTAGTAAATTCACATGAAACATGAATCTTAGTAGAATCTAACCAGGTAATCTGTCAACCATCAATACTTGCTCAATATCTCTTCGACTGCTAGTGGTAATAGAAAAAAGCAATACGATAACCTATGAATATTAAACACATAGGTATCCAAAAAAACATACTTTCCAATGTTATTATACATATCAGTGACTGAGCAAAAAATCACCCACTAATTCATCTGCAGATTGTCATGATATGAAGTGACATTCTCTCAGAGTGGGTGTGCCGTTCTTTTAATTGTTTTGCTCAAGCTGGTGCTAAAATGAGTTTGCATGTCTCCATATATATCAACTAATACTGCAGAGAAGTGGCCAGGAAGTGTTGAGTGAGAAGAGGAACTGAGTTTGGGATTAGCATTTGCTGTACAATCTTTGTGGCTTCATCTGTGGGCTGTCAGGGAGGCCCTTCTCACTGCACCATTTCTTATATTGCTTTCTTGACAACAACCCAGGGCAGAGGCAGCTGGTTTTATAGTCACACAAAAATCTGCTTTGCATATGTCATCATTGTACTTTGATTCCAACACACACACAAAATTTTCATACATTCCTCTTTGTCAGTTTTTCTAACAGGCAAGTGAAAGCTGTAAAATCACACGTACAAAAAAAAAAAAAAAAAAAAAGAAAAGAAAAGAAACAGAGGCTCTTAGAAGATTAGTTGTGTGGCCATGGTAAACGTAATTAAACTGACACATGAACCCCAAGTCCAACAACTCCAACACTCTACAGTAATGTTGGACACAGAATATGAGCATGGGGGTCCAGAGGAGGAAACATATCATTCAAATTCTAGTCTAATTATCCTTTTATTCTTAATTGATTTGAGAATATCAAGCAGTTGATCATCTCAAATGGCCAGGGAAGCTATAAGACATACTATAGTTATTTGAAAAATTATTTTCAATAATTTTTATTCAATTCTTTGCTAATATCTGCAACAACCAGGAAATTTGGTTGACCAAAGGATAGGAGAGGAAAAAATAATCCATGAATATTTCATTATGATAAAGACTGATATTTACTTATAAGCCTTCTCATTCTTCTAAGAAAATACCAATTAATAATGGCCACAAACAGCATATTTTACTGAATAAAATATTAACTTATAACAACATATAAGCAGTGATTAATAATTTTGCAAATTATTCTGACAGCTGACATAAACATATATGCCAATCTTAACATATATAATGCTGGGCTGGAAGAAGCACAAGCTGGAATCAAGATTGCTGGGAGAAATATCAATAACCTCAGATATGCAGATGACACTACCCTTATGGCAGAAAGTGAAGAGGAACTAAAAAGCCTCTTGATGAAAGTGAAAGAGGAGAGTGAAAAAGTTGGCTTAAAGCTCAACATTCAGAAAACTAAGATTACAGACAGGGAGGCCTGGCGTGCTGCGATTCACGGGGTCGCAAAGTGTTGGACATGACTGAGAGAATGAACTGAACTGAACATATATACCTATCTTTATTTCATACTTTGTGGGAAAATGCCCCATCCTGTTTCTAACTTACATGCGAACACAAGCATGTGATTAAACCACTTCAGGTCTCAAACACTCCATCAATAAAACAAGGTGATTGGATTTCAAGTCTGAGGCAACATAGTCAAGTGGAAAGAACTCTGGATCTGGCCTCAGTTGAGACTGAATCCAGGGCCTGGTATCTTGTTAAACATCTGGCTATGGGCCTATATTTCAATTCTTTGCTAATCTAGGTAAATGGAGAAACCACACCCTTCTCAAAGGGT
This sequence comes from Cephalophus harveyi, assembly GCA_006410635.1. Lineage (NCBI taxonomy): Eukaryota > Metazoa > Chordata > Mammalia > Artiodactyla > Bovidae > Cephalophus > Cephalophus harveyi. The sequence continues at coordinate 116,983 of SJYT01071403.1, forward strand.
TTGCAAGAACGAAAACAAATACACTTTAAGTTACCAAGCACAGGGCCTCATCCATAGGAGTGCTCAATAAAGAACAGCTAGCTGATCATAACAATTCCTTCATCCCACAATCATTTATTAAACTTCAACTTTGTGCCAGACATTATTCTAGGTGTGAAGGAAACAAGCAGTAACAAAACTGAACAAACAGCTTGCTTCAGCACGCTGGCACTGTGTGGGCATACAGGTGGCACTGTGCAGACACAGAGGTCTACAGCTCTGCTGGGAGGAGCTGTGCGCCTCACACTGCACAACCCTGTGATTCATTTCTCAGCCTCATTCCAGAATCCAGAGCAATGGACCCCTCTGAAGTATCATCCCAGGCTGCTGGATCCTCACCACCTTAAGGAGAAACCACACACTGGAATGGCTCTCCTTGGCCCTTCTCATCATCCCAGTACTGTAAACACCACGGGGGGCAGAGCTGGACCTGGACTTCACACTTATCCTCCACCTGAGCCCCTTTCCCCTCTCTCTGGTCAGAAGTGTTCCGCAAGTCTGCCCCAGAGCCTTCCAGAAACCTCCGTGGAGGCTGAAGTTGCATGGCCGCACTACCCTCTGCTTCCCACCAGAGGTCGCCCTCCCACACAAGCCCAAGCAAACAGAAGCCGGCTTTGCCTTCTCGGCAGCAGTGACATTATTTTCTTTCTCTATTTTTATCTATTAAAAAGATTTCTTCACAGCCATAACTTAGATCTCTACACTAAAATGGAGCAACAGGAAGATATAATGGTGCATTTCATTTATGAATGACCTATAATAAATTACTCTGAAGTGTCCCGAGTGCCAGGAGACAGAACGCTTTGTCTGCCCACGGACTGTATTTCACCTACTTTAATTTAGCTGACACATAAAACTCATTTGACATTTCACAGGTATTTGTGGGGAGATGTGTATAAGAGACAGTTCAAGGATTCTCCTAAGGGTGATTTTTTTTTTTTTTTTTTCCCCCTCACACAGGCTGCTGGATCCTCACCACCTTAAGGAGAAACCACACACTGGAATGGCTCTCCTTGGCCCTTCTCATCATCCCAGTACTGTAAACACCACGGGGGGCAGAGCTGGACCTGGACTTCACACTTATCCTCCACCTGAGCCCCTTTCCCCTCTCTCTGGTCAGAAGTGTTCCGCAAGTCTGCCCCAGAGCCTTCCAGAAACCTCCGTGGAGGCTGAAGTTGCATGGCCGCACTACCCTCTGCTTCCCACCAGAGGTCGCCCTCCCACACAAGCCCAAGCAAACAGAAGCCGGCTTTGCCTTCTCGGCAGCAGTGACATTATTTTCTTTCTCTATTTTTATCTATTAAAAAGATTTCTTCACAGCCATAACTTAGATCTCTACACTAAAATGGAGCAACAGGAAGATATAATGGTGCATTTCATTTATGAATGACCTATAATAAATTACTCTGAAGTGTCCCGAGTGCCAGGAGACAGAACGCTTTGTCTGCCCACGGACTGTATTTCACCTACTTTAATTTAGCTGACACATAAAACTCATTTGACATTTCACAGGTATTTGTGGGGGGGGATGGCCTGCGGGAGGGGACCACTGCGGGGCCAGGCAGGGGGTGGGGGCAGGGGCAGAGCCAAGGATATTTGGTTCTTGTTGAGGGTTAAGGTGTGGAGCCTGGGTAGCCCCGGCAACACGAGGTCATCGCCGAGCAGATTGTTGTCCAAGATGAGTTCCTCCAGGCTCCCGAACGCGCTCAGTCCTTCCAGTGACCTGCAATGACAAAGGCAACAGGAAAAATGATCCTGCACTAAATCAGGGAGGCCATTATGAGCCGAAATAAATATTTTAACCTTCCCTTTCAGGACTGGGAATAGTTTGGGCTTGGTGCCTGTCAGCAAAGTGAATGACAAGAATTAGTAGAGGGAGCCGGGGCGGGGGCGGCGGGGGAGAAGGGGCCGCTGGCACTCACCGCATCCTTCACGCATTGCCAACATGAAGGATGAGGGTCACTTACTGAGTAGCCAGGATCCAAAACAAAGGGCTTCAGATACGGCCTGCAGGATAAATTTGTCAATGTCTTGTGGCTTCAGGCACCCAGCCTCGGCTGACCCTAACCTCCATTCCCAAGATAAATAACTCTGTCACAGTTCACCTTCATTCCCTGGACACAAATTTAAGTTGTCATCCATCATTTCTGCCCAGAAATATCATACCCTCTTACAATAATAAATATAACTTCAAGTATCATTTCTTAGCTGTTCTCTGCGCAGTCCTAGGAAACGGCAGGGAAGGCTTCCTTTCTCTGCATTCACCGCCTTTGACTTTCCCCCTACCTCTGTTTTTTTTTTTTTTTTTTTTTCCTTACTAATCACTTAATTTGCTTCTGCCCAGAGTCCCAGTGGCTACCTCAAAAGGCAAGACATCCTAGGAAGCACACAATCACTCCAGTCCGAGGGGCCGTTTCTTTTTCTTTCATGATTTCTTTCTGTTAGGCAGGGGTAGGTTAAGAAAGGGGTTGAGGGAATTTCTGCCTCAAGGCTCCCTGCTTGAAGTTTATTGTTTTAATTTATGGATAGTGGATTTCTCACTTTAGTTTTTGAAAAAAAAAAAAAAAAAAAGGCATTGAATGCAGCAATAGAGATGTGGAGGCAGTAAAGAAAACACATCTGAAAGAATAAAGTACCCAGCTCAGGACTAAAGAAGTATCAGAAAGGGGAAAACCACCCTGGTAATAGGCATAGCTGAAAGTTAACTCGGAAGGTTAGGGGTGCATGAGGTGCCGGCAGCGAGGGGCAGTTATGTGCCTGTGCCTGGCCGGTGCACACCAACAGTGATTACAGAAAGCCACCCAGTGGAGGGACTCACAGGGCCAGGCCACATGCTCCCAGCTCGTTCACCTGCCAGACCCAAGAGCTGTGCTGAGCTTGCAGAGGCTGACAGCTGAGCTATGACGCTGGCCAGAGGGCTGGCTTGCACGGGATCTCTGGCTATTCTATAAAATGTAACCAATCGGGGAGACGCTGTCTACACTATTTATGCATTTACTGATAGCACTTCCATTACAGACCCCCTTGCTTGCCTATGCTATGCCTAGACCTGTGGTTTGAGTGAGAATTTGAGTACCAGACCTTTCTCGTGACATCCATCCAAAAGGACTCCAAAATTAAGAGGCAATACTTGGGAGGTGAGAGAAGCAGTTCAACCCCCAGACTTCACTGGGCCCAGAGCACCACCAGCAGCTCCGTTCCTGCCCCAAACCTCCAGGTGGCCCTAGCCAGGGCCTAGCACCCAGACCACACCGAATCCCCGTAACTGACACTATATACTCCACAGCGGGGGTGTGGCTGGGGGTGTACTGCATACATCTGGGGTCAAGGGTCAACAGAGTCATCAAGTTCCATTTCCTCCTCCTCTTCTCTCTTCCTCATGTTTCAGGAAGGCAACACACAATTTATACACATGCAGTCAGGAAGACCTGGTATTTTACCTCTGTTCCGTCATTTACTTGCAGCCTGAATTTGGGCATCTCAATAAGCCCCATGAGCTCCCTTCATCTATGTTGCCTGTAGCTCGTTAAATCTCATGGAGAATAAGTGAGAGAGGAGTAACAACTTCCTAGCAAATACTGGTTTCATTCTTTTCCTTCCTCCTTTCATTCGCTGATTTTTCTGGAAGCCCTGATCTTTGGTCAGGGATCCTGATGCAGGGGATGTGCAGAGAAACAGATGTGTAAGGGTGGCTTCTCATGGAAATGCCAACCTTTCCTGAAGTCCCCTCCACCTTGGGGGTGAATGAGTGCTGATGCCAAAGTGCTTTTCAGAACTAGCCCCTGTTTATCCCTAGGGGAGTCGAGGCCACCTCCACATCAGGGCACCTAACAGACGGGTACTATGTCCTTGTGCTCAAACATCAGCTGGGCTCTGGTCAAAGGCACGTCCAAATACACACCATCCTGGAGTAATGCAAATATAATGCTCTTATCAGGAGAATCAGCAAATGGTTGGCAACTGGCAAGCCGAAGAAAGCTCCTTTCCAACAGTGCTTCAGGAGAGGCATAAAACAAAACGACACAGCATGGTGAGGACAAAGCCTGAAACACTGGGGGTGCCGCAGAGATGCCTTTCCCTCTGGGGGGTGGGCTCTGGGGCAAAACAGGAGGAAGACTTCAGAGAGCAGTTCAGAAGCTCAGGCTCAAATCCCCTGTCACTTGCCTGGTTCAAGATCCCATTTTGCCATGCCATGTGATTAGCTGCTCATTTAAAAGGGAACCTTGTTACGTGGCGGAGAAGGCAATGGCACCCCACTCCAGTACTCTTGCCTGGAAAATCCCAGGGACAGCGGAGCCTGGTGGGTTGCCGTCTCTGGGGTCGCACAGAGTCGAACACAACTGAAGCGACTTAGCAGCAGCAGCAGCAGCTTGTTACGTGGCAGGGGGCGGGGGGGCAGGGGGTGCATATTAATAAATCCCTATCTTCATGTCAACAGTGTGATGTGCACTTGGTGATTTAATCAGCTAAATTCAGAGCTGAAGGACTGGGGACAGGAGGCAAAGAGCGTAATGAAAGGTAAAACTGGAGAGGACAGGATTTCTGGAGCTTGGCTGGCATGTGGAAGGCAATAAACCGATGCTTAGAGGATGCCTTTTTCACTTTAAATTTTTTTTTTACTTTTGTGTTGTTGTTGTTGACATTTTCCTGGAAGAAGGGGGGAGAAATTATGTGGGTCAATCTTTTAGCTCCTACCCCTCTATACAAGTTGCCTGCAAAGAGATGCATGCTATCAAATAAGATGACGAGGCAAAAAAGGCTCTAAGGGTCCACACAGATCTATGCTGTTCAAGGGACAGCTATGGTACAAGGAAAAGATGACAGGACCAAAAGCTCTCTGTTATAAATAACCTTGTATATGGACAGCAAAATACACCCCAGACCCAAGAGCCCTGGTAGAGCAGGTGACTGTCACTGCAGATCACTCACCAGCTTGGTTGGCTGTAGCTACAATGCCTGAGGGGTGGGCCGGGAAGGCTAAGCAGACCTGAGTGCCATGGTCAGGGGCTGGACGCGGAGGGCAGCGCAAGGACAGCTGGACAAAGGTCTTCGCAGCCCGGTGGAGAGATGTCAAGGGCAGGCTCGGAGACCCAGTGTGTGGTCTGATCTGTAGCAGGTGGTGCTCAGGCACCTAATCTGAAGCACACTGCAGGCTGCCTGCCTTCCCTCCACCAGCAGGAAAGCTGCCCATGTCACCCACAGGTACCATCTTGGTTACCTCGTTCGCAGGGCTCCGCTGGGCTCCCTCCCCCAGGAGCCACTGTGGCTGCCGGGAGAGTCCCTGTGCCTTTTCCAAAGTCACATCAACATGACAAAACATCAGAACGCATTCAGCTCCAGCAGATTCAAACAGAGAGAACTTTTAAGTTTCCACTGTAATTAACCCTATCCTCGTTAAGATAATTATGATCAAGCTTCCTGTCAGAGTTAATATCCCAGCATCACTGCCCGTGGCTCCCACTCTGCCTTCATTAGCTTATAAAAACAGTGGCTCTAAACAGGCTCCTCAGCCTCTGCAAGCCAGGCCAGTGGTCGTGAGCCTCCAGGATGGAGGGGCCTCAGGCAGGGCAGCGGGGCCCACGGAGGTGCTGCTCCCAGACCCGCAACCTTTTCTGCTCCTGAGTGGGCACACGCTCAGTGGTCTCCACCCTTTCCCAAAAGTTAGCTGCTCATCAGAATGGGGAAGGAGAAGGGCTCTGGACCAGAGCAGGCCTGGGAGGTCTGGGGCAGAAGACCTCACAGCAGGTCCCTGGGAAGTGCCTGCACACTGACTTACAACAGTGGCCACAACCAAACTACAAGGACAGGAGAGACGGCACACGGCTACACGCGGGGATAAAGGACGAGACGGCACACGGCTACACGCGGGGATAAAGGACGAGACGGCACACGGCTACACGCGGGGATAAAGGACGAGACACGAGGAAGGGAAACCCGTGCTAAGATGCTCATGTCCCAGAAAAGGAATCCTTGATTTCTGCCATAAAATTCCTTTCATATCCTATTCAAATGCAGCTCCCCCTCCCCCAGCCAGGAAAGCCACCGAGGGACACACCCAGAGCTCCCAGTTCAAGAGCTGCCCAGCTCATTCTTGGGGTGCAGGCTGGGGGAAGACTTAGATCCCCTTGTCCTCAACTCCCAGCCCATAGTGGGGATGATACTTCTGCCTGACATGAGGTGGGCAGGGAATGAGAATCAGGTAACCACGGAACCTGAGAAAGGTAAGTGTCTCTCTGCAGAGTTATCTCAAATCCAGAACCAGAGGGTGGGATGTTCTCAAACCAATTAAGAAAATAAGATTTCCACTAAGATCTTTACCTCTCCCTCTATGATACTTACCTAAATATCCACATACATACTTTTTATTGAGAAAATGGGGAGGCCTTGGACCCAGAGGACCTAACCCATATGTCTGATCTCTCCCACACTGGCCAGACCTACAGAGCCTCCCAGGTCAGCCACTGCTTGCTCTACAATGGTCCTTCCGTGTAACTCTTGTCTACCCAGCTCCCAACCAAATGGATCTCAATGCAACCCCCCTAACAACCTGGAAAGTTTCAACACATACTAAGGGCTCAGTGCCTCTTTGCCAACTGACTCCTGCTCAGCCAGGAGCCTATGAACTGCTGAGAAAAAAAAAAAAGCTGTCAATAGTATTCCAAAGGCAGGACAAAGAGTAAGTTGAGGGTGGCCAGTCAGGGTCTAGGAGGGCAGTCCCTCAATTTATATTTTTTCAGGGGCCAGAGGGCCTTCCTCTCTTTACACCATGAAGTGTCTGAGAATAGGCAGAAGTGGTATTCAGTAAGTCTGCACCTGTACAACAGGGCTGGTTATTAAACTACTTCGATATTTTCTTATCAGTTGGTACAAACCTGCAGCTCTGAATATCCAGGGTGCCCCACCCTCTTACCCTGGACACTCCCCTAGAGCTCCCAGACCTTTCCACAATTCAGCAACTAAGTGGTTAATGACCTTCTCAGCCTCACAGCGCAGGGCTTTTAAGGACCCTGCTTCAGCCAAGATCATTCTGATTGGTTAGTGCAACTGTTAAATAATTTAAACATCACCCTGGAAAGCAGAAATAGCAACTTGTACTCTTTACTCCACCCCACTATGCCAAGTGCAGTATCTAGCACACAGCAATCCCTCGGAAATACCTGCACACTGACAAGAATAGACCCAACCAGTCCATCCTAAAGGAGACCAGTCCTGGTGTTCACTGGAAGGACTGATGCTGAGGCTGAAACTCCAGTACTGTGGCCACCTCATGCGAAGAGTTGACTCACTGGAAAAGACCCTGATGCTGGGAGGGATTGGGGGCAGGAGGAGAAGGGGACGACTGAGGATGAGATGACTGGATGGCATCACTGACTCGATGGACGTGAGTCTGAGTGAACTCCGGGAGTTCGTGATGGGCAGGGAGGCCTGGCGTGCTGCGGTTCATGGGGTCGCAGAGAGTCGAGCACGACTGAGCGACTGAACGGAACGGAACTGAACTGAACTGACAAGAATAGTGGCCACACTAAAGCTACAAGGACAGGACAGACAGCACATATTTACATGTGGGGAATGGGAAACCTGTGATAAGACTGCTTATGGCCCAGAAAATGGCCCAGTCCTCTAGCCCATGAGTGGAATCCTTTCTGTCTGCCATAAAATTCTTTTTTATATCCTATTTAAGTGGATATAACTAGAGAGAGTATATAATATATAGTATACAATACTATACATAGTATTATATGTACAGTTATAACTATATATTTTCTACATATTTTTCTGTTTCAGATCACATAACTGAGGATATACGTGTAGATGATAATAGAAATCAACCGTCTATATTGTAAGTATATAAATAAAGGGTGAAAGTGTTTCTAAAAATAGCATGTGGGAAAGGTTCTAGGCTATGTAAGACTGTGTAGACTGATACCACTTTACAGAATATCACATGGAATTTGTCCAAGTCACTTCCAAAGCCCTACTGAGCTCCTGTCAAGATGGTGTGTTCCTGAGCTTCAGAGAATAAAATTCAACAGTAGTAAAAGAGATCTGAATCCAAGACCAGTCAGAAATCACAGGTAGTTGGCTATGAGTTTGTTACCTCTAAGTGGGATCACGTCTAAAGCCATCAGGTACCATACTTAATAACACTAAAAAAACTGTTAAATATGATCCCTCAAGAATTACGGAGAATGAGAAAGGAGCTAGGTGCCCAGAAACGGGTGCCTGTGTTTCCAGTTATTTGAAGAGAGATGCACAGTTCCTCAACTTTGGGTTAATAAATCCGTAAACCTACTTGCACCAGACTATGGCTCCAAGAGTCAGTACTTGCTTGTCCTGCGCTGCAAGGTGATGTAAGTCACGTGTGCGACCATGTTACCCTTTTCACCTTTGCTGTCAGGAAGCTCAGAGCTAAACTGCGATCCAGCTGTAAAAAGGCAGCACCCCATGGTCTCTACATCTGCTTTCAAACTGCAATGTCAAGATTTATAAAATTATTATAGTCTATTAGTGTTTTTCATTTTGTTAATTCTAATAGGCTAGCTCAGTCCTTCATACAATGAGGTAAGATATCAAATTAATATCGGTTCACTTCACAAACAGGCAGTTTCTGTGCATTAAGGACAAGTTCTGTGAGACAAGCAATGAATGTGGATAGGTGACTAAATAAAGATGTATATCATATCTCATTTTCAAAATGTCTTTGAAAAGAATTCTGGTAAATCCAGTGATATCCTTGTGGCAGAAAAGCAAAAGTGGACTAGAAAATGACTACTATAGGTAGAATCTTAATTGGCTCAAGAATATACCTGAAGAATACTAATTAATGGCACAACTTGTTCTGGAAGAAGGTTCTGGAAACTTTGGTCCTGGTGTTTTGCCAATGGCTTGGCTACACGCTTGCTTATCATATCTATAGAGGCCATCACCCTCAAACTGTTAGTTGTTCAGTTCTGTCCGACTCTTTGAGACCCCATGGACTATAGTCTGCCAGAAGCCCCTGTCCATGGGATTTCCTAAGCAAGGATACTGGAGTGGGTTGCCATTTCTCCTCCAGGGGATCTTCCTGACCCAGGGATTGAACACCGGTCTCCCGCATTACAGGCCGAATCTTCACCACCTGAGTCACCAAGCTCCCATCACCCTAGAAACATATTTAAAAGGATTCAAAACGATCCTGCTGGAATCAGCTCACTGTTTCAGCCCACAGGATGACATTTTTCAATGTCTACCATTAAGATCTAAATATAAAGTTCAACTACCCCAAAATACACATTTACATAAAAAATTAAAAGGCAAATGGAAACTGAGGAAAACATTTACAGTCTCTCTGATAGTCAGTCTAAGGCTTAATATTCTTAATAGAGTGTTTGAAAATCATTAAGGAAAAGCTGAAAACCCTAAGAGGAAAATGATCAAAAGATGGGGATAGAAAATACACAAAGAATGCAAATGGTCAATAATGAAAACGTGGGGTAAAATTTCAGCTTCATTGGGAATACAGAATATTCAAATTAAATATGATATTTTCACCTAATTAGCAAATTCACTGTTTTCTTAACTCTTAACATAGTCTTGTCCAAAGTTCAAAGTAACAGACTAACATAGCACTAACGGGAGAATGAAATTGTTTTAACCTTTCTGGATGTCAGTTTATACTAAAGCCTTAAACACTGTCACCTTTTCATCCAGAAATTCCAAGAATGCATTCAGCAAATATCAAGGAAGTGCATATGGTTTAAGTATGTTCATAACAGCATTATTTATAATAACATTGTGAACAAGCCTAAATGCCCAAAGGTAAAGGACTTATTACATAAAACTCTCTCTCTCTCTCTCTCTCTCTCTCTGTCTATATATATATATATATATATGATAAATAGCATGCAGCAAATGATATAATTTAAAATGATATTATAGGCAGAAATCTATTGATCCAGTAAAATTATTAATTTAAGAACCTAAATTAAGTTAAATACATGAAATACACAAAGATCTCATGCATGGAAATTAAGTCCATGCGCTCCCTTCCATTTCCTATACAGATTTTCATCCATACCATGTCTTCCATGTTGATGGTTAAGGGTCATTAGTATGTTAGCCGTTTCTAGTTTACAAACTCCTGTTACTATGCCATCGTGTGCATTGTAACTTTATGACAATTCTTTACACATAAATACACTGTGATGCATACATATATATCCACATATCTAGTTATGGGTGGATGGTTGGATAGATGCCAGCTATACACCACTAACCCTTTCCCTTTTATACTTTTCACTAGTTATTACATTTTCTATCATGATGAGTTTATAATCAGGACAAACTCCAGTAACTTGATGTTGCTGCTGTTGTTTAGTTGCTGAGTTGTCTCCAACTCTGTTCTTTGGGGTTTCCCAGGGTGGCGCCAGTGGTAAATCGGAGCTAGTCTTCCAATGCAGGAGATGTAAGAGATGCAAGTTCAACCCCTGGGTCAGGAAGATTCCCTGGAGGAGGGCATGCAACCCACTCCAGTATTCTTGCCTGGAGCATCCCGTGGACAGCTTGGTGGGCTACAGTCCAAAGGGTCACATAGAGTTGGACACGACTGAAGTGACTCAGCATTCACACATGCCCTTTGCTCTTTCCTGTAGCCTGCCAGGCTCCTCTGTCTATGGAATTTCTATTACTTTTAAATAAAACTAGACAATTCCCCAAACAGAAGTTGGAGGAGCGTTGGATAAAGAGGAGTGTGTATCAAGAAGGCTTAGTAAGTATGAATCTCAAAAGTGAGGCTGCCACCACAGAAGCTGATTTGATCCTAGTCCACACTCCTGGCCCCAAAGTAACTACGGGGAGCTATGTCTCAATTCTTGGTGCCAGACTCTAAGAATCATCAGCATTCAGAAACTTCACAACTGGAACCATCAAGCGGTTTGGAAGGGCGTAAGGAACAGTGACTGAGACAGTCAAGGTTATCTAACCAGAAGCAGAGAAGGCTTAGTTGTTTCAAAGTACTGAGTCTATGACACACCAAAAGGCAGAATAAAAAACAAATTTATGGACTTGAGAAAATGATGCAACTTGGGAGAAGTCTTGAATTTTTTTTTTAACTTTTAAAAAATAGAGAGCTGTTTGCCAAAGGATTGAGCTGCCTTACAAGTCACTATATGCATCTGATCATAAACTGGGAATCATAAAGGATGTTTACAGGGAATTTCGGCAGAGAGAATATAAGACTCAGTGATCTCCAAGATTCTACTCCGATTCTGTGCTTCTCTGACTAGACTCCTTCTGCTACAACCACAGTTATCAAGGACTGCCAAGAGTTGCTTCTTCCTTGCCAGAAGGGTCTCACATGACCCAGCCTGGTGGGAAGAGGGCAGAATTCTAGCTGTCATTCCCCATCACATTCAACGCTGTGCCTTATTCTGCTCTTCTGGGTGGGATTGTGAAAGGTCTCTTTAATGCTCCCCTAACTATGGGGACATCCTCATAATTAAAAAGGCACATGTCAACAAACTTACAGCCTCTCACAGGCAATAAACTAGATGTCAGAGCTATAGCGTCATCTGCATGCAACACACACACCATAGTCTTTATAGACTCACAGACTTTGAGTCCTAGGGGAATATTAGGGTGTTGCATTCTCCACTTTGAAGAAAGTAACTAGGGCTCAGAATGGTAAAGCAGCTTAACTGAAACCATAAATAGTAACCAAGACATGTGTAGAACTTTTGGACATACAGTGCAGTATTCCCTCAACTATACCATGATAAACTACCTCTAAATAATTTCTAGGGGAGGTCTAGATAGAAGTTCACTACTGCCACACCCTTTTCCATCCAGTTCATTCACTGTATGTCCTCAAGTATAATGATCAACCTAGATGGTCTTCAAATTCTTTTTCCTTTCTATCTATATTCTTTTCCTAGCTCTCCAAGAACAATTCCCTGAAAAACTAGTTTTTATAGTCTGTTCTTTTGTTTTTGTTTTTTTTTTTTAATGTGACTTTCATGAAATTAAGAATGTTTTAGGTAGAGCTGGGCTGAAATTCACCAAATGTAGCTTATAGTTCTGCATATAGCTTATCATTCATCCATTCATTCATTTTAAGAATGCTTTGAGTGCCAACTTGGTGCCTAGCACTCTGCTAAACTCTCAGACTATGAAGATAGCTGAGGCATGGTCCCCGACTGTTTAGTAGTAGATACAGACAGGGCAGCAGCTACCATATGAGGCAGCATGGTGGGTTAAATTGGATGATGAGTCCTACTCTGAGGAAGGAGAGAGCTAGGTTTGGGAAGACTTCAAAGACAGGTTTTGAGCTAAGTCTCAACCCAAGTGAATGCTCATCTTTTGAGCATATACTTGCACTCTATGCCAAATTTGGTGGTGAAAGAATGTAAGAAGAAGAGATAGCTTGATCCTGGCACTCAAGTAACTGACATTCCATAAAGCTTATTTAGTCCCAGAAGGCATGTCTGTGACATCCATCTCCAGTATGTCAGGCTCTCAGTGAGCACCTCCATGTGGGGATGTGAACGATGCACCAGTCAGGGTACCAGGGTGCTTATCATCCATGGGAAGAGAGAAAAGAAGTTGAACTTGCAAGGAGAAATCATACAGGACAGCATATATTAAGCAGTGTGGGCAAGATGGACCCTAGATGTTGCAAGAAAAGTAATTCAAGCATTAGTGGTCACCTTTTTTGGCCCACCCGACTACATTTCTGCTGAAGTCATTATAGCAAGTGAATCCAGAGGTGAGGAACATGTACCCCCCCTATGAACATGCAAGATGCCCCCAATGTCTTGTTCCCATCACTCCATCTGCCTGTCCTCCTCTCTTCTCAGCCCATCTTTCCTACATTTCTCCCACCCTGGAGACAGGGCTTGGTTCTGGGCTTTGACTATGTCTCCAAAATTATTTTGATTCACGGCTTGAGATTTTACAAAACCACACATGCACGCATGGAGCCTGTGGCCTCGGGTTCTTGTTTGTTTTTAAGAGTCTAAAGAGTGAGTTTGTTTGGCGGGTTCTATAAATGGAGGTTTTCTTTACTGGGGAGATGTAAGGGCGCGGACATGGAGCGCTGCAGCCGCGGTATGTGTGCACGTCGCCATGGGGCAGAATCCAGCGCCCGGCGGGGGAGGCTCCCACAGCCATTGGGCAAACATATGTGAGGCCAAGAACACAGCTCTTCAACCTCATGAACTGTTTGCTTGAAAGATAACAGTGTCTCTTCCACACAAGCCTTTCACCACCCTCCACAAAGGGAATTTTTAATTCAACAGATGGTGTCTACTCATTGCAAACCAACCAGAAAAGAAGACATTTACATGGCTGGGCCTCCAGGCCCTAGAGACCCAGAGGGGCCCTCATCAAATGCTTGCCCAAAGACCAGCTCCCCATGGGCAGGGCCTCCTGGAATGGAATCAGGCCAGGAAAACCAGCAAAAGTGTGCCAACTGCTGATTCTGTGAGGTCTCAGTTGGCTGAAAAAGGTGAAAACATGTTTTCTGTCCCGGACTACAAGATAGCTTTATATCTCCTTCAGGAAAGAAAGCCCTGGGAAATAGGGTGACCTCTGAAAGTGGCTTGCCACTGGAGACTTTTTCCATCTTCTAACAACTCTGGCTCTGTGCTTTGCAAAAGCTTTCAAAGAACTGTGCCAGGTTAGCACTCCATCTCATATAATGGCACATTCTGGGCCCTGAGGACCAACACCTAGCAGAAGGGACAGCGCTCGGAACAAAGAGGAGAGAGCCGACGCTTACCGATGCACAGAGAGGAACAAGGGATTTTCCTGAGACTAAATGAAAGTTCTTTCATCCTTGTCTGCCTCTCTGGTTATCTGATTGCTGCTCTTGGGGGTAGAATGTCCTAGTGGTGATTTTCCAAGGCATGTGGTGTTCTGATCTTGTCAACTCAGTGAACCAAACACAAACATCGTGAGTAGACGAAGTAAGAGCACTAAATTAGGGGACAGGAGCTCTGGTTTCAAGTCCTAGATGTGCTGAAAGACTTTGGGAAAATAATACCACTCAGGTTTAACTTTCTAATTCATCACAGGGGCAAGAAAATCCCTGACGTGTATAGTTTGCGTATATTGGAGTGGGGAAGGCAAGGGATAAGGTATATTTAAACAAGCCTAGATTAAATATAAGAGTTGCTGATATTTGAAAGACTGTTTTGAAAACAATAATGTGCGTATTTTCAATAGAGGTTAATTAGTTACTGGAAAAAAATGGAAGCAAGTGGCCAAAGCTTTGCAAGTGATACTAACACTTATTCAGAATCAAAAGAGGGACAGGATCTTGCGGGAATCTTTGAAGAATGACCAGATACCCTGATTCTTGTCCTGCTTTGGCCACTACCTTTCTGCAATGCTTCGGTTACATCCTTGCCCCTTACTTTTTTGCAAACTGTGGGGGCTCGATTCAATTATTTCAGACATCTCTTCCCTTTGTAACATTCTCTGCTCTGAAGTGTGTTGCAGGAAGAAAAACACCCAAACAAAACCAAAGTTTTATCATATCTTTAACTATACCACTGCTGCTAAGTCGCATCAGTCGTGTCCGACTCTGTGCGACCCCATAGATGGCAGCCCACCAGGCTTCCCCGTCCCTGGGATTCTCCAGGCAAGAACACTGGAGTGGGTTGCCATTTAATTATACTACCATTCATTAAAAAGTTCAGCATCAATGTGGCAGGTCATTCTCAACCTTCCTGTAGCCCCAAAATGTGGTTGAAAGGCAGGGGTGCAAGGAGAGTTTCAAGTCTCAGGTATGAAGTCTGATTAACAAGGACTATCTGAAAGGGATAAGTAGGGGGGGTGGGAAATACCAGCCCTCCGCCCCTGTGTTTTTTCATCTTTCATGGCATCCTAGACTAGGGAGTGACAGGCAAAGTGACACAGTGCTCAGAGGGCAAAAGATAAATGTTTGATGAATTGGCCATTGGTAGGGAAGTGATAGGCTTTGTATGTGCATAATGCCTGAGCTGCCTTCCCGTGTCGATCGCCTGCCAAGATAAGAAGCCATAATGAATGGACCTTGAGATGCTCTGGACAGGAACGGTTTGCATGTGACTTGTTTTAATAAAATTAATTTTAAAAAGAAGAACAATAGCAATTTGGTGGGACCAGAAAGGCTGAGAATTACAAATATCCAGAGTGGACACTAACCATTGGTTTTTCCATTCACTGTGCTTGTCAAGTCAGCAGAAGGGAAAAAAAGGTGATTTTGTTACAACCTTGTGTCATCAGAAAGGCTGTCTGAACTCAGTATTGTGCAGAGACCCTGAGATATAGAAATTAAATGGCTTGCCTGGACAGGAAAGTATCCTGATATGCACAGAATGGATCATTCATCCATTCATTCCTCCATCAGCAAAACTTAACTGAACATCCCCTACCTAGGGTGAATGAAACAGGTCTGCTCCCATCCACAGTAGATCCTGGTGGGCCTGGCTTTTCCAGCAAAGTGAGGAACACTCTCCTGGTCCACGGACTCATACTATGCTGGGTGTCGCTGCGGTGCAGCCAGGACTGTACATCCTTGGACGTGCCCTGCTTCTAGTGAATTTCTAATTTCTACATTTATTCCCAGATTTGGGTCTTCTGGCCATACATTTGTGCTGGGCTTCACTGAGTTTACTAGGTCATCTTCATCCGAACAACACGCTGCTTGTGAAAGTACCACAGCGGTGTTTGACCACCAAGAGCAGCAGTCGTAGAACTAGAATGACAGGCTTTAGCCCAAGTAGCCTCTAGCTATGCCTATGAGTAAATTACTTTGGCTTTTTCCATATATAAAACGAAGGATTGGAGCAGATGATCTGCTCCATTTTTTTTGACTAAAATTATTTGAGGCCTTGAGAAAACAAACACTCTGATAGCTCAGGGAGTACAAACCTGGCTAAGATATCCTCATGTTCTCAAGGGGCCCAAAATCTCATGACACAAGGGCAAAAACACACAACCACAACACAGTGAGGTATAAGTGCTCCTTCTGCTTCCAGATGACCTTAAAAGATCTCCAAGTTCCCTTCCAATACTCCATTAGTCTTAAAATTAGCATTCTAACATCTATTTTTCTTTGATTTTTAAGACAAAGTACAGACTTACAAAGAAGTTTGGTTATCCAAGCATTCTAACAGTCACTTATACAATACTGTGCATTTTCCCCAAGTTAGAACAATCCAATGCAAAATGTAACATTAAAAATAAGTCCCCCTTTTGTATGGTGACAGATGGTAACTAGACTTATTGTGATGAGCATTGTGTAATGTACAGAATCACTATGTTGCATACCAGGAATTAACACAATATTGTAGGTCAGTTATACTTCAGAAGCAAGCAAGCTAACAAACTCATAGAAAAACAATCAGATTTCTGGTTACTAAAGGGTGGGGGAGAGAGAATTGGATGAAGGTGGTGAAAAGGTACAAAATTCCAGTTACAAGACAAATAAGTACTAGGGGTGTAATGTACAACATGATAAAGAGAATTAACACTGCTGCTTGTTACAAGTGAAAGTTGTTAAGAAAGCCCTCATCACAAGGAAAAACAATTTCTTCTATGTAATTTTTTATCTGTATGAGATGATGGATGTTCACTCAACTTATTGTGATAATCACTTCATGACGTAGGTAAGTCCAGTCATTACACGGTACACCCTAAACTTATATAGTGCTGTGTGTCTACTAAGTCAACAAAACGTAAAAAAAACGATTAAAAAAAAAAACAACGAATCACCAGTCTACGTTCGATGCAGGATACGGGATGCTTGGGGCTGGTGCACTGGGATGACCCAGAGAGATGGTATGAGGAGGGAGGTGGGAGGGGGGTTCAGGATTGGGAACACGTGTTCACCCATGGCAGATTCATGCTGATGTATGGCAAAACCAATACAGTATTGTAAAGTAAAATAAAGTAAAATAAAAATAAATAAATAAATTACCGCATACACACACACACACACACACACACAAAAAACCACGACCTAGGGGAGGGGGCGGAGAAGGCAGTGGCACCCCACTCCAGTACTCTTGCCTGGAAAATCCCATGGATGGAGAGCCTGGAAGGCTGCAGTCCATGGGGTAGCTGAGGGTCGGACACGACTGAGCGACTTCACTTTCACTTTTCACTTTCTTGCATTGGAGAAGGAAATGGCAACCCACTCCAATGTTCTTGCCTGGAGAATCCCAGGGACGGGGGAGCCTGGTGGGCTGCCATCTAACACACACACACACACACACACACAAAAAACCACGACCTAGGGGAGGGGGCGGAGAAGGCAGTGGCACCCCACTCCAGTACTCTTGCCTGGAAAATCCCATGGATGGAGAGCCTGGAAGGCTGCAGTCCATGGGGTAGCTGAGGGTCGGACACGACTGAGCGACTTCACTTTCACTTTTCACTTTCTTGCATTGGAGAAGGAAATGGCAACCCACTCCAATGTTCTTGCCTGGAGAATCCCAGGGACGGGGGAGCCTGGTGGGCTGCCATCTATGGGGTCACACAGAGTCGGACACGACTGAAGTGACTTAGCAGCAGCAGCAGCAGCAGGGGAGGGGGAGGAACAAAAACCCTCCTCCTTCCCGCCTCTGAGTGTTTCCTTTTTTCCATGACTGCAAAAGGAAAGCCACTCATTACTAAACAGCTCAGCAAGGCTTGCACTATTGGAGAATATAAAGTTTTATGAGCAGGTCTGTCCTCCTCTCTCTGGGTGTGGGTGAGAAAGAGAGTGAGAGAGAAAGCTGGAGAGGTCTGGCTCAGGAGTCCAGGGTGAATTATAGACTGCCGCTCAAGATTCACAGCTCTTCGTGGTAGGAGGTTAATATTCTCACATGTCATTAGGTCTGCTGGCTCTCCTGATGGTTCACTGAAGCAGGCAGCAAATTATTTCCTCACTCTGCAGAGGACAGCCCACTTCAAAGCAAGGGAACTCAGGTCAGGAGAGGCCTCTGGGAGGATTCATGACTTGGGATCACCAGGGGTTGTCTATAGGTAAGAATGGGCCCAAAGCCTTTGACAAAAATATCTTTTTGATCCGTCTTGACCTGGCTTTCAAGTCAGACCTCCAGACTTGATTCCTATCACCTTCTAAGGATAGAAGACTGGCTAACATGTCTGGCCATTCTATCGCCACTTGAAGTGCCTCCACCTATTCTCTGCTGCTGGGTCTCTCACCTACAGTTCACAGCAGAGACTAAACATCTCCTCCTGGGAGGGAGGCTTCTGGCCAAGGCAAGTCCAGCTGACCATGCCTGGACTCACGCCCCTTCCACCAGCAGCCACAGACTATGTGTGTCCTTTTATCCCAGTTGACTTCCTCTTGTCTTCCTGACACTCAGTTCAGCTCTGGGCCTACAGGATCAATGGGTTCTATCTCTTTGTGTCTCCCCTGATGACAGCGAAGTAGGAGGAGGGAAAGTCTTACCTACCTGCCCTGGACACAGGCCCAAATCCTGATCTTGTCTCCTTTCCATAAGAAAGGGACAAAAAGAGCCCCAGAAATGTTTACAACATAGGCTCATTCAACTTTTTCAGGTACCTTGGAAAATACTACTTCTAAAGACAGAATGAGGAAAGAACAAGATACAGAAAAAGTCAGGGGGAAACTCAAGGCTGTCTCTCCTCAGGCCCCGAATTACTAAGTAAGTATGTTTCCTGCACATACCCACCACAGTCTGCTTTCTGTCTTCTCAGGCTGAGGTTCTTTAAACAGCAAGAAGGCTGTCCTGTGGGGGCAAGCTATTACTAGGAAACCTGCATATGAGGGAGCCCTCTCCTTCTGCACAATCTCACAGGGTGCCCCTCCGCCAGGGAGGGGTTTGAAGGGACCTTCCAGGGAGCCTGGAGGACATACTCCTAACAGGCCATGTCCAGGCACCATGCCAGGGCCCCCTGAGTGGCCATCACAGCCCAGGGGCCAGGAAGAAGCTCCTGTCCAGTAGCTGCGGGGAAGTCTGACCAGTCTCACCTTATAAAGGAGAGAGGGGAGGGGGGATGACAATACTAACACTGGGCAACCCCCTGGCCCCCTCTTCAAACCCGGATGCACAAATGCAAGTTGGGAAGAGCTCTTGGTAGACAAGAAAGCACTGGGAATGTGAGGGGCAATCATCCCTGTTCCAACCCTGTCTTCTTCCCCTTCTGCCCTCACCTGGAGATTTTATCTTCTGCTTCCCACTTCTCCCTATCTATTCTCCTAGAGAATTCTACTCCCTTGGCTCAAAAATATTCTGACTTCTTTAACATCGTAGGTTTTCCATAACATACAAAACAAACAAAAGCACTGGGAAAATGAACAAAAGCACAGGTATATACCCCCAGTTTCCAAGGATCTGCATATATACAGTACAGAGGACTCAGAGGTCAGGCAAGTAAGCCCCAGCTGCCTCACTCCAAGTCAGATTCTAAAACCAACTCTCCCAAAAAATAAAACCAAAGCTCCCTGGAGCTGTCACACAGCTCAGCAGTCCTCCCACGGCTCCACTGAAGCATGTGTAGTGAGGCCTCAAGGGCAGAGCACTACGCTAGTGGTCAGCAGGCTAGACTCCAGTCCAACTCACTCAACATGCTGCATGTGAGCAGGGCCCTTCCTTCCCCTCTCTGGGTCTCAGATTCCTCCAGAGCAGAATAAAGAAGGGGTGATATTACCAGGGTGTCTAGCAGGGTGCATTAGAATCTCAGAGATACGTATTAAACACGCAGAGGCCAAGGTCTACCCTTAACCTACAAATCAGGTTCTTCATGGGTGGAGACTGGATGCGTACAGTTAATTCCCCACATCATTTCTATGTACACAGAAGCGTGACAAAGAATGGGGTCCTCCAACTCAAATACCTTCAGGGACCAGTCGGGTATTGAAACTCTCTATTTCAATGAATCCAAGGTTTATCCATTACAGAAATACCATTATTCTACATCTTGGTGAATGAGAAAAACCACTGTAAGTTAAAAATGACCCAAGGCTTCCTACCTGAAAATGCCTCAGGAATTCTCTTCCTTTTTTATATCCTGTTCATTGCTATCCAAGAAATTATGAATCAAAGTCATTACTCCAACAACAAATATTTGCTTTATAATATCAAGTTTAAGCCCTCTCCATTTACACAATTAATTTGTCTTTCCAGGTCAAATCACAGTGAATTTTCAAACAGCAAGTGAGATATTATATATATTTCTATATCAACTGAAGTGAAAATAATCAGAACTATAACCAAGTTGGAATGTGTACTGACAACGACATGACAGCTGCCTCCTGGCCAATGACAAATTTAAGTAGCCATCAATTTTAAGATGGATTCAGGGATGTTAAAATGTGAAAACAGACTGTATATCTTAGAAGAGATAAGATACAGAAAATGCAGGTAGGACCATAGGGAGTAGTGAGGACTGAGGAAATCAGAGTACATGCTCGACCCAAAGGCATCCACACTTGTACTGGCATTGTCCACAAGCACCAGTAGGCTGCATTTGCCCATGGACAGGACAACCATATAATTTGTTTTCTAAACCAGGGCATCTCCCAGAGTTGAGGGGTAACTGGTTATGCCAGGAAAACAGGCTTTAACTAGAATAGTCCTGGGCCAACCAGGACAGAAATTACCCTACCCATAAGCAGCATAGAAACCCCTGGGTAATGTGATGACCAGCACTCAGTTAATTCTAATATTCAGATCTGTAACACCGTGCATCCACTGAAGCTATTTTTCGATCTCTCTCTCTAAAACTCCCAGCCAGACTGACCTCTTGATGCCTGTAGCTTTCACCTAACTCTCTACCTCTCCCTGGCAGGACCCCCCAGTGATCCCTACAATTGTTTGAAGAGATGTGATCAGTGGTTCTCAACCAGGGGTGACTTTGCTCCCCCCACCCCAGAGGACAAAGTCTAAAGACAGTTCTGGTTGTCAGGCCGGGAGGCACTGCTGGCACTTGGTGGGCAGAGACCAGGGATACTGCTAAACATCCTTCACTGAACAGGAAATACCCCACAACAAAGACTTACCCAAATGTCTCAAACATCATTAGTGCCGAGGCTCCTGCCATTGGCCCTATGTGAGGATCTGAATCTTCACAAGGCATTCTTTCCACAAGGGGACTGGTTATACTGGATTAAGGGCCCACCCTGCTCTAGCATGATCTTATTTTAACTAATTATGTCTAAAATACTCCTGTTTCCAAATAGGTCACACTCTGAGGTCCTGGGGTTAAGCCTTCAATATATGAACGTGGAGGAGACAATCATCCTATAACATCTCCTAAATGACTACTATTCCCATCAAGAGCACCAAGGTTCTCATCGGTGCCCAGGGAAGTAAGGCCGTGAAGGCAGCCTCTGTGAGCAGCTGTTTGAGCCAGGCCTCGGAATATAAACAGTGCTGTGGGAGTCAGCCCCACGCTTGCTCCTTAAACCATATTCATTTTCACTCTCCTTTCCCCAGACCTGGCTTCCTATTCCTGGTTTAACACAACCATCATTCAGAATTTAAAAATACAGCACGCTATTTATCTAAAGTTCACACCTGCATCCATCTTCATTCTCTGAGACACGGCCATGAGCCTAGAGGTAAGTGAATAATGCTGGCATGAAGTCCGTGTCCAATAAAGGCTTGTTCCTTTTTCTTTCCCCTCTCAGTCCCAGTGATGATGTCACAAAACCAGGATATCATGGAAGGGGATCTTAAGCATTCATTCAGAAAACTGTGATTCTCAAACAAAGAAGCATTTTAAAGATTCTCATTGATCCTTGGCTTAAATTAAGAAAAGGCAGGGAAGCCATGGCTATTGTATTGACACCAAAGAAAAACAGACTGAAGACGAAAACAAAACTACCTCCTAATATAAACAAATACATCAAAGCTAACAAATCAGAATGGACTGAGGCCCTCATCACGGGTGCCATCAACGCCACAACCTTCAGCAGCCATCAGAAGTCATGGCCATGAGTCAGAAATCGCCAATACCAAAGGAGAAAAGTTACCATATGTTTACAGATAACATCCCAGCCTTGCTTATGCCTGAAGTATTAGACAGTTGCTGCATTCAAATTGTTTATAATTCTCACGGAGAGACAAGATGTCGACATGTGGAAATTAAACAATACGGGATTCAAGGAGTAATTCAAGATCACAATAGAACTGTCACAAAGCAATATATGATTATATGCCAAATAAACAATATAGAAAATAAGTACAGGAGCTTGGAGGGAGGGATTCCTTTAGGCTAGAAGTCCAGGAATGACACTTCCTATGACGTAGATGCTCAACTGAGATTTGAAAAGTACAGAAGTATATACTGTGTCATATCTTTAAAAAAAACAGAGGAGTGGGCAATAGAGGTTTTAGGAAGATTTTAGAAGAACTATTATTTAATGATTAAAGACAACTAGTAAAACGTGCCTACGTTGGAAACCTCACTCTTAAATGACCCCAGAATGACAGGGATGGGCTGTTAGGGCCGATAGTGGTATTGTGGGAGCAGCTTCCAAGACGGTACCTAATGATTCCTTCCGTCTGGTGTTCATGTCCCTGTGTCACCCCCTCAGCTTGAATGTGGGCTGGACCTAATGAATACGGTAAAGTGATGGGATCGCTCTCTTTTTTTCAAGATAAGGTCACAAAAGACAATGACTTCCGCTTTGCTGGCTCCGTTTCTCTTTTTCTCCTTTCCTCACTCACTTCCTTGAAAGCTAGCTGCCATGTTGTCAGTGGCCCTGTGAAGAAGCCCATGTGGCAAGTAACTGAGAGAGGCCTCCAGCCAGTACCCAGGATGAAAATGGAGCCTTAGTCCAACAGCCTGTGAGGATCGGACTCCTGCCAATAACATGCGAATCAGTTTCAGAATGGATCCTCCCTAATTGAGCCCTGAGATGATTACATCTCTGTCTGTCATACTGGGGCTTTCTTGGTGGGTCAGCAGTAAAGAATACACTGGCAATGGAGGAGACACAAGTTTGATCCCTGGATTGGGAAGATCCCTTGGAGAAGGATATGGCAACCCACTCCAGTATTCTTGCCTGGGAAATCCCATGGACAGAGGAGCCAGGCAAGCTACAGCCCATGGAATCACAAAGAGTTGGACACAACTTAGCAACTAAACCACTGTTATCTTATTGCAGCTTTGTGAGACTGGATTAAGCCACATCTAGACTCCTGACCCACAGAATCTGTGAAAAAAAAATGTTTGTTGTTTTAAGCTATTAAATTTGGGAGGTGATTTGTTACACAGCAGCAGCTAACCAATACAAAAAGCAAGGTGCTGATGCCTCTAATTCTCTAATTTGCCTTTTCATTCTCAAGATAAATGGATATCAGAAAAAATTAACTGAGATTGGGAGATAAAGAAGAACAAAGGAAAACAAAAAATACTTATGTATGAGTAGCGATTGTATATTAGATTTTGGCTGTCAGCCAGTTTGCATTTACATGTATGAGTGAAGAGACACAAGCCAAACACCAGGTGATCTGGTCTCCAAATCTCCCCTAGCAGCCTGTCCTAGAGCAAGTAGATATTTAGACATTGTGTCCAGGGATCTGGCCCCCTGAAGTGGAGCTGGGACACTCTAGGTCAGGTCTCCCATAAATAAAAATGCAAATGTGTCATTCCTTAGAGCACAGAGCCACACTCAGGGATCCACAGCCAGGGATATTAATCCTACTATGCAGGATTTTTTCCTGGACACCATCTCCTAAAAGCTTACAAATGAGTCCAACCTTATGAACAAAAAGATTCAATAACTTGAGCTCATGTCAAAGTGGCAACAGTCTGCAGAACTTCTGCCTTCTCAAAGCTGAGTTGCTACTCTGGGTCAGGCCACCCACGTCTGAAGGTGTACACTTTGGACCCTGGAAGGGACAGGGTTAAACCTGAACTCACTGTAGGGACTGCCTTTCTGTGTGAGCACACACACAAGATCTTAGGTTGGAGTTCCCAGAAGCAGACTTTGAGACAAGGATGTGAAAGTAAGACTTACTTGGGAGGTGATCGCATAAAGCATCAGAAAGCGAATTAAGAGAGGGAAAGAAGTTAATAAAGGATGTATGACGAGGTAGGTTACTGCTGAAGGCCACTGGGATCAACCCCTCTTTAGGGTATGGATCAGTAAACTTTTCATGTCAACAGTCAGATAGTAAGTATGTTAGGATATGTCAGCCATATCATCACTGTCGCAATTACTCAACTCTGTGTAAGCAGCCACAGATAGTAGGTAAATGAATGCACATAACTGTGTTACAATAAAACTTTACTTACAGTAACAGCCGGCCAGATTGGACCCTGGAGCCAACTCCTGTTCTAGAGTTGCATGGGATGAAATGTGGACCACTTCTTAGCAAAATCTCCAATGAGATGTGAGGGAGCTGGGATATTTATCTGTCTCCTCTCATCAGTCATTGATTGAGGGCTGAGCAGGTTCCAGTGGCCAAAGAAAAGAGCGGCAGTTTGGTGCACACAGGAATGGTGAGTGCCCAGGGGCTACGCAGAGGGCACTCACAGCTACAGAGCCCCTATCCCCGCCTAACCCACGCTCAGAGAGGACAGGAAGAGGGAGGTAATGGAAAAAGAGGAAAGGAGCGAACACAGAGGATTTTTAGGATGGGCAGTGTGGACTGGCAATACCTTTCCCCCTCCCCTCTCTCTCTATGCTCTACTGGACTTTTAAGGAACTGTCACTATGAGGAATACAGCATGTGGAGTTTTCCAGTAACATAGTTTACCTGTTGTCCCAGAAGTCCTAACCACGTCCTGGTCACATCAGAAGCCCCAGCCCTTTAGTATACTAGGAGACTCCTTCCTCCTTAAAGAACATCTTCCCCTGTGTACTTTGTTTTTTAATTGATATTAAAATGTCAGTTGATTGGGGAAAAGACTGGGAAAATCAACAGAAGAGATTGTGCAGCTATGGCGTGGCTGATGTCCACCCACTCCATCCTCACAAAAAAGGACCCCTCCTTCTATACCCCAGTTAGCGTCGAAGAAAAAAAAAAACATTAAATTAAATCATCTTACTATGTAATTGGGACTAGGCCTCAGGCTGCAGCAGTAAAGACGGGATTAAGGGCAGAGCCACCTGGGCAGCCATTCTCCTGGGTCCCATTACCACCCCCCTCACTCCTTTTTATAGCCAACAGATTAAAATGCGAGCCTAGCAATCTTTGATCTTTCACTTGCTGACACAAATCCTTTCAAGCTTCCAACATTTTCTGCTGAGGTAATTAGTACTAATTAAAAGGTTTCCAACAGTCTTTGCTCCGTTTCCCCCCCACCCCATGTGTCTCCCCCTGCTCCCCCTCCCCAGAAGAAACTGCTTTTACAAGTACCTTCCATCCCCGAAACACGGGCATCCCTCACTTTCTTTATCTGACTTGGCCAGATCAAGTAGATTAGTGACTCCATTATTCCAAATACAAAGCCAGACAACAGGTTTTTACTATCGCTCCTGACCTGTGGGGAGTGCATGGGCTTAGACAGAAACAAGCATCTTGGCTTGTATGAAGAGACAGGCCAATTATGCAGGAAGAGACATCGTGCAGAGTCTTCTTCAGCCCAAGAAAAGATACCCTTTAATGATGAAGTGCTTCTCCCCAGCATCATGTACGCTCACGTGTGCGCACGCACACACACACACGTGTGCGCACGCACACACACACACGTGCTGCTTTACTGCGCAAACTGACAAGCTGCAAAAACTTGCTTCCTTGCTTGTTTTGTCCCCATGCTTTCTTTTTGTTTGGAGAAGTTATGGGGCAGAGAAATATCCATATGGACTATTTAAAGGATAACGTCAAAAAGTTAAAGAAAGGACCATCTTAGCAAAGTTTGAAAAAGACTTAAAGGGACACACACACACACACACATATGCACACAAGTTTAGCCACGGATTCAAATTGCCAGCTGAGCAATTTGCCCTCTGTCTCTGCCGTGGGAGCGCGGGCCATGGAAGCTTGGGTGCTGTATCTGAGCTGGAGCCCTGCCCTGGAGCCAGTGCAGCCCTTCTCAGACACTCCAAGCCCACAAGCACCTGTCCCTACAAAGAGGGCTGCTGTGGCCTGGCTGGCAAGATACACCAGGTCAAGGAGGGGAGGAACCTGGCACAGACTAACGGCTACAGCAACTGGGACTCTATTCCTCACCTCTGACTTAGCAAGAACAAACAGGGAAAGGGTAGACGGTATTAAAATCTCACTTGATCCCCCTCCATCTCTTTCTTACAGACAGGAAGGCTGAGACAGGGATGGCTGCTTCCTCCTCAGAGCACTGTGTGACTCGCGGGCAGCTCCCACCCACCTCAGTCCCCACCCCCTAGAGGCAGGTGTGAGAAGTGTCCCTCTTGCCTGGATGGGGGCAGTACTAAGGAATCCAGAGGTGGCCCTGGGCTCAAGGTCACACATCGGTCCACAGCGATTCCTCCCAGGCTCTTTAGTTCATCCCGGCGGTGGGGAAGTGAGATGGCTCACATCCTCCCACGTCCTTCATGCTCGCAACCAGTTTTTCAGGAGGTTGGGCTGACCCCCATCCCCCACCCCTCTTGTGGTTCTATGACAGCAATAGCTGTAGCAAGAAGATGCTTTTTTCTAACTCAGCTGCTGGGGTCTTGTGTAAAATGGGTAGAGATATTCCTTTAAAGTTGCAGGACCAGGAATCAGTCACTCCAGACCCAAAATGGGTTTTGATGAGGCTCTCCTGATTAGTGTGGGATGCCATTAAAATCTATATCCACTCCCTGCCCAACACCCACCCCATGAAAATAAAAAAAAAGGCTAATGCTGAAAAGTAATGGATTTAATGATCTAGAAAATCTAGACGCTGGAAACTCCAAGGGAGATCATATTAAATTAGACCAGTACAAACAAGCCAAACTAGATTTATCCTCTTGTGGTCACAGATTTTATCTACTAAACCAGGTTTTCAGGCTAGTGTCTCTTTTCAATGAATAGAATTTTTGAATGTCAAGTCCCAGTGTTCCTCGTGGAGGATAATTTACCCCCAGGATCTCTGTTCAGATGGGGCTGGCTGTACCCTGTGCTGGAGAGGACCGGAGACACACACCACCCCTCCTCCTGTTCCTGTGGCCAGGTCTCCTATTGAGAACCAGCCAAAGGAGGTTTTTGAAGGTGGGTGGAAACAGAGATCAAGGTACGGAGAGACAAGATGATGTCTTTCCTTGACTGCTTCCTGATGGAATGAGGTTGAAACCTGAGAGGGAGAGGAGGAGGGGAGTCAAGAAATGGCAGGGAATATTCTGGAATGGATGTCCCCTTCTCTTAAAGAGATCTACATGAATTGGATTAAGAGTACCTTAAATACTGCTGCGGACCTGGCTCATAAGGAAATCCCTCAGGACCTTCTGCTGGAGCAAAGAGGATATGAGACTATTTTGAGTTTTCCTTCTTTGTGATAAAACACCACCAACACCTCTCTTCTAAAGCTAATGGTGAGGAAGTTGTGTTTATCCAGTATTTCTCTCCCAGGGTTCATCCCCTAGACCAGCTGCTCGGGAAAAGGCTGTTCCCACAGAGGGACAGGGCCGGGTTGCTGCGTGCTGGTTTGGGTAGCTGCTAAGACATAATTACAATGGAGAGAGGGTGGAGGGAGGGAGGGATATTACTTTTGAAAATTATGAAAAATACCTTGACGGCATCTCTTTGAGGCTCGCATTTAGCTCTCGGAAAAGATTTCTGCCAAAGGGTGAGTTCTGACAGGGGGAAGATGAAATGAGGGGCTGGGGGGGAAAGGAGGGATGGCTGCAAAAAGACAGCCGTCTGTCAGAACTGATGACTTAGCAGCCTGGAATATTTACCCACCCAATCCAGGGGGCGGCTGGGGAGGAGAGGAAAGGCCTGGGCAGCAGTCCATCTGGCCAAAATGACCACACACACACACATGTGCCAGTCAGGACCTCAGCCCACCAAGAGCGCCCCTGAAGGCTCCGAGCATCTGGGAGAGAATTCAGTTTAGACCCAATCCAGAGTCTCCCGCTCTGTGGGTTCCAACCCAGACCCGGGGCGAGGAGCTCCTGGCCTAGCTTCAGTGAGGGCAGGACGCAGCACCCCACACCCAAACACCAGAGGCAAGTCCCAGCACCGCTGCCTTGCGTCCCCACACGTGGATTTAAGACATCACACTCTTTCTAAACCAGTCAAGTGAGCTCACCAGAAGGCTCTTTTCCTTCCTAAACTCTGAAAGAAGCAGGAGTGCATACTTCTCATGTGGGATTTGTTCTTTGTTTGCTTGGGGTTTGTTTGATAAGGATGCTTCTTGGTTTAGTGGGGGAGATAGAGACCAGGAGTCAGGAGCAGTGGTGTACCGAAAAGGTGGGGAAGGTTCTCTTGAGAGTGTCCACTCTAGGAAGAGAAATATTTTGTCAATGATGTTGTTTAGAATAGTCAGCTCATGGTAGAGATTAAAATTGGAGCCAGAGGCTTTGTTATTGTTTATATGTCCTCTGCAGACAAGATATATCCTTACTGCCTGTACCTGGGGTGACCTGTCCCCACCTCCAGGTACACCACTGCTCAGGAGTGCCGGCTTCTAGCACCCTTCTGCTTGCCACAATCTATGTGATCTTGGACAAGCACTTGACATGTGTGAGTCATAGGTTCTTCATCTGCAAAACTAAGGCAATTGACAAAACTACGGGAAATTGGCTAAATGATTACTTAAGCTCTTCCACTGAAAAGTTTCTAAACTTTCCGCCCCCCTCCCCACCCCCAAATATTTCACCTGGAAAATACAGCAGTGGAAGTTATTACATGTGACTACATTTTAAGGCAAGCACAGGGCTTACACAGAAAAGGTGGGTTCATTCTCAGAAGCTCTCAGTACAGCTCAGACATTGGTTCCATTCCCAAAGACGGGAAAGGAATCCACTGAGCCCGACAGTGCTCTCAGCTGGCCCCTCGTGGCAGAGGACACAGCTGGGGGAGCCGCAGGGAGTCTGGTTACGCACTCTGCCTGGAGCCACAGCACGCCTCTGCCCTGCAGTCAGGAACGCTGGGCAATGCCACCTATTTCTGTAACACTCCAAGACAGAAGGCAGCCTTGGATTTGAAGGCAAAGGTGTTTTATTTTGTTTCTTTCCAAAGATGAGTTAATATGTTTCAAGGTCAACTGGAGAAAGGGTATACCAGGCAAAGAAAAAAAAAAAAGGTTTTTAAACTGCTACAGCTTTAAAAAGCTTAACCAGTAAAGTCCCTCCAGCCTTCAGTCAATGGGAATCAAAACAA
Organism: Cephalophus harveyi; assembly: GCA_006410635.1. Taxonomy (NCBI): domain Eukaryota; kingdom Metazoa; phylum Chordata; class Mammalia; order Artiodactyla; family Bovidae; genus Cephalophus; species Cephalophus harveyi. The sequence continues at coordinate 146,238 of SJYT01071403.1, forward strand.
TGATTTCAAGCTATTTTCTTCGGTCTATAGGCAGGATCACTTAGATGTAGGCTTGCTCCTTTCTTTTCCTTTCCCCCGTTTCCAAACTGTGAGCCATTCCCTACTCCCATGGATACATTTTGACAGTCTATTGTGCAGTCTTTTCATGACATTAGCCAACCCGCTTCCAAACTGTGATCCATTCCCCACTCCTATGGACGCATTTTGACAGTCTGTTGTGCAGTCTTTTCATGACATTAGCCACCTCAACACAAACACTCTTTGGCAACATAAGTCTTCGGGAGTGGGGGGGAGCATGGTCCTCTCCCCCTGCTGCCCTCCTGCTTCCTCAAATCCTAGAGGCAATGCCGCAGAAACCTATAAGCATAGAGGATTTCGAATGCCTGCCTCTTGCTTACAATTGATTTTCAGACGAAAGCTCCAGAGAGCCAAGTATCCCCACAGTTTGGAACACTCATCATCTCTGACGATGAAGTCATTTGCTGCCATAAGCAGAACAAGGGTTAATGACCCAAAATCAAATAAATTACTGGATTCAGATCTATCATGACCATTGGTTTTAACATAAGCAGGAGCCAGTGAGAGTGGACTCGGAGCCACATCACAAAGACGGACACAGCCTCCCTTCCCCTCCTTTGCTCACAGCAGTAAACCCCAAGGAAGAGCATCTCGGACTCACCCACCAGTTAACATGTCTCCCACCAGTGTACGAGGGGCCATGAAAAGTGATTGCATAGTAAATCAGTCTGGAAATCACCTTGCTTGAGACACCAGGAGCTGTCCTCGAGCGTATGGGGTGGCGGGGCGGGGGTGGGGGTCGGCGGTGGGGAACGATATGTGGCAGGGGAGGCAGAAGAACTTTCTTCCCTAAGTGGTGCTCTGTGGTCTCACCCAGGATGGACGGAGTAGCGGGGTACTGGGACAGGCAGTTCTCAGCACCACAGTAAAGCCTCAAGCATTTTATCCAAACAAAGGCCAGTGAGGGATGAGGGAGATACAGGGGAAGCAGACGAACACGCAAGATCAATTATGGTGGAGGGCAACCCTGCGGCTCTGCTCCATGACAAAGATCTCAAAGCAAATTGTGCCAGAGTGGAGCTGACATGCCTGGGCTGAAAACGGTGCTCCCCTAAAGGCTGCCTGCTTCCCTCCCATTCCTAGAAGGGGGCTTGAAGGCAGAGCATGGGAAAGGAGGGCGGTGTGGGCAGACAGGAGCCTGGGCAAGAGAGACAAGGGGGCGGGTGAATGAAAAACCATGCATAATGGCCCAGGGTTTATTTTACAGAGAACAAAATGGCTCAATTTAAGCACTCTAGATTGCCGAAATTGGCTCGCGTGAGATACCGGGGTACCTCCAGGAGAGGACTGTTACATCAGCTGCAGGAGACTCCAGGCTCAGGGGGCAGAGAAAGGGAAAACAAATTACCCCCCCCCACACACACACACACACAGACACACACACACGCCTCCTATGTCCTGAAAACTTCCGTGGGGTCCCGGAGAACCAGAGAGGTGACATGGCAGGGATATGCTTAGCATGGCATCTGAAAGCCCTTAAAGCTTTTCAAATTGCATCTCTAATCTGCGGGGCTCATCATACCCTGCCCTCTTGCTTTGTGCTCTGAAAATGCCACATCTTTTTAAAGAGAAGCCTAGTTTATTATTTAGTAGGAACAGTGTTGTGTTTTTTTTTTTTTTTTTTAAGGGCTGCTAATAATTCTGATCCTCCTTTCAAAAACAATCCACCTCTCGCTAAGAAAAAGTCAGAGCGACTGACTAATGGGAGTAATTCAAAGTACCTCAATTAAAATTCAGGTTTTGGCCTTTCGAGCAGTCTATTTAAAGATTTTTTTTCCTCTAGATTGGTTGTAGACAGATGATTATTAAATATTTATGTGTCTGTGAAAGGGGCTCTTGGAGCTTGACTCTGCTGAGGGCAGAGTGTTCTGGTGCTGCCGTTTCTCCTCTCAGAGGGCCCAGAGAATGATTACTTTATTTGGCGTCTTAACTACTTGGTTTCCAGGAGCCCCACAGACCATCCAGTTGGTTATTATGGTGGGACAGAGGCAAAACAGCTCTTTCTATGTTCAAGGCAAAGAAACCAAGAGCCTTAGCTCAGCTGAGCTGATTCAGATTCTCCTCAGAACTCCATCCAAACTGTCGCTCCTCTGAGCAGGCTTCTCTGTTCCCCCTAGTCCAAAGGAAACTCGAGGGCCACCTGGTCCTCCATCCTCAACAGACACTGCCCTGTATTACTGGGTTAACTCTCCAGGAAGACCAAGTTTTATCTTCTTAAATGGTTTATACTCCTCAAAGTCGGGATCTGAGGCTACTACAGCATCCTTACTTCTGACTGGTGGGTTTAGTCTCCTTCACTTTGGGAAATAACAGCTCCATTTCAAATTGACCAGAGGGGTGGACGGGTTTTCATGACAGCCCAGACCATCCCTGAAGAAGGCTCAGTGTGCTTTACTACCAAGCTCCTTTCGGGGGATGGTAAGAGTTTGAGCAAGGGCTACTCTGCCCTAAGACTAGGAATAAGGACATGGGTGGGTGGCACAGGATAGCTGTATCTTCCTGGTATTACAGGCAATAAAGATTCACGAACATTTTTCTATGCGGAATACACTGAGTAAAGCAAAGGGTTTCAGCAAGTTGAAAAGACTTGGTGACTTCCATACTCTGGGATATCATGTTGTTTTAAAAAGTATTGAGCAAGATGTATAATGTATTATAAAAAGAAAGAAAACAATACAGTAATATTTATATAATAGTCCTATGTTTGGGGTAAAAGAAAGGGAGAGAAAAAGGAGAGGGAAGGGAAGAAACCAAAAGAAACAACTGGAATGCTACTCTGATAGAGGGGAATGAATCTATCTTGTTTGGCTTCCAGCATTAAAGATTTACAGCTTTTTTTTTAGTATGAAAGTAGAAGGCAATGGCACCCCACTCCAGTACTCTTGCCTGGAAAAACCCATGGACGGAGGAGCCTGGTGGGCTGCAGTCCATGGGGTAGCGAAGAGTCGGACGCGACTGAGTGACTTCACTTCCACTTTTCACTTTCATGCACTGGAGAAGGAAATGGCAACCCAGTCCAGTGTTCTTGCCTGGAGAATCCCAGGGACGGGGGAGCCTGGTGGACTGCCGTCTATGGGGTCACACAGAGTCGGACACAACTGAAATGACTTAGCAGCAGCAGCAACCAACAAAATGATTTTTTAAAAAAGAGGCTATAGTTTCTGTTCCTCAAAGTTGACTTTAGCACAGTGGTTCCTAAATCCTACATCATCTGCAATGAAATACCTGTGAAGTGATTTAAAAATATAGGTACTGAGGTCCATACCTGAAACTTCTGACGATAGACCTAAAGTATGGACACTGTCTGTAAGTTGTCTCAGGACTTTCTAATAACCTGAAAATTTGGTAACCACCAGACCAGGAGATCCACCAAAGATACATCCAATCATCAATCATCTGCCTCAATCTCTATGTCATGATTAAAGACCAGTAGTAGGCATTGCCCATAACTGAGGGACAGTGATTAACACGGTCATCAATCAGAGTCTGCTCTTAATTTAAATATGAGTGAAGTCATCTATCGGTCCCAAGAATACCCTTTACCTTAGGTGAAAACCTAAGCTGGGACTGCACCATAATATCCAACCATACTTTAAAGAAAATTGAATACTTTTTCACTGTATTATTTGAAAAGTTACTCAGGGGTATAAATGCCTATATTTAAAGCAAAGTACCTTAAAGCAATTACCACTAAAGTCAGATATTCCACTAGTAACTTACAAGTGTGAACTTGAAAATAACTTGTTTTTAACAGAGATGAGTTTTAGTCAGTCTTTATTCATCCGGTTTTCATTGATTTACCCATTAATTTACTCTTTCCTTCATTCATTCACTCATTCATTCAGAAACTCATCCAACAAATATTTTTGAACAATTAGAGGCCCATCAAACCCATCTGGGCTACAGAACTCTGGCTTTACATCCTGCCTCCCAATCTCCATTGGATACCCAACACTGCATGGTGGTACCAAGAGCCATGCAGATGATTAAGGGCAGGCAGGCGTGGCCACAGCCATTTGCCATTCCTTGTCATCTCCAGTAACCACGTTGCTTCAATTTGTTAGGAAAAAATTATATTCCAGTATTCCATTGTTGGCTGGCTCCTTCTTCCCTACCAGACATTGCAAGTTCAGAAACAGCAAGCTCATTTCAACAGTATTTTTCTCCTTCAATCTACTCACTTTCCTATCACAGCCTCCCCTGACCACCCTGTTCAATAATGCAACCTCCTCTGCTACCTCCACCCAGGACTACTTACTTCATTATCTGCTCCCCCTTTTTTTTCCCATAGCATTTATCACCTTCAAACATACCATATAATTCACTCATGTATTGTGATGACTGTTGAATATACATTATAAGGTCCACGGAATGTCTGTCAGTTTTGCCCACAGACATGAAACAAGGTCTTATGATAGTGCCTAATGCTCCCTGTGCATGCAGGTTGAGTAAGAAAGGATGAAAGGGAGGGAAGGAAGCGGGGAAAGCTGGTACTTTCTTTCCACCATGGTCCAGGCTTGACTTGAGTTAGTCAGGAAGGTTAATTAGCTGCCAATAGACATGAGTCAAGAGGAAGGATTTGGGGGATTATCAGCCTCCTCTTATTTTCCACCTGCCAATGCCCTCTGATCGTGAGATGCTAAGAAACAGACTGCTCTCCTATCATGACCCATGGCTGCAAGGACAGCCAAGGGTGGCCCTCCCTGCTCTGACTGCTCTCTAAATGCTGGCCAGTGGTTCCTTGCCCAGATACAAGTGAGATTTGTAAAGTTGTAAAGTGCAGAACCTTTTGCACATAAACACACAGGAAGAAGGTGGCCGTCTGCAAGCCAAGAAGAGAGCCCTCACCAAGAACCAAGTCAGCCAGCCTCCTGGTCTTGGATTTCCAGTATCCAGAACTTTGAGACAGTAAGTGTCTGTTGTTCAAGCCCCTCAGTCTGTGCTATGTCAGCCTGAGCTGACTCACACACTATAGCAGGTAGGAACAAGACTTCTCCTTGAATCTACAGAATCATTTCTGTAACACCTGGGCCAGTGCCTGGCTGGGGGCAGGGCAGGGATGGGCACACTGAGTGAAGGCTTAAACAAGAAACCTAGTCCATCTGGATGGAGTCCTCTGAGCAGTAGCAGCAGCTGAGCGCCAGGATTTGGTTTTAGGTGGGTGGGTGACAGGGGATCTATTCTCAGCGCCTTTAATCCATGAGGCACAACAGGCACAGAGTCAAGGGTTCTCTTTTAAAATTTTTAGTGGCCAATAAAATGTTCAAGAGCTGAAAAATGACACAAAAATATGAAATGAAAATCAAAGATTAATGTTTAAATAAGTTTCTAAGAAGGAAACAGTATGCTTACTGGCCAGTCGAATGCAAATCAAGTCCTGCTCAACAATTACATATAGACATAACAGTTAAAATCTTAGGAAAATGAATTCAGCCTTAAGCCTCAAATTTGTTAAAATGAGTTTTATAATACTTCCCCAAACTTCCCATTGAAATTTCATAAATCATATTTAATGTGAGATTGGGGGGGCTCATTTTAATGTGTTTGCTATACTGTATGATGGAGAAGGCAATGGCACTCCACTCCAGTACTCTTGCCTGGAAAATCTCATGGACAGAGGAGCCTGGTGGGCTGCAGTCTGTGGGGTCACTAAGAGTCGGACAAGACTGAGCGAGTTCACTTTCACTTTCATGCGTTGGAGAAAGAAATGGCAACCCACTCCTGTGTTCTTGCCTGGAGAATCCCAAGGACGGGGAAGCCTGGTGGGCTGCCATCTATGGGGTCGCACAGAGTCAGACATGACTGAAGCGACTTAGCAGCAGCTTAGCATACTGTATGATAAGGGCACTAAAAGCGTCAGGGTATTTAACGATGGCTCTGCTTGTTGGTGGGAAGTCCAGGTAAATACACATGACAGCTAACATTTTCACCTCTGTGTTTACAGTGTCTTGCTGGGGCAATCCAGCATGACTCAATCAGGACTGCAAACCAGGAGAGTCATGGCCATGCAGGGAGAAGGAAAGCCTTGGGAAGAACAACAGAATCATGGGAAAGAATTTCAGACCCTGGGCTCCTGTAGGAAGCAGGGTCTCTGGGGAGGCAGTGCTAGAAAGCACCAGCTCAGGAGTTAAGACACCTGGATCCTACTCCTAACTTCACTATTGCCAAACTGTGGAACTTGGGGTGAAGCCTCAGTGCCTAGGAGCCATGCCTGGTACACAGGAGGCATGGAAAATTGTGTTGAATGAATCAGTATGAGGGATTTTAATGTGCTAGTGTTTTCCACTGGCACACCTAAAGACCCTTTGGGAAGGAGAAGTGGGCAGGGAGATTAGCAGACTTTGAACCCTGTAAATCTTCCCCATCCTGCTCCCAAGCCATGACCACCTGTCTATGTCTCATCAACTTGATCTACTCAGACTTCCCAGGAGCCCACTGATGCAGGGCTGGGAGGGATCTGAGGAAGCAGGGTCAGCAGTACAAGGTGGGGTGCTGGGGGAGGAGTGTCACATGATTCAACTCTGAAACAGCACCTCATGCCTAGCATGCTTGGTTACCTTTAGCACAAACTCAAATGGCTCCCTCCACAGCTCCAAGCTCCCACCTCCCAGCCCACCAAGTTCATCTTTAAGATTCTTTATTTCCATAGCCCCTGAACAGGTTTCCCCAAAATCTCTAGAAAAGAAAAAAGACCACCTGTATTTAGAGCCTCGCCAGGATGATGCACGGCGAGCCCTCTGGCTCACCCCTCCCCACCCAGAATGAGGCTGAGGGGACTAAGGCAGAAGAACTGAGTCAGAGCTATCCCCACGCACGTGGATACACACCCCAACCCAACCTCCTCCACAGGAGCAAGGCTGACAGTCTCCCACAAGACACAGTGGTAGAAGCCATGTTCATCTGCAAGATTTTACATGTTCCTCAATTATTCCAAGAGAACTTACAGACGGAGGTAATCGCCTCCTTTTATCACTTGCCACACATATAATGTCAAGGCTCTGGCATTCATCAGCCCCACCCTCCCCATCCCTGCCCCCTACCTCCACTACCAAAACCCAAATAATTTCAGAAACATTTTTATCCTAAAATGTTCCCCTCCATTTAAAAAAATTATCTTCAAGAGAAGAGGTTTCTTTCCATTTCAATCCCACAACAAGGAGAATGTCAGCCCAGCTTTTTTTTGACAGACAAATTATTGAATCAAAGAGAAAATGCCATTAAGCTCACAGGTTAGCAAGTGTCAGGAATGGTTTAAAGAGATATCCCCATTTATCTTCCAAACATGCACGAAATGTCACTAATGTGTGTTTATCATGTATAATCAGACAAAGAAAATATCGAAATAAAGTACTCCTGCATACAATAGAAATCTCCTTCCATCCTTCAAGATATCAGTGCTATTCAAATAGAATAATAATGATGAAGCCTCTCTCTTGAAAATGGAAATCAAGTGAAATGTAGATAGAAATGATTTTTTTTTTTTGGTAGTTGATGTACATTTCTAAAGTGCATTAACAGGAAATCCAGAACTTTTTAGGTCAATTATATTGTCAGTATTGTCAATGCCACTGAAATGAATACTGAAGCAGTGCCCATTTTTGCTGGAATCACGCTACAGAAGAAACCCCTGGATTGAGGACTTACAGAGGAACTAGATACAAGCTATAAGCCTGACATTGTTCAAGCACGCATATATGTGTGTGTGAGTGTGTGTGTATATTCTCATTCAAATCAATCCAAGTGCCAGGCACTTGAGCTTACTATAAATCTCAATAGGGAGAAAAAATATCCACAACTGATCTAAATCCTGGCATTATTTTGCTTCCTCTTCTCTCTCCATTATGATGAAGCTTATTTTTTATAATTCAGGTACTATGACAACAATAAAAGCTAGCCTCCAAATAAGTCCATTGGACAACAAAAGCTCTCTACTACTCATTCTAGATTTCTAATACCAGGAAAGTGAACTGGAGAGAAGACAGTCTTTGCATCAGAATCAATGGGTGCCTACGAGCCTGGTGGGCTACAGTCCATGGGGTTGCAAAGAGCCGGACACGACTGAGCGACTTCACTCACTCACTCACTCACTGACAAGTCTGAACAAAGTTAGGTATTTCAACCTGGGAACATCTTCACCTTTATGGTTTTCCCTCCCAGCAGCCCCGGGAGCTGTGTAACCTACTTCCCTACCTTCTGGACAGAGAATTCTCCAAGAGCAGGTGCCACATTTGTTTTGCCATCATAGAGTATCATGACCTTCAGATAGCTCAAGAGGTTGGTGAGCACAAAGGTGAACATACAGTTGGAAAAAAAGGAGAGTTTTCTCTTGGATCTCTTGAGAGACCCTCAATCCCACACTTTCCTCATTCTAGAACAGTCTGTAACCTTATAGGAGAATGACCAAGGTCCTGACATCCATGTGCCTGGGTGGTGGGGGAGGAATAAGTTACTTCCTCAAGAGTGCTTCTGCTCTCCCCACTGACCACATTAAACTCCCACATCAAGTGCAGTGTAAGGCAGAGGGATGGATGCAAATGGCAAGGGTCCTGAAATAACGGAGTGCAGTGTCAAAAGAGCAAGATTCAGAACCAGGCTGCCTCCTGGTCCCACCATTCAGCTGTGTGGCCATGGACCCTGGATCCTCCTCCTCTGAGCTTATGTGAGTTAACATGTGTAAAGCCCTTACAACAGTGTGTGGTACACAGCAAGTGCTCAATAAGTTATTATTAAAGCATTATTTTTAATAGCTATTATCATCTATTTCAGGAAAATGAGACTTAAGAGGCAGGTACAGCTCCTTAGGAATTTATGAGTAGCAGAAATGGGGCTAGGATGCGGGTATGCAGGAGCCACATGGGCAGGCCATTCCATCAGCTACTTATTAAATGCCTGGTGTGTACATGAGCAATGGGAAATGAGTTGAAGCAGACAAGAGACAAAAGGAAGGGAAAGGGGAGAGACTTTGGGGGGACAGATCTGACCAACACAAATGTTCTGGCGTAAGAGACCAAAAGGACACACGGTGGCTGCAGAGTAGACGTCTGCTGCACCTGATGATATCACTATGAAATTCACCAAGTAGGACATTTTTATTTCTTCCACAGTCCTGGGACTATGTCTTCATCACAGCTATCTGTCTGCATTTCAGCTTTAATCCCAGACAAGCTTTGAGGGTCAGGGCTGAACTTAACACATCTTGGTACCTCTGCATTTAGCACAGGGCCTGCAACTTGACAGGCGTCCCCCACTAAAATGTTTGAGATCAAGAGGGAGGCAAACAAGCAGGCAGGCAAGCATCCTGGCCATCACTCGAGATCGGGGCTGGACTGGAGAGAGAGCTTCTGAGACAGAAAGCCCAGGAAGCCCTAAGAAGCTATGACATGAAGTGGGATGAAGATTTACTTAATCTCCATCTCTCCTGGGTGGGGGTGAAGTGATCAGGCCAGCAAAGCACACGTAATGCAGGGTTTAAACAAAGCCCACAGCTCTGACCTGCGACACAGTTCACCCTTGCAGGGGAAGGTGTTCTCACTTCCAGATGTAAGAGGCAAGGCAGGTATATTACCAAGGGGGCAACTGGTTCCTCTACTGACTTGCTGTGCATCCTTAGGCAAGTCAGTGCAAGTCTGTTCTTTAATTTTCCCACCTAGAAAATGATGATAAAGTATCTGCCTTTAAATCTGACATCTGTGTAATAATCCTTGGAAGGTACAAAGAAATGGTACGGTTAGAACATTTCTAACAGTTTATCTTAAGGATATAAGCAGAAATGTGTTTAAAATGAAGAAAGATGTATGTCCTGGTACACACTTCATGGTGCTGAGTAGAACAGAGAACAATGGAAAATAACCTATTTATTTGACAACAGCAGGATTCATTCTTTATAACAGATACTATTCAGACATTAAATATTCAATTTTCAGGGACTATTTATAACATGGATAAATGTTTATAAGTAAAAGTAACATGATAGTATCATAACATGATCCCAAATTAAATTACATACATATAATTATATATAGTACAGATTCATATATTAATACAAAATAAAGTTTATACAGGGGTGGATATACACCAAAATGGTTTAAGTGGTTATTTCTGGAAAGTGGAGAATTACAGGCAATCTTATTTTCCTTATCACATTCAAAAAAGTATTTTCCAAAAGTTCTATAATGAGTATGGACCATTTTCACAATCAGGAAAAAAAAAATTCTTAACATAATTTCAGAAACCCTAATTATTTCTATTTCACACTGCTATTCTGAGATCAGTTGTGGTAACAGATGCAAAGGCCCTTTGAAGTGTATAGAATGATGGGTAATTCAAGTTACTGCATTATTGCTGGTACCTAAACACGTGGTTAATCTCACCAAGCTGTCCTTCTCCCGGGCCCAGGCTATTTTAAGTGTGGAACTGTGACACTCCACCATCTTATCCAAGTAGATGCCACAAGACTTCAAACACCGTATTTAGAACTAGCAGATGTACAGCAGATAAGATCACCAATTCTGAAGAAGAGAATTCATGAAGAAACCTCTAACAGCCTGGGGACTGTCAACCCGGATTCCTCCCCACCAAAACCAACCAACCAGAGAAATTCCACACACTAAAAACTCACAATGAGCTGGGATTCAAACATTCCGTAATTTGCAGCGAGCAGTCCACCCCAGTCCACTTTATCAAAGTCAGTCCCAGGCTGCTTAAAGAAAAGTTAATCCCCCTGCCAGGAGCATCAATTCCAATAGTTTTCTACAAGCTACCTGTGTTATAGAGATTGCAGGGCTCAAGCGCGGTAAAATGCTTATCACTCTGATGGCTCTGAAAGCGTAAACCGACTGCCTATCAACATAGTGATTCTTTTTACACACACATTCCAGGCTTTTAAATGGTGCTTAACTTCATGGGCTTAAGAGTACATTGGAGAACATGGAGAATTAGGGTTTTTACAAGCAAAACACATCTACTGAATCAGTCACCAATCTGAAAATTATTTTACCTTTGGAATTTTAGACTTCAGAATGCCTTAAGGGTGCCCTAAATCCAAAGGCTCACCCTCAAATATGGCCCAAAAAGGATTAATAAATAAATTCTGTTCATGGCACAAGACATTTACATTCACTTTCCTTGTCTTAGAAAATGACCCAAGAAGCCACTCGATTACCATAGGCAGGGATGTAGATCAGGGAAGTAAATTGGCAATGGATTAAAAGAAAAAAAAAAGAAACACAATGATGTCTAATATTCAGTTAGTACAACTCTTAATAATGCAAAGCACATGAACTTCTATTGTTTCAGCTTGACCTAGTTATAAGCCTGTAAAGGCAGGTATGGAGAAGGCAACGGCAACCCACTCCAGTACTCTTGCCTGGCAAATCCCATGGACAGAGGAGCCTGGTGGGCTGCAGTCCATGGGGTCGCTAGGAGTCGGATGCGACTGAGCGGCTTCACTTTCACTTTTCACTTTCATGCATTGGAGAAGGAAATGGCAACCCACTCCAGTGTTCTTGCCTGGAGAATCCCAGGGACGGGCGAGCCTGGTGGGCTGCCGTCTCTGGGGTCGCACAGAGTCAGACACAACTGAAGCGACTTAGCAGCAGCAGCAGCAGCAGCAAAAGCAGGTATATTGAGGATAACTAACCACGTTTCAGAAATAAGTTCAAAGAGGTAAATTATTGACTTGGCCAAGGTTAGGCAGGAAATTTGTGAAAGCCAGATTCATAACCTGGCCTCCCATCTAGGGGTGTCAACCTGCCTACAAGGATGACCAGTGGCAACCAGAGAGGAAGATTCAAAACTGGCAGCTAAGTCTCAAGTGTTGGCTGAATATCCGAGAATCTGTTTCATGACCCAAGAATCAAGGTAGGACCAAGCAAGAAGGTTTTGTTCATGAGAAAGTGGAGAACTGGAAACTTGCACTTTGCTCAGAAGGCTGCTGTGAGGATTTCACTTGCCATCTGAAAGGAGGCAGGAAAGAGTTCTAAACTGGTCCATTCTCACCCCAGTCCCTCTGTGCTTCACCCCATGGCAATGCCTGGAAACTGCAGACAGTGTAGCTGCTCTCTGAAGCTCGGCAGCTCCTTCCCACCCTTATCCCCAACTATAGAGAGAACGAGACGCAGTAGGTGAACAACATTCCACCTCTCAAAAAAATGCTTAAACACACATGCGTAAGCATCCCATAAAGTACATGTAATAAATTGGAAGAGCCCCCAAGTAAACAAAGGAAAGATCAAAAGAGAGGTTCGAGGCAGCCAAATTCAACTCTTTGCTCTTGAAAATTTAAATGAATACTCCTTGAGAGCAAACTACAAAATGCTAACCTTGAAGTGTTGAGTGGCAGGAAGAATTATGGGTTATTGTACTGTCAAAATGCCAGACAGCTGTATGTTGAGTTGCTGTGTTATTTAGACAATCAGAAACTTGGAAGCTAATGTGACATATTTTTTTTTTTTCCAGTGTGAACACTCTTGACATGTATCATGATAATTTCTAAAGGGACAAAATGTTATATATAAAAATATAGTGCCTTCAGGCAATGGCCTCATAGGTAGAATATCCCTAAACAGGAGAGGCAGGACATCAACAACTTGGACTTCCCAGTGATGAGTATTATTTCTGTCCTATCTTAGTTCAGAGGATGGTGGTCCCAAGAAACATGGAACAGCCAGGCTCTCTCCTCCTGGTCCCAGCATCTGACAAATACTCCCTCCACCAGCGTCCTGACTGCAGCCTTAGCTGGGCTAGGTGAAGCCACTAATTTCAGGCTCATCAAGCTTCTGGGTGAGCAATACAGCGATCACATTCGGAAGATGCTACTGGAGAATGTGGCACCATGCAAACCCCAGGGTAGAGATGACATTATAATTCTGCTTCCATTCTTGCAAGTTAGTTTACCTTTGGTATATATTCCTGATTGGCTTGTAGGCTAGAATGAACAGAAGCAGAGACAGCCATTTTTAAGGGAATTCCTAACTTTGGATCTCAGGTTGGCCTAGAGATTAAAAAAAAAAAAGGGGGGGGGGGCTTCTGAGAAGAG
>SJYT01071403.1:159464-186964 GCA_006410635.1 Cephalophus harveyi
GGGGGGGGGGGCTTATCAGAATAGAAAGCAGAACCTGGCTGGTTAGATTTGATATTCCACCTTCAATGCTTTGGCTACAATTTAAATACAGATATTACTGGGATAAGTAACACAATCAGTTTTGATGAATAACCTATAACAAGGTGAATGTGAATTTTGAGAATTGATTTTGCCAGGGGAAAATACATATGAGCATTTGTGTATCCAATTGAGGGAGAGGGGCCTGGGGGACAGACATGTAAAATCAGAGAAAAGACCTGATAAAAGGGACCTGCTGAGAGGCTCTGGATGGATTTTCCCTCCTTTCGCTGAACTTATTCTTGATCAAAAGGGACACAATCCCAACGAAGAGAAGAGAAAGAAGCTGAAGACTGATGGAGCAAGGAAAGCATACCTATCCAAACAAGTACTTTTGGTCACAGATTCAGCTCAGAGGCCAACTCCATCACCAAGATCTTAAGCAGATCAGTTAACCAGTGTCCTGAACTGCAAAATGGGGACAGTAACACTAGCACCCTCGAGCGGACACCAAAGGATTGGACGGGCTAATCACTTAGAGCGGTGCCTGTCTGGAGATGACGGTTCTACTCCACAGATACTGCAACACTTTTCTCCTCCCCGCCCCCCTTTCTCCTCCTCAGCTTCATCTTCTTCATGGCAGCTAACAGTTTGCACCCAATCCTCATGGCTGTCTAGAAGAAGTAGAATCCCCCTAGACACCCTTTCCAGGGAAGCAGAGCAGCCCTGGAATGCAGCTCTCTTTGCTCCCTGTTTTCTGAACTCAGGCTGGTCCCACACCCATGAGGAAGAGGCCTGCATGCCTCACACTGCACCTCACAGGGGAGCAAGCCCATTGCCTAGGTGACAATAACCTGGGCTGAGATGGAGCTCTTCCACAGCGCCAATAAAAACTGTAAGCAAAGCAACAGTTCTTTTCTTTCCCACCTTATTAACTTTTATTTTTATTTGACGGTTAACCTAACTCTGTCTTAGATAATACCCTGTAACTTGCATATTGAAAAGCTGATACATAACCAGAGGATAAGACTGATGAATGAATGAATCTGAAGCTGACTCCTAAACCTGTGCTATTTGGCTACAGCTACTCAGGTAAAATTAAGAAAACAGTGATTGGGGCCTCTGCCATCACCACACAGCAGAGATGCTCAACAGTCTCCACCCATCTGACCCCAGGTCTCCATGGGAATGTCCTTAGGCCTCCAAGTATGAGACTGATAACTCGAGCTCCCTAAACACTTAGGGAAGAGAAGGTCTAAGTCTGCTAGACAGAAGATGTTTCCTTTGCCCAGTATCAGGGATCATTTTATTCTGAAGTCAGGAAACATCTGCCATGTAGCCAATTAGTCCGACATGTACACTCAACCAGAAATTTTGCTATTATGATTCATTATGGGATTAATTCTTGCCAACAATACACAAAATGAAGGATTAGGGATATGATCTACCCAATCACATCCAATGTTTGTTTCAGTCATGACAATATACAAGAAATCTCTATATAGAGCACAGATGAAATAGATGATGGGAAAGTTCTGCGCTAGATGGGGAAAAAAACCTTCTTCCCTAAATGTTACGTGTCAGAAGCATCAACCACGTAAGATTCCTTTGCTTCTTCAAATGAGAGTCATGATTTGCAACAATCAAAACATGCATCTATGCTACCTATGGAGAGCACCACAAGCCCAGAGGAGATGTATTCATATAGGTTCAGTGATCACAAACACATGCTTTGGGATCTAAGAGATTGCATACCTGCTAGCTTGCGACTCTGGGGCATTCCTTAACTGATATGGATCCCATTCTCCTCATGTGCCTAGTGGAAAGAGTGTCCCACAATGATAAGATTGTGGTAATTAAATGAGACAATATACATCAAATGCTTGGCCTGGAGCCTGGGATACGGAAATGTTAAGTAATGAGTTGTCATCATCGTCATCACTTCATCCAATCCAAGCAGTGTCTTGGCCCTGGCTGTCTGTGCACGCCATCACACGCAGCATGGAGAATAGCTAAAACTTGGTCCTCTTGAATCTGTGCTTTGACAAGTCAGGGACAGCTGACTATAGCACTCGTGGGTGGTCTGCAGAAACACTGAGGCTGTGCACGGTAACAAGGGCAGCGTGGCAGGACGCAGTAAACTGGAAACCAGAGACCACACTTCAGTCCTGGCTCATCTCTAACTCCCTGTGTGAGCCTGGCCAGTTGACTTGATCACACTAGGCTTTGATTTCCTTATTTTAAAAACAAAAGTAAAAAACAAGAGACTGTGAACATCGCCACCACTTCCTAACCCACCAGTCCTGAAAAGCATTACTAGTCAATCTGGAAGCTCTTCCCTGCTGAGCACGACTGGGGCTCAGAATCTGTCTCCGCATAGTTCTTCTTGAAGCCACCATTATAGAGTTTTCATCTACAATGAAACCTATTTGACATTCTAAATTAGATGCTCCCTGAGGTTCCTTCCTATGGCGATATGTCATAATTTTATAACCCTTTACTAGATGCTTAGAGATTTAACCAAATCAGGAGCTCATACAGAAGCAGGTCTGGGAGAAATTTTGGTTGGACTCAGAAAAGCTCAAGAAACCAATGCCAAACTTCTGGGCAGAAGAGTTCTTTTGTGTAAGAGGTACCCATTCATTGACTGCTCTGAAACCTTGATTTTTAAAAAATTTACATGCTGACTCATTATTCATACTTATACACATACATCCTATATTCTCTATCTCCTGCTCAACAACCAGCAACTATACACACACCCCTTAAGATGTACATAGATATTTGTGAATATGTAATATACATCATTTTTTTTTTCTATCTTGCCTTGACACTTTTTTTTCCCTAATCAGGTCATCTTTTTAGGTCTCACATACTCGGATACAGTTATTACTTTAGGCAATTCTAAGTCTATACTGTTTATCCTCAAGCCGATTTTATAAGATTTTATCCCCATTTTACAGATGAGGAGTCTGAGGTCCAGAAAAGTTCAACAGCACAGAAGAGTTGGAATCCAAACAAGGTCTTCTGATTCCCAGCTCTAAGCCCTGTGCACACAGCCACGCACGTGCTGCCGAGGCTGCGAGGCGCCCTGCACAGGGGTCCCCTTCCTGCTATGTCTCGAAGCCCTCTGCACCTCTCCCAGCATGAATCTTTCCCAGATCTTTCATCCAGGTCCAGCCAGCCTCTGGCATTTCCCAAGCCCACAGTTCACCAAACAGGACCATTGCTTCTTTATTATCTACACAAATATTCTTAATTATTTCTCCTCCAACCTAAAGTACTTATTTCTTATTTATGGGTGTAAATATAAAGCCAGCAGGGCTCATATTTCACAGGGAGTCATTCCAATGGCATCTAGAGCCTTCCAAATTTAAGAAGCAGAAGAGCTGATGCTCTGCCCGTTTCATTATAAAGGGGTTTACCATAAATATTAGAATTTGAATTCCACCCAACTAATGCATTAATAGATACTAAACCATTAATAATTTCTGTACTTTTTCATAAATGGGCAAAGTCCAATAAATAAACTATATCTCTTTCACAGCAGAGCAGGGTTAACAAGTACCAAGGAGACTTCAAAGACAAACTACTAGTAGGGACTGCCAGGAGGTAAGATTCATAATGAAACTACAAATTCTGGAGACCCATTTTTAACTGTCCGCCATGGCAAGTATCTAAAATTAAATGCTAAGCAGAAATCCGTCCTGGAAGCTGACACAAAGCAGTTTAGGTAAACAATCTCTGAAATTAAAAACAGATTCTGGATAATAAATAAGTCCGTGTGTGGATCTCTCTGATAACAGATACCTCGCCCTGATAAATCAAAGGTGCTGGCCCTACCGAGCCTTTCTAAATTAGGCCAGATGATTCACCTAAAATATTTCATCTTGTGTCGCCTGTCTTAATGAACGGCAGTAATGGATAGCTTCTCACTGGTTGCTGCAACAGGGCTAAAGGCCTCCAGGCTAATTTTACTGAAGGCCTGAGGAAGGCAGCCTGTCTGGGAGGGGCCCGTGAACAGAAGGGATTTCACCATGGTACTGGTGAACCAGTACCCAAGGCCTGGGAACGGAGCAGAGTGGCTCCTTTCCACAGAGAAGGCCTCACTGAGGATGCAATTCTTAAGTCTGGACTGGAAGGAGGAGACAGAGGGAGCCTCTGGGATGCTGGCATATAAAGGAGAGGAACCCAAGGAAAAAGGCCTGCAAGTAGTGGCTGAGGAGCAGCAAGTACGGGCAGGACAGAGATGCTGTTGCGGCCCCGGGACAGGGAATGGACAGGAAGCGAGGGCAGCAGTCCAGTGGAAGGCGAGGGCTCGTGAGACCTCGGGAACATGTCAGCCTTTGGAAGGATTTCAGCAGGGGAATATAACAGGGTCTAAATCAGCATTTTCCTGGGCTTCCCTGGGGGTTCAGGGGGCTTCCCAGGTGGCACTAGTGAGCACTCACCTACTAATGCAGGAAAGGTAAGAGACACAGGTTCAGTCTCTGGGTCAGGAAGATCCCCTGGAGAAGGAATTGGCAACCTACTCCAGTATGGTTGCCTGGAGAAACCCGTGGACAAAGAAGCCTGGCGGGCTACAGTCCACAGGGTCACACAGAGTCAGACATGACTGAAGTGACTTAGCATGCACTGGTGGCTCAGTGGTAAAAAAAAAATCCATCTGCCAATGTAGGAGACACAGGCTCGATCCTTGGGTTGGGAAGATCCCCTGGAGAAGGAAACGGCAAACCACTTCAGGATTCTTGCCTGGGAAATTCCATGGACAGAAAAGCCCTGTGGGTTACATTCCATGGGGTGGCAAAAGATTCGGACACGCAAAGAACAATAACAAACTTAGCATTTTAACAGAAGCACTCTGGAGCTGCTGTGCTGGGAAGGAAAAACAAACACCACACTACTCTTAATATTATTAATGTGATTACAAGCATCTTTTCTGATCAAAAGTGCATCTTGGATGCAGAAGAGGAAATGGGAAGGAGGCTAAGTGAAAGGTCTCAGGTTATTCTTTCCTAAATGCTCAAAACAATAAAGCATGGAGAGGATTATAGTGGACAGGCCACAGAGAGGCAAGAGTTGAGGACAAGTGAACCCCAAGTCAAACAGAGCCTGGGAGCAGCCTCCTGTACCCAGGCCTGCCCATGTGCTGCTGGGATGTGAGAGCTATATCAAGGAAGAACAGTGGGAGAAAAAAAAAAAACAGACTTCTCCCCGCTCCCATGCTTTTGCTGCAGTCAGTGAGCATCATGCTTTTGAAGCCTGGGGCCTGTCTCTTCATTAAAAACGAAAACAAAATTTTCTTTCACAGAAAGAACTTCATTGAAGGCCACAGACCCTATATTATCAGCCTTTGGTGTCAGCACAAGTGGCAAACACAATGTAATAGGAGGAGCCATCTCACCTCCTGCTTCAGAACCGAAAAGACACAGGGGTCATTCCATTAGTGATTGCAGCTACTTCTAAATGAAACACATACAATCTGAAGCCAATTAATGAAAGCATCCGGCAACTCTCACCGATGCTAATACTGAATGGATCTTTAAACCTTGCTCTTTCACCAACTCCGAGCCGCACCACAGTTCAAAATCTCAAAAGTACAAGCTAATTTCTGCATGAAGGAAATTATGACTCAGAATTCTTTCCTTTTCTGGTTTCTGGCAATGCAGCATTTGTCATGGGACTGGGCTGTGTAATGCTCCCTTCCTGGACTTGGCCACTTCTGCAGATTTCGGGCAAGTCCACTGGCAACAGGATCAAAGCTGGTTCTTCTACAAAATGTCCACCAAGAGCTGGGATTTGCAGATGCTTCCCTGAAGGGTAAAGAGCCTGCCTACAATGTAGGAGACACAAGAGACTTGGGTTTAATCCCCGGGTCAGAAAGATCCTCTGGAGGAGGAAATGGTAACCCACTCCAGTATTCTTGCTTGGAAAACCCCATGGACAGAGGAGCCTGGTGAGCTACAGTCCAGAGGTTTGCAAAGAGTCAGACATGACTGAGCAACTGAACATGAACACGCACACACACATAAAGCCACATCTGCTGCTGCTAAGTCGCTTCAGTCGTGTCCGACTCTGTGCGACTCCATAGACGGCAGCCCACCAGGCTCCCCCGTCCCTGGGATTCTCCAGGCAAGAACACTGGAGTGGGGTGCCATCTCCTTCTCCAATGCGTGAAAGTGAAAAGTGAAAGTGAAGTCGCTCAGTCGTGACCAACTCCTTGCGACCCCACGGACGGCAGCCCACCAGGCTCCTCCGCCCATGGGATTCTCCAGGCAAGAGTACTGGAGTGGGGTGCCATTGCCTTCTCCGACGCTGCATCTGGAAAGGCTCTCAATCATGTATCCCTGACCCATTTACAACTTTCGCTATGCTTGTGTACCACTGTTACTCTTATGCACTTCTTCTGGCTCTAAATTGATGGTTCCTACTGCTCAGGGATAATCACATCCCCCAGGGAATATTTTACAGTGTCTGGAGACATTTTTTGATTGTCAGAACCTAAAGAGAGAGAGCACAACTGGCTTCCAGTGGGTAGGGGCCAGGTATACTGTTAAATATCCTATAACGCACAGGACAGCCCCCACAACAAACAAAATAAGTATCTGGTTCAAAATATCATTAGTGCCAAGGGTGAAAAACCTTGCTTTAAGCTGACTCATTTTCCCCTATATTTAAATTTTAAAAGGGGATTCTATCTAACCATCACAATGGAAGGACCAAGATCACCAGGAAGAAGTAGAAAGTGTCCAGAGTCTTAAGTAGAAATTATTCATAATAAAATATATACAATGAAAACAAAATACTATTAAATTTGAGTTAGATATAGTGGCCTGCTCTGGTTTTTTTTTAAGATATACTAGCTCCAAACTAAGACCTTCTCCCTATAACGGAGAAGGAATAGAAAGAAATGAAAGGGAGTATCTTTTCATTGTTGTTGTTTAGTCACTAAGCTTTGTCTGTCTCTTTTGTGACCCCATGAACCGCAGCCTGCCAAGCTCCTCTGTCCATGGGGTTTTCCAGGTAAGAATACTGGAGTGGGCTGCCATTTCTTTCTCCAGCAGATCATGCTGACCCAGAGATCGAATCCGAGTCTCCCGCTTGGCGGGAGGATTCTTTACCACTGAGCCACCAGGAAATCAACCTTGAATATTACTGGAAGGACTGATGCTGAAGCTCTAATACTTTGGCCACCTGATGCAAAGAGCTGACTCACTGGAAAAACACTGATGTTGGGAAAGATTGAAAGCAAGAGGAGAAGGGGGTGGTAAAGGATGAAATGGTTAGATAGCATCACCAACTCAATGGACATGAATTGGAGCACACTCTGGGAGATAGTGGAGGACAGAGGAGCCTGGCATGTATTCTATACTCCATGGGATCATAGAGTTGGATACAACTCAGCAGAACAACAATAATCTTTCAACTGATGCATCTGTGCACCTCCCCAAATCATCTTGGGTACCACCAGCAGGAAGTGATATTGGCAGAAATAATCTCAATCAGTCTTCTCAGAGCCAAAACACAGGTATGGTTGTGACTAATTACTAATGATGAATCCTGAAGAGACACAAGCATTGATAAGCCAGTGTTACTTGTGTTACACATTCTCTCAAGAAACTGGTTATGGTGAGATGGAGATGCTTGGCTTAGAGGTAGGAAAACACCACCCAGAGATTCTTAGTATAAGCTGGTCCCTTCCATCATACAAGGTGAGCCTGAGTGATGAAATCCTTTCCAGACAACTTTGTGTGTGCAAATCAAAGAAAATACAGCTGATTCCTTAGGCACTGTTTTATGATCCATATTCAACATTACCCTCATGCTATGAGAAGAATATCTTATGGCCACATAAGCTAGCTAGAGCAACTAGTTGTATAAAACTGGAAGGTCTTCTTCTTGCCAAACTTCTCCAAATCCTTAATACAATAATGAGCACTGAATATGTCAACTTCCCTAGGAGAAAAGAGATGCAACATTTTTAAACTTATCAAAACACATTTATCTCTTTCTTTCCTTTGTGGAGCACAAAGTCACCCCATGGTTCTCCAGGAAGCACAGCTTGAGTAACTCAGTCATAGAGGGAAAAAAAAATTTCCTTTTCATCAAAGAATATGAGTGTTTAAAAAAAAAAAAAAACTGCTGTTGTAAAATTACCTATAGCTCAGAAAGAAAGCAGAAACCATATTTTATTGACTTAATGGCCAGTGTCTGATAACTCAAGATATGATTATCCCCAACTGATAACAAGCACTCCTCACTAACTCTCTGAACCCTCCAAAAAATTGGCTCTAGAAATTATTAAGATCTATGGATTCAAACAACCATATACCTTGGATCTGTAGCCTTGGAGTGGGAGAAAGGGGAATGCTCAGAATTGAAAACGTCTGGAAAACATCCTGCTCAACCTCCTATTTGAGACGACAGCCCTTCTCCCATATCGGCTCCATCATTCACCCTCTGCACACCCCCAACAATGGCCAGGTTTGGTTTTCTTTGGTTTTCCGATCTTCCCTAGTGAGTGAGGTCGCTCACTTGTGTTCGACTCTTTGTGACGCCATGGACTGTAGCCTACCAGGCTCCTCCATCCATGGGATTTTCCAGGCAAGAGTACTGGAGTGGGCTGCCATTTCCTTCTCCAGGGGATCTTCCCGACCCATGGACCAAACCCGGGTCTCCAGCATTGTAGGCAAATGCTTTACTGTCTGAGCCACAAGGGAAACCATCTTCCCTAACCATTGCATTAATAACTCTTTTGAGAACCTCTTCTAGCTTTGACACATTTTTCCTTGGTGGGTTTTTACCTGCCCCACATGCATCCACCTTTTTTTCTGGTAAGGGCACCTTGATGGTCCCCAAGGAACCCCATCTCAGACTACCCATCACTGAGTTCTGCAAAGCTGACTCCACCCTGGGCTCCATATAAACCAGCCTGGTCAACCAGAGTGCCATACCCCACAGTTGGCAGAGAATGGTTTGGGATGGATAAGTGACCCAGTCAGGGCCCTTAAGACCCAACAATGGAAGAGATGATAAGAGGGGCTCTCTTTTCCCACTGAGGTTGCTGGGAAGATGATTTAGAAGGCCTGTGGAGTTAATGCCATGGAGTTAGCTTCCTGGAGGGAAAAGCCCGAGAGTCACCAGGCAGGAAAGCGGTGCCCTGAGGTGGAAGGAGGGAGAGAGACCATTTTGTAAACATTATTGGCCCATGGACCCAGCCATGCTCAACAGCACATCTGGTCTTTTCAGATATATGTACTAATACATTCCCTTTTATTAATATTTATGATAACTTAAGGCTGAGATTGTGCTTAAAGCTTTCAGTGTGCTGGATGCAATGGCTGATATCCTTAAAACTCCCTCTTGTTCACTTTCTCTCCATTTGTTACCATTCCTTCTTACTTTTCCTATTCTCTTTCTTTCCCATTTTGCATTCTTCCTCAGAATTCCCCCTCCAAGTTAGAAAAAAAATATAAGAATGATTCTGCTAACCCCTCGTGTCTGGTCCCCTCTAACATGGTGTCCTTTCTCAAGAGACCAGTCAACCCTCTCCCCATCTGGAGGACAAGCAGTTCAGCCACAGTTAACTGTAAAGGTTATTGCTGTATTCAGACAAATAACTAGAAGAATCTGACTACGATCATGCATTAGTGGTCCCAGGCCTTGGACTAACACATTTACTTATGGATTAAGGTTTTTTGGGCAGAGGGTGAGGAGGAACCTCTTCTTGAGCCTGCTCCTCTCAAGCTGGAGGCTTGAAAAGGCAAATAATGGTAGAGCTCCTGCTGACACTGAGCTGCAAACTGCATCCCCGGGAATTGAAAACCCTTCAGCAGGGCCCAGACGGGGCAGTGTGGCCCTCACATCACAGAAGCCCCTCGCCCGACTGTGAAATGTATTCATCGAAGCCAGGGTCGGTACGTTCCCTTGATCCCCCAGTGGGGGCATGGACAAAGGGACACACACAGCACACGGCTGCTCAGGCTGCATGACGAGGCGGCCTTCCCGCTCCAGGCCCGGCGCGGACCGTGACCAGCCGCATGGCTGCACGTCCAGGAAGGCTTAGCGCCTTCCCCGCTGCTGGTGGGAGGACACGTGGCAGAGAAGGCGACGGCTCTGCGGCCTTGACCGTTCCTTCCCGCCCCACAGACCAGCCACTGCCAGGGCAGCTCGTCCAAGCCCCGCACGCCTGCCCCTTTCTCCTTCTCCAGCTTTGCTTGGCTCTCATCTCTGCGAGACACGGATCCCCAGGAAATCCAGGCAGTCCTCTCGCAGCAGTGAGCCCTTCTCCACCTGCCACAGCCAGCACTTCCGGTCCTCCTGCTGCACTCGGATGAGCTCAGCAAGAACCCAGCTCCATCCTTGAGCTGCTGAAGCGAAGGCCTGCCATTTATATGCCTGGACTTGACGTTTCCATGGGACCTCATGGGACACGATCAGCGCTCAGCTAAGTGCAGCTCGCTCCCCTGCCCCAGCACCACCTGGCCTGCGCTCTGTAGGAGGAGCACTGCGAGGAGGAGAGAAAGCAGAGAAACAGCCACACCTTTGGCAAACGTGTGTATACATACCTGTGCACACACATAAGTAGAACAGAATGAATGCATCCACGTACACAAGCAGACATATACACACACGTACACACTGTATTTTAAAGTATTTAACTTCTAAATATAAATGAGAGCTAATATGGGAACAATAAAAATGCTTTTGGGATACATGCATATATATAACTATATTTCTATTAATAATTAAGCAAACTAATGTAAATTATGTCTTCTAAATCCCACAAAGCTAACTGCACTTGAACATTTATTTCTAATTTTCTTACATTTAAGGATCACCAATATGGAGCTGTACAATTTTAGAAGCTAACCTGGCAGTATTCTCTGCAGTAACTGTTTCTCAGACTCATCCCCTGACCAGAGAAGAGGATATGGGATTTGGAGTGGGCAGGAGCATGAATTAGCCCCAAGTTCAGTAACAGACCATGCCCAAAGAGTACTGTACTCTGCAGGACTGCTAAATTCTGAGGAGGAAAAAGTGGCAGAGATTTCTTTTGGAGGCCCTTGAGGTGCTGAGCAGATGAGAGACAAAGTAGGACAGTGGAAGGGGAAGGAAAATCCTATTTACACAACTGGCTCCCCTTCTCTGCTGGAGAAGGAAATGGCAACCCACGCCAGTACTCTTGCCTGGAAAATTCCATGGACAAGGAGCCTGCAAGCTACAGTCCACAGGGTCACAAAGAGTCGCACGTGACTGCGCGACTTCACTTTTTCTTTCCCCTTCTCTGCCTCATCTGGAACAGGCAGAGGAATTTGCCTTCTGCCTGGGCAAGGAGTAGAAGGCTTCTTCATTTCTTCTTCTGAGAGTGGTTCTCCTTCACCTCCAGTTGGATCCCAGTGACCACACCCTTGGTCTACCACCAGATCGGGGCAGCCCTGTTGTGAATGGCAGCTGGAAGGCTGCTTTCTCGGTGCAGGCATTGGGAGAGGCAGAAACCAGAGACAAATGCCTTCTCATCCACAGATATTTTTAGTTTCTTGCTGCTGAAACTGGGTGGCAGAGCACATGGAGAAGTTAAGAGGGCCACATTCAACAGCAGAGAGTCCTATTCTCTACCAGGTGGCAGGAGTTAATGCGACAAGCTATTGCTACTACACATCCCCTTAGGGACAGGTCAGGCAGGAGACTCCTTGCCTCCACGTCCATATTCTAATAACCGAACTGAAATGGATGAACAGAGAATTCACACACTTTAAAAGGTAAGAATATCTTTAACTGTTCCCCAGCCTCCAACTTTTCATCATAATTCCTACCAACCCTGTTCTATGGACTGTTCAACCCAATACTGTACTTTCATAGTTGGCCATGAAAAATCCATGTGAATAAATTCATAAAAATTATTTATTTGTAGTGACATAGATGGACCCAGAGATTGTCATACTGAGTGAACTCAGTCAGACAGAGAAGGAGAAATAGTGTATGACATACCCTATATGTGGAATCTAAAAAGAAATGATACAAAAGATCTTACTTACAAAACAGAAGAAGAGTCACAGACTTAGAAAATGAACTTAATGGTTGCCAGGGGGAAGGATGGGGTGAAGGGATAGTTAGGGAGTTTAGGATGGACATGCACACACTGCTATGTTTAAAATGAATAACCAACAAGGACCTATTGTATAGCATATGGAACTCTGCTCAATGTTATATGGCAGCCAGGATGGGAGGGAGTTTGGGGAAGAACAGATGCACGTATACATACAGCCAAGTCCCTTTCCTGTTCACCTGAAACCATCACAACATTGTTAATCGGCTACACCCCAATACAAGATTAAAAGTTTTTTTTAACTGTCCATAAAAAAATTTGTGAGTAAAACATAAACAAAACACAAAAAACTCTGGGGGAAGGGGAGGGAGGGTCAGGAGGGAGGGAGTGTATACATAATTATGACTGATTAGTGTTGTTGTTCAACAGAAACCAATTCAACATTGTTAAGCAATTTTCCTCCAATTAAAAAAAATTAAAAAATAAAAAACAAATAAGAACCATAAAGAGCTCTATTTGATCATGCATTGGCTATGTGTCCACGTCTGCACCAATGGCCTCACATGTATTACCTCACTTAATTCTCAGAACCACAACCTATGAAGTAGGGGCTATTCTAGACCCTCTACAGTGAAGGAATCCAGGGTTGAAAGGTTAGGCAACATGCCCTAGGGAACCCAGCACATTAGTAGAGATGTTATCCTGTGCTCTACTGTTTCCCAGGATATAAAAAACTCCAAAGTGGGTTGAAAACAATACAATATCCAGCTACTTATTCTTCTAATAAAGTTTATCTGGCAGAAGGAGGCCCAGCTGTTGATAGCATTCCCTCTTCATCCCTTAGGATATGAGTTTTCTGTCAATAGCAGTGGGGAGGAAGCAGAGTGGCTGGCTGCCCAGGAGAAGAAAGGCAGTGGGCTCTCCAATTTACACCGTACACCCTAAGTGTTCAGTCTCTATACGCATTCCATCAGAAATTTAGGGCATGGCCCCTGCCCACCAGGTATTTATACTTTAACTATACAGAAATGATTAATACACATGACATTTAACACGAGGAACAGCCATGCTCATGTACATGGCACACACACTGCTTCACAAGCCCCAGAAGAAGGAGACCAGAGGGTCACCTACCTCATCAGCAGAGTGAATAGTTAAGAATGACTTTGAAGTCTAGAAATAGGGTTCAAATCCAGTTGTGCAATTTCCTAGCTGTGTGATCTTGGGAAAGTTTGCTAACTTCTCTGAGCCTCTGTCTTAGCTGAAAATAGGTGTTATATCACATATGTGACACAGTTGTCAGAAGATAAATAATATTTTTAAAATTAATTTATTTATCTTAATTGGAGGCTATTTACAATATTGTAGTGGGTTTTGCCATACATTCACATGAATCAGCCATGGGTGTACATGTGTTCCGCATCCTGAACCCCCCTTCCACCTCCCTCCCCATCCCATCCCTCTGGGTCACCCCAGGGCACTGGCCCTGAGCACCCTGTCTCATGCACCAAACCTGGGCTGGCGATCTATTTCACATATGGTAATATACATGTTTCAATGCTATTCTCTCAAATCATCCCACCCTTGCCTTCTCCCACAGAGTCCAAAATTCTGTTCTTTATATCTGTGTCTCTTTTGCTGTCTTGCATATAGGGTCATTGTTACCATCTTCCTAAATTCCATATGTACGCATTCATATACTGCATTGGTGTTTCTCTTCCTGACTTACTTCATTCTGTATAACATTAAACATTGAGCCTGGTGGCAAGCCTGGGTGAAGCACTCACAATAACAAGTATGATCATCATCCTTGGAATCACTGTAACTCATGGAGCCACCTTAGAGTGAATTGCTGTCATCAGTTCATATTTTGAGAGGAGAAACAGCAAAACAGTAAATGAGAGACCAAGGAAGAGGTTCTAACTCAGGGAGTTAAATTTTTTAATTCGGTTCCTAGCCTCTTAGTTGTTCCTGCTGCTCAACGGTACAGTCTGAATGAGCTTCTGCATGGAAAACCAACCCAAGAGTGTCCATGGATGGATTCCCACAGTCCCCATGTACAGAATCTTTCATCGCAACCTCCAAGCTCTCCCCTATCTTCAGGTGAGAGCTGACTTGCAGAAGAGGAAGTGCAGCCAAATGGAGAGGGTGGGAGATGCAGAATCAAGCCCTGCCTGTGTTTAAATCACTACCTGGTCCCTGTGGGCTATGTGACCAATTTCTGGATGAATAACAAGTGAGCACCTGGAGCCACTGAGACTGGAACCACCTTTAGAGGCTTCATGGAATCTAGTCATCAGAGATGCTTCTCTCCACTACTTGAAACAGCCAATTCACAGGGACCAAGTCTAAATATTTCAGGATACTGGGCACCCGAGATAAGAGGGGGACTCCACACCACCCCTATAACTCAACAATGACCTAGTTTATCTAGACTCTGAGGACTCAAAGGATGTGAGAAACCCATGTGGAATCACTCTGCAGGTCAGTGTAGGATCTCTGAATGGTCAAGCCTTTCACCTATCAGATACTCTGGGAGCTACAGGGTAAGAGACAATCACCCCCTGAGAAGTGGAGGAAGAAGAAAGCAGTCTGCTCAGCAGTCAGCCTGCTGTCCGGAGTCCCCTGAGAAATTCTGATCCTCCCCCGAAGATGTCCCATTTGTTGAGAGACTTCAACAAAGGCATTAACACCCTAAGGAGGAGAGATCGGTTCACTGACACCCACCAACTAGGGGTGACCTTGACTGGCCTAAAGGTGCTGGATATTTGGGGAGATTTGAAGGTCACCTGTAGCAAAAAAGGGGATGCAAATGAAAGAAAAGAAGCACTGAAGGCAAGTTCATTAACATTCTAATTGTGTATAAGGCAGATCCATGCTCTCAAACCTTTACGTGTGGGAGGTCAATACTGATCTTTCTGTTGCTTCCTATTACGCGCTTGCTAAAAGGTTAAAGAACCTAGGAATAACATTATCAAATCAGAGCCAAAGAAGCTATTCCAGTACAGGAGTCACTTGAGTATCTGAAGACGTGGCATTTCAATAGATGGTATTTCAGTCAATTCAGTTCAGTTCAGTCGCTCAGTCATGTCCGACTCTGCGACCCCATGAATCGCAGCACGCCAGGCCTCCCTGTCCATCACCAACTCCCGGAGTTCACTCAGACTCCCATTCATCAAGTCCGTGATGCCATCCAGCCATCTCATCCTCTGTCGTCCCCTTCTCCTCCTGCCCCCAATCCCTCCCAGCATCAGAGTCTTTTCCAATGAGTCAACTCTTCGCATGAGGTGGCCAAAGTACTGGAGTTTCAGCTTTAGCATCATTCCTTCCTAAGAAATCCCAGGGCTCATCTCCTTCAGAATGGACCGGTTGGATCTCCTTACAGTCCAAGGTATTTCAATAGGGTATTTCAATAGATGAAACTGAAGAGGGAAAAGGACTCCACTTACAAAAAAAGAAAAATGGGTCCAAGAATCATGTGTGCTTACAGTGGTACTCCACAGTGTCTCTCAAAGCAACCTGGCACAGAGCAGAGCCCAGTAAATATTAGATGAATGAATGATACAATCCAGAAAATGTATCTTCTATTTGTCAGATGAATGAACTTAAATGACTAAACACGAGACAACACATACACACAAAAGACCTGCTGAGATCAGATCCTTATTTTTATTCCCCCAAAAGTGAAAGTAAAATAATCACAGCAAATTTCTAAATTAAGAATCCCAAAGTGAACCATTTTAATAAACAGACAATTTCTATAGCTTGCAACTTTGGAACTTGTTAGCAAGTATAACCAGCCATAAACATCCTTGAAGTGTGTGATTAGAACATTAACTTGTGCTTCTAACTTCTGTGAACCCACAGTTTAAAACTTACAAGGGGAGAACGATAGAACCCATGGACTGTGTTGCTTACTTGGTACCAATGGGTTAATACTAGACACAGTATTGACTAGTTTCATACTGGTTGCTAAGCAACATTGCTTCCTTTTCCCAATGGTCTGAGAGAGAGGATAAAAAAAGGGCAGAAAATGAGAAATGTTGGAAAAATAGGAAAGTGAAATTCAATGAATCATAAGGTACAATTTGTAGGAAAAGTAAAAGAGGAAATAATTCTTGCAGGATGTACTAAGACATCAGTTGCTTTATGACATCACAAGAGGAACACATTGAGCCTCCAGCTCTAAAGACAGAGAGGGGAGTAGAAGATGAATGTTCCCCGACTCCAGCACAGTGATGCTCACGTTCAGTTCATGCTTCAGCACAAAGGGTCCATGGGTGATAGCAAGCTGACCTGTGTGACTGACCAACAAAAAATATCAATCAAGTTCAGAAGGCCCAACCAAAGCTTCCCCAGTAAAATTCACTGTCCTAGTCCTTCAAGGAACCTTTTGTTCCCTTCACATATGAAAGGCCTCCAGTAAGTGATTCATACACTCAGCAATATTGAGTAAATGCTCCCTGCGTGCCAGGCACTGGGATGGGAGCTGGGAGGGGAGTGCTGGGGCCCTTGCCCTTGACTGATCACTCACCACTGAGCTTGGTCACCCTAGATCACCATCTCAGTGTTCCATTTTTACCATGATTTTACCACAGAGACATTTTAGAACCTCACAGAAGGACCTAAGAGATGTTATAGGACAGACTCCTTCCCCCAACTTCTTGGTTGGCTGCAGGACAGGCCTATAAGGCTGCTTAACTGTTCCTGCCTGAAATCTCCAGGGTGATTCTAAACTAAATTACCCAAAGAGAGGCAGCATATTAGTCCATGAATGTCCATTTTCACAAACGAGCTGCTTACGCTGGAAGCTGTCGTGTACAGTGTCTTACAGGAACACAGATACTGGTCAGGTTGGGTTTTGACAGAGGGGAGAGGCTCAGGAAACAGCTGGCATAAGTGCTAGCTGGCATTTGGGAAATGGGAAAGAAGAAGAATCAGAGGACCCTGGAGGCAAGGGAGCAGAGGAGGAATACTGTACAATCAAAAGGCAGGGGAGACATAGAAGAGGAAACGAGGCTTTCATCAGGAGGGGTTTTGAAGCTGACCCCCTGTCAACATGCAGCCCATCCCAGACTAAATTTCTTCATCTGCAGAGTAGGGAAAAAAAAAACATTTAGCTTGTAGTGCTGGGAGAATTAAGTGTTATCTTTATTCTCCAAGGAAAACATACAGATGGCCAGTAGGCACATGGGAAAAAAAATGCTCATCATCACTAATTATTAGAGATAGGCAAATCAAAACTACCAGCTCACATCATCAAAATGGCCATCATTAAAAATTACAAGTAATAAATAGGGGAAAAGATGGGAAGAAAAGGAAACTTTCTTATATTGTTGGTGGGAATGTAAATTGGTGCAGCCACTATGGAAAACAGTAGGAAGATACCCCAAAACTAAAAATAGAGTTGTCATATGATCTAGAAATCCTAGTCCAGGGCTTATACCCAGACAAAACTGCAATTCAAAAAGATGCATGCACCTCTATGTTCATAGCAACACTATTTACAATAGGCAAGACATGGAAACAATCTAAATGTCTATCTACAGATGAAAGAATAAAGATGTCATGCACATATACAATGGACTATTCCTCTGCCATCAAAAAGAATGAAATAATGCCATTTGCAGCAATATGGATGGATCTAGAGATTATCAGTACCAGGCCCAAGGTCATAGAACCAGTAAGTAGCAGAAGCAGAACTCAAACCCAACAGTAGGACCCTAAAGAATGAGTTCTCAACCCTAATGCTCTTTCCTGGAATCAAAGGGTATGATATCACTCATGTGGAACCTAAAATATGACACAAATGATCTTATAAAACAAACAGACTCACAGAGAACAGATTTGCGGTTGCCAAGGGGAAGGGTTGGACTGGGAGTTTGGGACTAGTTGATCCAAACTACTATACACAGGATGAATAAGCAACAAGGTCCTACTGTATAGGACAGGGAACTATATTTAACATTCTGTAATAAACTGTAATGAAAAGAATATGCATGTGTATAACTTAGTCACTTTATAGAGCAGAAATTAAACACAATATTGTAAATCAATTGCTGTTGTTGTTTTAGTTGCTAAGTTGTGATGAACCTTTTTGCAACATTATAGGCTGTAACCCAACAGGCTCCTTTGTCCATGGGATTATCCCCCATGTAAGAATACTGGAGTAAGTAGCCATTTCCTTCTCCAGCGCATCTTTCTGACCCAGGGATTGAACCCGAATCTTCTGCATTGCAGGCAGATTCTTTACCACTGGGCCACCAAGGAAGCCTCCAAAAACTGTACTTCAAGAAAATCGCTTTAAAAGTGTTATCTTTAAAGCAACCCCATACTACCTGGCATACAGCAAATTGTAATCAATGCTATTACCACATATGGGACCATTTCCCACCATAAAGCACTAGTTTTAACCATTAATGAAAATTATCATGTATCACTGTGTCTAAGATTGTGCTTGCGTGCTGTCTCTTCAGTCATGTCTGACTGCGCGACTCTATGGACTGTAGCCCACCAGCCTCCTCTGTCCACGGGACTCTCCAGGCAAGAATACTGGAGTGGGTTGCCATGCCCTCCACCAGGGGATTTTCCTGACCCAGGGACTGAACTAAGATTGGTTCTAGTTAATTGTCAACCTCATTCCTCTAAGCTAGTGTTTCCCTAATTTCAATCATGCATGTACCATCCTCACAATTTCTGCTCTGTCCAAGTGCTACCTTTTGTAATAATAGTACTAATAAAACCACAATAATAGAGCTTCCCTGTTGCTCAGATAGTAAAGAATCTGTCTGCAACGGAGGAGATCCACAACAGCAACAATGACCATGAGGAATTTTCCTGGAGCATTTGTCTCATGCCTGGCACCATTCTAAGAGCTTTAAAGTATTAATTCATTTGATTCTGACAGCAACCCTAGGAGGTAGATACTATTGTTAATTCCATTTTACAGATAAGCAAATTAAGGCGTGGAACAGCTAAGGTTATTTGGCCAATCAGTGGCAGGTCACAAATTTAAATTCAGATAGACTGGCCCCAGACCCCATACCTAATTCATATGTGTACTGCCTCTCTCATCTCTGTATACCTGCATTTACTTCTTAAAGACTGACTCACTTAAAAATTTTAAAGATATTATACGATATATAGTATCTGTGATGGAGAAGGCAATGGCACCCCACTCCAGTACTCTTGCCTGGAAAATCCCGTGGACGGAGGAGCCTGGTGGGCTGCAGTCCGTGGGGTCGTTAAGAGTCGGACACGACTGAGCAACTTCACTTTTACTTTTCACTTTCACTTTTCACTTTCATGCATTGGAGAAGGAAATGGCAACCCACTCCAGTGTTCTTGCCTGGAGAATCTCAGGGATGGGGGAGCCTGGTGGGCTGCCATCTATGGGGTTGCACAGAGTCATACATTACTGAAGTGACTTAGCAGTTAGCAGTATCTGTGAAATTTTGGGTTTAATAGTTATAATTTTGCTTATATAAATAATAATTACAAAATTATTTCAGTAAGAAATTTCCATGTACTTCCTAAAATCATCAGCGAAACACACTCTAGAAAAATACTGCTCCAGACACCTGGAAAATCCTTCCACCTCAAGCCCAAAATACCACAGGCCAATGCTAACAACTCATTGGTAGTCACCCATTTCAACACCCTTTCTCTACTTTCTCCTTCCTAACAAAGCCTGGATTTTTATCTGGACGGTGGCTGCGAAAATAAAAGAATGTATTTTCCTTCCAGTTACCTCTGGCTCATGATTAAGTTCTGGTCAATGAGAACTGAAGGACTGTGCTTCGTGGGACTTCATGGAAGTTTCCTTAAAAGAGAATGAGCCTGTTTTTTTTTTTTATTCCTCTCCCTCTTGCTTTCTGGAATAAGTACATGATGACATGAACACAGCTGCCACCTTGAATTTTGAGAAAATAGTGTATACTAAGTTAGAACCCCAAAGAGAAGGAACCAGGGGTCCTCATGAACATGGAACTATCCATAGCCTTGTACCACCTACCTCCACACTTGAATCTGTTCCCTCAGTCCTCAAAGAACTCAGCAAACCCTGGGGGAGTAAGTGCGGCCATTTATGTGCTCACTAATAAAACATCTGCTCTAAATGCTTTCTCTACATGAGTCTATTTAATCCTTCTAGCAAACCTACATCATAGGGACCATTGTAACCTCACTTATACAGATGAGGAAATTGAGGCACAGAGTTTAAGCACCATGCCCAAGGTCATAGAACTAGTAAGTGGCAGAAGCAGAACTCAAACCCAACAGTATGACCCAAAGAATGAGTTCTCAACCCTAGTGCTCTTTCCTGGAATCAAAGGGGTATTACGCACTGGACCCTCGGAGGAGCTAGCTTCTTAGTGGCTCAAACACCTTCCCTGTGGTGGACCACAGGTCAACTCCTGTGACACCTGAGATGATTCTGGCTTCTCTAAAAATCATCTGGGAGCCCTGACAGACTCTTTGAATCATCATACTAACTATATTTTAAGTAGACCCAAATACAAGTCTGATGTCTGTACATCATACAAGACATACGATAAATGTCTTTTTATTGACTTACTTTGTTGGTGAAAGAAATATTTCAAAATAGGCATATTCAGAAAGTCTTTGCCTTTTGCCCTCCAGGAATTTGTACTCGGCTCCCCAGATGCCCTGGACCGAGCAAGGCATGTGCCCCCACCAGCCTTCAACAGCCACCACGGAGTTAATTTGTATTTCCAAGGCCTGGCACATGTTCAGTCAAAAACCTGGCTGAGTGCCTGTTGTTTACTGAAGCTGGGGAAGAAGCATCTGCAACATTACGAAAAGCATATTGTAAAAGGCAACACATGCAAATTAAACCTCTTGAGCTATGAGTAAATTGCTGGGAAAATTTATAACTCATTTAATAAAACTTGAAGTAAATACATAGCCTGGCTCCCAGGGAAAACAAAATATTTCCCACAATTCTCTCCTCTTAAGGAAAAAAAAAAAAAACACAAAGGACCCTAGAGCCAGACGGCTCTATCGAGTAGAAAGTATAAATAGCAGCTGTGGTGTAAGCAAAACCCATTTTGGATTGTAGGGTATTTAATACCCACATGGGCAGTGCCACACCCTCTGCTCTCGGATATATCTAACAACATCCAGGCCTAGAACATCTCCGTAATAATCCATGGCTTTCCTCACCCAACACAACTCTACCAGGCATCTTCTTTGTAATAATTCGTTCAATTAGTATTTATTGTCTACCCAAGAGGCATTGCAACGTGTTGATTAAAAACATACCTCCTGGGGACCTGTTGCCTGGTTTGGGGCAGAGGCTCTGCCCCTCGCTAGCTGTATGACCTTGAGCCTCACACAGGTTGTCAACTCTCTGTGCCTCAGTTTCCTCATTTGTAAAATAGCAATTACAAGAATATCCACATCCTGGGGTCATTGTGAAAACTGAATGGGTTGAGTGCTTACAACAATGCCTGGCAAATAGTCATCTTTTAATAAATATTAACTCCTTGTTATCTCCTTGAGTGACAGCACAAAGTCAGCAGGGCTGGTGGCCCATAACAGGGAGAGGCCCAGAAGATGAGATGGGAGATTCAAGTGGGAGATTCAGGAACCCAGATTCCTGGGTTCAAGTCTGAACTTGAGCACTCACTGACTGTGTGACTTCAGACAAGTCACACATCTTCTCTAATCCTCAGTGCCTGTAAAATGGAACAATATTATCTACCGTGAAGAATTATGGGAAATAACACTCCTAAAGGACGCAGCACACTGCCTGCCATGAAACAGTTCTTAAGGAGGTGACTGTTCCTCCCACAGAATCCGGCAGGTCTTCTATCACAAGCTTGTCCACACTTGATGGTTACTGCCCATTTCAGCATCTCTGTTTTCTCACCAGTTTGTAAAATATATAAGTGAACTGGTCTTGGGTTGCTCATATTCACTACCTGCAGCTAACAAGGTGCTGAGCATTAATAATACTAACACTGTAATTATTATTTATGAAAGTCAACATTACGAAACTCTCACTCTGTGCCCAGCGTGACACTAAGCACCTGGCAGGCATTAAATCCCAGGAAAGGGTGGAGCAGCTTGAATCCTTCGCTTTCAATCTCTGTTCCACCGTTTACTCGCCTTCTACCATTCAGTGTCCTTATCTGCAAAACAGGGGGATGGCAGTACTGGTGGTTTAGTCTCTAAGTCACGTCCAACTCTTGCGACCCCATGGACTATAGCCCTCCAGGCTTCTCTGTCCATGTGATTCTACAGGCAAGAATACTGGAGGGGATTGCCATTTCCTCCTTCAGGGGCAAAATGGGGGGAAAGCAGTATAACTCCATTGAGTTGCTGTGAGGATTAAATGAATTAATAAATGTAAAGCTCTTGGAACAGGCCTGTGCCTAAGTAACACCTATAAAGGTGTTAACCATAATTATCATTATCAATAACAACCACCCTACGTAAGGCTTCCCTGGTGGCTTAAGTGGTTAAGAATCTGGAAACCCAGATTCAATCCCTGGGTTGGGAAGATCCCTTAGAGAAGGGAATGGCAATACATTTCAGTATTCTTGCCTGAAGAATTTCACGGACAGAGGAGCCTGGTGGGCCGCAGTCCATGGGGTTGCAAAGAGTCAGACACGACTGAGCAACTAACCCTTTTACCACCCTATGAGCTTTCCACATTTTAAAAACAAAGGTGCTCCTATCATCCCATTATAAACAAAGACACAGCGAAGTTCAACAAACTCCCCATGGACATACTCTCCAGAAACCAGGTGCCTGATGACTATGTTTAGGAGGAATAAATGAGCATCACACCTTGCTGGGGAGCTCATTGTGTGAAAGCTGTGGTCCTGAACATCAGAGAGGGACAGGCAGGAGCAGGCTTCCCAAGGCGGGTCATCGGCCTCCCTGCCACGGCGGGCCCCAGGGAGCAGTGCGGTGGAACACAGGACGCACGCATGGATCAGGAGGATGCTGGATCTTCAGGAGAAATGAACAGAAGACAGAGAAGAAAACCTGGGAACAAGGATACGCCGCAGGTGAAAGGCAGAACCGATCCTTTTAGAGATGGAAACTCTGTTGTTCATACTCCGCCAGCATTTCTATGGCAGGGACTGCTCAAACCACAAGCCAAGCGCTGGCGGGACAGCTCAGAACCAAGAAGTAAATTAGGCTCTACTGCGTGACTTAAACCAAGCACATGTGACTACACATTTCGGGTTCCCCCCTAAATCTAGGCTGCTTTCGAGCGGAGAAGCCTTCCTCCTGGGCACAGGGAGCCTTCCTCTCGCACCCCTAGGGGCATCTTCACTACCCCTGTACTCCTGCTGCTGAGGTCGCTCTTTCTTAATCCAGAGACTCTCATGCTTCAGAGGATGAAGGCACAAACCTCACCTGTCTTGAAGGTCAAAATAGCTGGCAGGCTTCCGTGCACCACGGAAAAGCAGACAGTCAACCAGCCCCTATGAGAACCATATAAGGCTTAAGGCGTCGAGGCAACAGTGTCTCAGAGACCTGGCTCTGTCATTCACCCACTGCACAGCCTGAGGCAAGGCACCGAAGTCCTTTAATGGACCTGAGTCTCAGGCACCTCATCCCCAAAATGGGATGAAAAACAGTACCTACCATGGGGCCTTGGAAAAATGAATGGAGCATGCAAAAGCCAGTGCCTGGGATGCAGGTACTCAGAAAGGGTAGGAGCTGTTGCTAAGGTTGCTGCGGTTTTGATGTTGAAGTGGTTTCATCCGGAAAGGACTTACTCTCAATGAAGTTGAAAATATTATATTTCCTTGGGGTGAGGAGGGATGAATTGGGAGAACACAGTGGATTTTTAGGGTGATAGAAATAACAGCGTCTGATACTACAGTGATGGATACATGTCATCAGATATTTATCCAAAACTACAATGTACACAACCAGGAATGAATCCTCATGTAAACTACGGACTTCGAGTAATTATCAGGTGTCAATGTGAGTCCATCGGTTGTAACAAATGGAGCACTCTGGAGAAGGAAATAGCAATCCACTCCAGTATTCTTGCCTGGAAATCTCCATGGATAGAAGAGACTGGTAGGTTACAGTCCATGGGTCACAAGTCAGACACAAGCGGAGCATCTTAGCACACACGGCAGGGGATGTAGATTACATGGGGGCAGGGAGCACATGGGCAATTTCTGTACCATTCTCTCCACTTTGCTGTGAACCTACAACTGCTCTAAGAAAAAAACTGGGTCTTAAAAAACATTTCCCCAGGGTAACACATAGGCCAGAGGAACTCAGTAAAACCTCTTTACAGGAACCTCTGTAAATTCTGCTCCAGCCCTGCCCCACACATGCTGTAGATGACAGCGATGGAGATTCGGGGATCCTGGCACAGGGGAACTTTTTAAACTCCTGACAATTCTTCTAAGAATAAAGGCAGAAGATGACTGCTCCCGACGCACTGCTCCAGGCCTCTCTCCAATCTCTCCTGTATTTGGACATCACTCAGGCCCATCAGAATCCTGAGCCTGCTGTCTGCTGACTGACAACAGAAAGAGAAATTTAGAGGTGTGAGTGAAATGACAGAGCTGTCACGGCTGCCTCGGAAACGACTCTTTCCTTAAAGAAAGGAAAGATAACAGAAAAAAAAAAAAAGAAAAGAAGCCTTCAGACAGCTGCGATACCCTGTCACAGTTCCTGGGAGAGATTTTTTTCAAAATAGCTTTGGATGAATTAAAAAAACTGAGAAGAGCAAAATATTTATCCCCAATTTTAATAGCAGTCCTTGTATGAGTAGGACAGAATCTGGGGAATAAATTCCCTTCTTTGCAGGGAATTCTATTCAGTACTCGGTAATGACCTATATGGGAAAAGAATCTAAATAAGAATGGATACATGTGTATGCGTATGTATAACTGGCTCACTTCGCTGTAAAGCAAAAACTAACACAATATTGTAAATCAACTTTACTCCAATAAAAAAAATTTGTTTAATTCCCTTCTTTGGACCCAATATCAGAAAATGTCAGCTAAATATTCTTATCTAGAGAATAGGAGCAATTTTATCTTCCTTTTAAAAATATTTGTTAAAAAAAAATTGCACATCCCAGACTCCAAAGTCTCCTTCCTTTCAGCGAGACTAGCTCATGACCTCAGATTCTAACTCTTAGAAGGACTTTCGGTCAACAAATACCATATTAGTCACTGTGATTGCCAGCCCTGGCTTCTGTGATCTGGCACATCACAGTCACATGTTTGTTACACATTCAGACAAAAGACAACAGCCTGGCAAGATGCCCAAGTCCAAGATCTCCCTTCTCCTTCCTTGTCATCAATATTTACACCACTATCAGTAGCTTAAAATGTCTTCTTTCCTTCTTTGACATCCAAAACATGAAAAACTGGCCCCTGTAGGAGGCAGGGGTCAGGGGGACTTCTCTCAAAAACAAACTACCCTTGAAGGAAAGGCACAAGCTAAGCCTGCATCCAGCATCCATTCAGCAACAGAGAAGTCAGTGGCCAAGGGGATCACATTTCAAAGGCTCCTATTTGTCTCAGTTTTCTGAAAGCCTTAACTTTACAATAACCATGAGAATAAACAGATTCCCAATCTCACCCACAGGTCAAATACAGCCCAGAAAGGAATGCCTCTATTAAGACGATGCCTTAGAAAAACCAATAATTCTAATAGCAACTAAAAAGAAATCATAATAGATGGAGGGAAACTGTACTTTGAGTATTTTTCCAAGAGTCCAACCAAGAGAGTCAAACAGACCAGTATAAGAAACTCCATCCCTGCTTGTAAAACGCTCCAGGAGAACCACAAACCTACATTGAACTGCTGATTGATGTAACACTTGGATCAGAAATACACCGCATGAAATACAATTTCCAGAGAGGAAAAGGAAGTCCTTGATGAGCCTGGTGAAAGAGTGATAAAAGCTTCACTCAAGGCTTGCACTTTAGTATCAGATTGTGGGAAACTTTCATTGAAACAACCCAACTGAGTTCATTAGCCATCCGTCGGCAAGCACTACATAAACCCTTAACACCTCGCCTAAGAGAAGGCTCCATAATCACCCTGATTCCTGCCAGGAGGAGAGGGAAGGCAAAGCAGCAGATAGAGGGGCTGCCTAAAGCCAACCCAAGAACAAAAGACATGCTTCTTGGATGGGGAGAGCGAGAGAAGAAGAAAAGATCCACAGGAAGAAGCAAACAGACCACTGGAAATTTCTTCTCTCTCCACTAGCATCTGCATGGTCCCAGTACTGACACTTGGGCCATTGAGAAGCCCTGACTGCGGAAAAGAGGAATGGAAGCATGATAGGAGCAAGAATAGGGAGACTGGGTCCTGGCTTGGGCCCTTATGTCTGCATAACTGGCATTATTCACGCCCTGAACTCTGAACCCAGGACAATAACTTCTGCCTTTCCTACATTTGGGATTATTCAAAATAGCCAATGTAATAATGGCAAAGAAACTGCTTTCAAGATGTTAAAACACTGAACAAATCTAAGGCATTGTTACTGTTTTAGATACTATGTCGGAGCAGGCAATGGCACCCCACTCCAGTACTTTTGCCTGGAAAATCCCATGAATGGAGGAACCTGGTAGGCTGCAGTCCATGGGGTCGCGAAGAGTCGGACACGACTGAGCAATTTCACTTTCACTTTTCACTTTCATACATTGGAGAAGGAAATGGCAACCCACTCCAGTGTTCTTGCCTGGAGAGTCCCAGGGACAGGGAAGCCTGGTGGGCTGCCATCTATGGGGTTGCACATAGTCGGACACGACTGAAGCGACTTAGCAGCAGTAGCAGCAGCAGATACTATGTAAGTTTCAACTCCATAATTCCTTTGCTTGTCCGCTTGTCCAGAGCTGTGATTAGGACTAAAGGGGGTGAGCTGACACAAGCATAAAAGATATGGTCTTCTATGCCATCTCCCTTCCAAGCTCTCTTTGCTCATCTCCAAAGCTTTCCTTCAACAAGTTCTCTGGTTTTTGCCCTGACTTTTGGTCCCCAGGGGTGATTGAGAGCAAAGGAGGACAGCTCAATCAATAGAATAAAACCCCATAAGCTGGCCACATAAAATGGACATGCTAAAAAGTACTGTAGGGCATACTGGGACCCAAGAAGGAAAAACCCCAATTAGATGGGTGAATATAGAGGTAGTTTTTAAAGCTGTTTGAACAGCAACACTTTCTCCCCAAATGAATTCTCTGCCAAAGTCTAATATTTAAGTAGATCAGGGTAGCAGGGCTGGGGCTGAGGTGAAGGGTTCACATTCTACATCCCAGCTTCCCCTCACCTGTGAGGTGGACAAAGACAGAATCGGGAAACCCATGAGCATTTCATCTCTTCCTTTTCCAGAAAAGAAGAACAAGGCTAACACAGGAGAAAAAGCTGGACCACAGCCCCAGGTTAGTTCCTGGCCAGAGCAGGCTTCATTCTT
>SJYT01071403.1:191964-219091 GCA_006410635.1 Cephalophus harveyi
TGGCATCTGGTCCCATCAGTTCATGGGAAATAGATGGGGAAACAGTGGAAACGGTGTCAGACTTTATTTTGGGGGGCTCCAAAATCACTGCAGATGGTGACTGCAGCCATGAAATTAGAAGACGCTTACTCCTTGGAAGAAAAGTTATGTCCAACCTAGATAGCATATTCAAAAGCAGAGACATTACTTTGCCGACTAAGGTCCATCTAGTCAAGGCTATGGTTTTTCCTGTGGTCATGTATGGATGTGAGAGTTGGACTGTGAAGAAGGCTGAGAGCCAAAGAATTGATGCTTTTGAACTGTGGTGTTGGAGAAGACTCTTGAGAGTTCCTTGGACTGCAAGGAGATCCAACCAGTCCATTCTGAAGGAGATCAGCCCTGGGATTTCTTTGGAAGGACTGATGCTGAAGCTGAAACTCCAGTACTTTGGCCACCTCATGCGAAGAGTTGACTCATTGGAAAAGACTCTGATGCTGGGAGGGATTGGGGGCAGGAGGAGAAGGGGACGACNAAGGAGATCAGCCCTGGGATTTCTTCGGAAGGACTGATGCTGAAGCTGAAACTCCAGTACTTTGGCCACCTCATGCGAAGAGTTGACTCATTGGAAAAGACTCTGATGCTGGGAGGGATTGGGGGCAGGAAGAGAAGGGGACGACCGAGGATGAGATGGCTGGATGGCATCACTGACTCGATGGACATGAGTCTGAGTGAACTCCAAGAGATGGTGATGAACAGGGAGGCCTGGAGTGCTGCGATTCATGGGGTCACAAAGAATCGGACATGAGTGAGCGACTGCACTGAACTGAACTGAAACCGGATTATAAGAACTTGCATATCAATCTTAACACATTGACTAGGACCTTAGGGCTGAACTGAACTGAAAGTCTGACCAGCATGTACAGTCCTAAAATCTAGAGGCTTTGCACTTCAATGACTGCCAATGTGTATCCAGATAAACAACAGGGTAAAGAAAAGTGAGCATTGTGTCCTGAATTTATAGATCAGGGAAAATTACCCAGTGAACTACCTAGCAACTCTTATCTCATTTCCTATACAAATAACATTAAAATGAACAGTAAGAGAAACCTCATGTGTATGTGTGAAAAATAAGAAATATCATATTGGTTCAAATCATGGTCATTGGAGATACAAGTTGCTGCTGCTGCTGCTGCTAAGTTGCTTCAGTCGTGTCCGACTCTGTGTGACCCCACAGATGGCAGCCCACCAGGCTCCCCCATCCCTACGTAGTGACCCCATGGACTGCAGCCCACCAGGCTCCTCCATCCATGGGATTTTCTAGGCAAGAGTACTGGAGTGGCTTGCTATAGTCCATCATTTAGTACAGTTACATTTACCACATTCTTTTTAAAATTAAGTTTCCTAGCGTTCCCTACAGTTTTCATAAAGAGAAGTTTTACAGTTGTTTAGCTCATCTGTGTTTTTTGTGCTTGTTTCTCTTGCTTTTAATTTTTCTTCCTTCTCCCCATCCTGAGGTTAGATATACACATGCTGCTGCTGCTAAGTCGCTTCAGTCGTGTCCGACTCTGTGCGACCCCACAGATGGCAGCCCATTGGGCTCCCCTGTCCCTGGGATTCTCCAGGCAAGAACACTGGAGTGGGTTGCCATTTCCTTCTCCAATGCATGAAAGTGAAAAGTGAAAGTGAAGTCGCTCAGTCGTGTCTGACTCAGCGACCCCATGGACTGCAGCCCACCAGGCTCCTCCATCCATGGGAGTTTCCAGGCAAGAGTACTGGAGTGGGGTGCCATTGCCTTCTCCAACATATACATATAACTGAGTGTGTTCCTTTAAAAACAGTTCTGGGACTTCCTTGGTGGGCCAGTGGTTAAGAATCTGCCTGTTAATGCAGGGGGGACGTGGGTTCAATCCCTGGCCTGGGAAGATCCCACATGCTATGGGACCGTGACTACTGAGCCCAGGCTCTGGAGACCATGTTCCACGAGGAAGAGTCGCTCCACGCACCGCAGCTAGACAAAGCCCACGCAGCAACGCCAAACATCAACAGACAAAGAATTTAAGTTTCATTTTTTGTCCCCCAACCCTTTCAATACTTTTAGCATGTATAGTATGGAGCAAGGTAAAAATTAAGATTTTTAAAGTTAATTTATCAGCCAACTTTCCTTATTCAACTTTATGAATGAAATATTTTTCTGTACACATCCTTGTATGGGCATATGTTAAATTGGCCATGTACCTGGAAATCAGAAATCTGAGCAGAATAATAAAACCTTCCAATGTTTCTCTGAAATGACTTTAGGCAGGTCTATCACCGGCCAGGATCCTCCATCCCAAAGCTGTAAGAGAAAAACAGCCCTTGCTTTTTCATCTGTCAAGGTTACATGAAATAGAACACTGGCTGCATTTGACTACAACTGTCAAAACAAGATAATGGATGGCTTATTTGGACAGATCAAATTGTGGTAGGATTTCCTGTCTCCCCAGAAACTACATTTCTTTACTCTAAAGTCCAAGGGATACATCTGATTGGCGGATAGACGATAATCAAGGAAGGAATATCAAGGGATGGCAGGCTGGGGAGTTTGGGCGGGGGGAATTAAGACATATTCCCAAGGATGCCTTTGATGTTTGAGAAGCTGAAGTGCCCTCTGGCTCAGAATGCTCCAGGGTGAGCCTGCAGATGCAGAGTTCAGACAAACCAGCCGCCACTGGTGTGGGGCCGGGTAGACACTCCAGGTACGTCCAGAGTTGTGTCTCCTTGTTATTCAGAAGATGGTCTCTAAAAAGTGGTGGAATTCCACTTGCATTTTCCTGTTCATGTCCAGCCTCATGACTCTTGATTCCTGTGTAAACATAATTTCCCCCCCTGGCCACAGAGGTCACCCACATAAGCCTGGGATTATGGGATGATACACCATT
Source organism: Cephalophus harveyi (assembly GCA_006410635.1). Classification (NCBI taxonomy): domain Eukaryota; kingdom Metazoa; phylum Chordata; class Mammalia; order Artiodactyla; family Bovidae; genus Cephalophus; species Cephalophus harveyi. The sequence goes on from SJYT01071403.1 coordinate 194,862, forward strand.
TGGAAGTCATCTTTCTAACTGAGAACACTGCTGTAGTCCCAGGAAGCCCTGGCATCACAGGGTGTGAGGGAGGAGATGCTTTTGAAGTGGCTGAAAGGTCATTCCTTCCTATACAAGGCTTTCTAGAATTATAGTCTGGGAGGAAAATGGTGCCTTGCCAATTCTAATACATGTTCAGACTCAAGGTGCAGCCTCAGATGTCTAGATGATAGAAGGGAAAAAAAAAAAAAAAGCGTACCTTTGATGACTGTTCTTCTTTTTCCCTTTTGACTTATTATTCTATTTAGGAAATAAAAAGGTTTCTTATAAGTAACCAAAGAGGAAATGGTGAAATATATAACATTAGCATTTTTATTAGGATTTATGGATTTTGCTAACTTCAAGTTTCAGTGATTAAGTTTTAGACAATCAAAGAAATAACTAAAATAATTACATTTGTAGTATACAGACAGTGCTTTTAAAGGTACTAAAATTCAGTTCAATCGGTATCTTTTTGAGTACTGCCATTTGGCCAAGCACTGTACCTAAAGAAAAGCTTATTTAACTTGCATGCAGAGTACATTCTGAGAAATGTTGGGCTGGGTGAAGCACAAGCTGCAATCAACATTGCCGGGAGAAATACAAACAACCTCAGATATGCAGATGACCACCCTTATGCAGAAAGTGAAGAAGAACTAAAATGCCTCTTGATGAAAGGGAAAGAGGAGAGTGAAAAAGTTGGCTTAAAACTCAACATTCAGAAAACTAAGATCATGGCATCCGGTCCCATTACTTCATGGCAAATAGATGGGGAAACAGTGGAAACAGTAACAGATTTTACTTTTTTGTGCTCCAAAATCACTGCAGATGGTGACTGCAGCCATGAAATTAAAAGATGCTTGCTCCTTGGAAGAAAAGCTGTGGCCAACCTAGACAGCATATTAAAAAGCAGAGACATTACTTTGCCGACTAAGGTCCATCTAGTCAAGTCTATGGTTTTTCCAGTAGTCATGTATGGATGTGAAAGTTGGACAATAAAGAAAGCTGAGCACCAAAGAATTGATGCTTTTGAACTTTGATGTTGGAGAAGACTCTTGAGAGTCCCTTGGACTGCAAGGAGATCCAACCAGTCCTTCATAAAGGAAATCTGTCCTGAATATTCATTGGAAGAACTGATGCGAAGCTGAAACTCCAATACTCTGGCCACCTGATGAGAAGAACTGACTCATTTGAAAAGACCTTGTTGCTGGGAAAGATTGAAGGCAGGAGGAGAAGTGGACCACAGAGGATGAGATCGTTGGATGGTATCACCAACTCAATTGACATGAGTTTGAGTAAACTCCGGGAGTTGGTGATGGACAGGGAGGCCTGGCATGCTGCAGTCCATGGGGTCTCAAAGAGTCAAACACGACTGAGCAACTGAACTGAACTAAAAGGAAAGAAGAATAAATGAGTCACAGTTCCTGCCCTCTCAAATATTTCAGTATGGTAGTTATAGAAAGACTTTAAACTGAGTATCTTATATGTTAATTAAATGTGAATGTTCCTGTTATTTCAGAGTATCAGCTAAGGGCCCCAAACTAAGAGTCAGAGGAGCTAAGCAACCCCACATTATGAAGTAATGACAGTGTAAATTGGGGAAATCAGAAGCTACTTATGCCACTGTTTGGAAAATTTGCCATTTCTTTGAAACTTAAACATAGAATTACCCTATGATCCTGAAATTCCTCACCTCGTTATTTATGCAAAAGAAATGAAAACATATGCCCATACAAAGGCTTGTGCCCAAATGTTCATAGCAGGCTTATTCATAGTAGCTTGAGAAACTGAAAACAACTCAGATACTCATCAACATGTGAATGGATCAACAAATGATAGTATATCCATACACGGAGCACTACTCAGCAATAAACAAACCACGGAAAATGCAACAAAATATAGATGACTGTGCTAAGGTAACGAAGGCTGACTCAAAAGAATACATATCCTTGATTCTATATATCTAAAATTCTAGAATGGGTACTTTAAATGGGCACATTCTATTGTATATAGAATGTACCTGAATAAAGTTGTGTTTTGAAAGATTCAGTTGTGCCAAATTAGTTCTCCCAATTATGTAAGAGGAAAATGAGAAATTCAGAGGGACATATTTCTCAGAATCCCCTATGCAGACCATTGCTCAGCTCTTATCCTGAGATCACCCAATAATTGCAAGTAGAAGTGGGAAAGTGATTGTCTGGCTTTTCAACACAGGTCATGAGCCTTGGGCAAAGGAGAAAAGGTTGGAAAAGGCTGTTTAATTAGCCATACAACAAGGTTTTACCCAGAAGATATTCCCATAGCCTTAGAGGGAGATGACTAAGGCTTGAAATGGAGCTGTGGAAATTGAACAAGAGAGTAGGAAATGTATTAAAGATATATTTGGATGGAAAAAATCTGTAGGATGTCATGAATGAAAGATGTAGGTTGGCTAGAAGAAAAAGCCACTGATGTCTTTCAAGTTGGGTGATTGTTAAGTAACGATGAACATAAAATGAATTTAGAAATAGAAGAGATAAAACATTTTTCAAAGCATGGGAAATCACATGTAAGTTCAAAGCTGAACATGGCAGTTTTGTTCTGATAGAGGTAGAAGCTAACAGATGGCATGGAATTGGGAGACATCCATTATATAATTTTTGTTGTTGTTATTCATAATAAAATATGTTTGCATGGAATCTTTATGCTTCTGGGGAAAAAAAACAGTAGTCACAATACAGTTTAAGATACAAGAGGAAATTTTGTGGATTAAATTTGCAGAAAATAAACAGAGATCAAAAGGTCTGACAATGAAATTAGCACTGAACAAGAGGAAGGATTAGTAGCCCTAAAGTCACACTAAAACCAGTAAAATCCCTAGACTGTTCAGTTATATGAGTCAATAGTTTCCTTTATTTATGTGTATGTGTATTAGTCACTCAGTTGTGTCTGACGCTTTGTGACCCCATGGACTGTAGCCTGCCAGGCTCCTCTATCCATGGGATTTCCCAGGCAAGAGTCCTGGAGTGGTTTGCCATTTCCTACTCCAGCGGATATTCTTGAACCAGGAATTGAACCTTCCTGGGTCTCCCGCATTGAGGGCAGATTCTTTAACCTCTGAGCCGGTCATACATTTTTATGATGATAAAGATAAAAGACTGCTCCCAAAACATGTGCCCTGATTTCAGAGAAAAGACACACATTCTGGCACTTCCAGTGATTTAAGCTGAGTGATCCAGAAGTCGTTTAAGTTCTCATCTGCGTCACGGTGGTGACAAGGATTAGCTCAGAGAACTGAGGTCCAATCACATGAGATGAGAAGGTCCAACCAGCAGAAGGCTCAGTGAGGCTTAATCATCTTTGTTGCTACTACCTGTCCTCACTCTTAACGAGACCTGAAATATTAAATCGTACTCAGTACCTCTCAGTTGCCCTACGTCAATACACAGGTTAATAGCTCTTATCAAATGGCTTGACAAGAACTGAAGGAAACAATAGGTGAACAGCTCTCAGCAAAATGTCAGAAACATCGCTAAGCACAAAGCAGTCACTATTATTGCTTTGCTAAACTCCTAACGGTAACCTGCTCCAGTATTCTTGCCTAGGAAATCCCGTGGACAGAGAAGCCCGGGGGGCTACCTCCACGGGGCTGCAAAAGAGCTGGGCACCACTTAGTCACTAAATAGCAGCAGCAAAACTCCGAAACACCTCTCTCCACTTCTCCTGAAGTATTTTCCTGCACTCCAGACTTTCAAAGCCATATGGAACCAAGCCGCTGTCACTACTTAAAATCTGTAATAACTTTCCAGTATTTTAGGAGGAATACATCAGGCCAGACTGTGGCTAAAGAGGGCTGTAAGCAGACCTTCCTGGGGATCAAGTGGTTAAGAATCTGCCTGCCAGATTTGATCCCCAGTCCAGGAAGATCCCACATGGCACAGAGCAACGAAGCCCATGCACATCAGCTGCAGAAGCCCACACTCCCTAGGGCCCATGCTCCACAACAAGAGAAGCAACCAAAATGGGAAGTCCTAGCACTGCAACTGGAGAGTAGCTTCTGCTCACCACAGCTAGAGAAAGCCCGCGTGCAGCCACAAAGATCCAGAGCAGCCAAAAACAAATAAATAAATGAATAATTGCATATGTACACGTGTGTGTGTGTGTGTGTGTGTGAGGCCTGCAAGGATTCAGGCAAGCAGGTGCAGGGGGAAGCAGGCTGCTGTCCTGCCCCTGGGACTTGCTGACTCTCTGGGCGCCTGCCTGTTTAATCCAATGAACAGAGCTGTTCTCTCCCGCCTAATTCTGTTCTTTGTATGTGCAGATCCTATTGGGGGTTGTGGGGTGGACTAGAGAAGGCCTAGTTATCCTCAGGTATCAAAACTTAAAACTTTGTAAGAAAGTTTGGCATTTCTGTGCAGATGAGCGGTTTTTTCCCTAACAGAAGGCTCCACTTTCAGAGCATGTTTTCAGATCGGAATGAAGGACCGCAGGAACCAAAGCAGACTACTGAGGGGTTTTCCTGAAATCAGATCTAATAATAGCTTAGCAAGGGAGAATTCTGTTATCCCTTTGTTTGTTTTATTTTTATCATTCTCTCGTGTATTTCTTCCCCCTAACAGCTCTCGGTATTTCAGTTCTAAGTGTGAGTATTTACCTGAAATGTTTCTGATGGGACTGGAGCCTGTTTCTTGATGTGTGCGCTTTAGAAGGCCACTCTTTTAACCTGTTATCCCTTCATTCAGGCAAAGATTGTTTCATTCGTGTTGGCTCTGCCTTCTGTGACTGGGTTGACCCACTTTGCATCAGTTGCCAGACATGTTTTTCTGTTTCCTTTTTCTTTGCTTTTCCTGTAGCAGGGCAGCAATAATCTTAATGTACTACTGTGTTTTAATAGTCAATTTAGACAGACTATTAAGATAAAATAGTGCCCTATAAAACCACAGCATAGATGAGCAACCTCTAAAGGATGGATCCCAAGGAAATGCTCTTTTTTTCAAGAGACAGCAGAGGGCACAGGGTTTGATAGAGAAGGGAGGATAGTCTGTCTGTCCTGGATCGTGGCCCTAACATTCACTCTGTTATTTATCTTTCATGTTGGTGTCTGTCTGTTCGCTGGGTTACTCGAAGGAAAATCACTGACCCTTGTTAAAACGGTAAGGAACACCCTGTCCAAAACTGTAGTGATAAGGGCATTGCAATAGAGGAGAGAAATCAAGTTCAATTCTGAACACAACAAAGACAGCTGGGGGTTTGCAGTCAGGAAGAAGGGTGAAGGGGGTCAGTGGATGGAAAATTACTGAGACATCAAGGGTTTGGGGAGAGTCCCTGCTACACTGACCTCACAGGATTTGTGTGAAGGACAGATCATGCACATAGACAGCAAATGTGGGTGATCTGATAAAAGATCTGATGATGAAGGTGGGGAAGGCTCTTGGCAAAGACTGTGCTAGACAGGGGAATGTTGGACGAAGTTGAAAAAGAGGGCTCAGAGGAACCTGGCTGAAGTCCGATCAAGGGGAGCCTTTGTAACCAGGTGGCCAAGCCCAGGTGTCGTTGTAAACGAGACATCACTGGGACTTCCCTGGCAGTTCAGTGGCTGACTTCACCTTCCAATGCAGGGAGTGTGGCTTCCATCTCTGACCGGGGAGTGAAGACCCCAAGTAAGTGCATGTGTGCCTAGTTGCTAAGTCATGTCTGACTCTTTGTGACCCCATGGCCTGTAGCCTACCAGGCTCCTCTGTCCATGGAATCTTCCAGGCAAGAATATTGGAGCCCATTGCCACTTGCAACTCCAGGGGATCTTCCCAGTCCGGGGATTGAACCCACGTCTCTTGCATCTCCTGCATTGGCAGGAGGATTCTTTACCGCTAATGCCACCTGGAAAGCCAAGATCCCATATGACTTGAGGCCAAAAAACCGAAACATACAACGAAAGCAACATTGTAACAAATTCAATAAAGACTTTAGAAATGGTCCACATCAGAAAAAAAAAAAAAAAAGGCTTAAAAAATGAAAATCAAGATACCATTAAATGAGACAATGTAAGCCTGTTATCTGGTGTGGTGTCATCTGAATTCCAGCTCAGTCCTGTCCAGAAAGCGCTGAAGAATCAATTCCATAGGGAATTTCCAAGTTTTGTACGATCTTAGCACTAGAACTGCCTTCATGTTAATTTAGACCAAGGAGACACAGTGAGATCCTTCCCTTGCTGGTGCTCATTAACAACCCAAGCAAGAAGGGACCTTTAGCAAAATTTGACATAGAGTATGTTTTCATTTTTGCATTTCACTTTTGCCTAAATGCTGACCAAGTGTCATTTTGACCTCACACTACTTCCTGACTGCTCTCCAAATTTAAGATTTCTCTCTACATCTCCTTCCAAAAATTTTTGAAGAATTTTTCCACAACCCCTCACAGATACCAAGTGACAATTTGCGTATGAAAAAGACCCCCCTGGGTGGAACACTTGAACTGCAAGATACCTGCAATGGAGTAGTATGGTAATATTGTCAGAGAGACAGCTTAGGTCCTGGGAAGAGGGAAGTCTTTGGTCTCTTATAAATCATATCATATAGGTTTCGGCCTACTCTGTGAATTTACAAAATTGATCTTGATCTAGACTCCTGAAATCTTTATCTCAGAGAAGATTGAACAGTTGAGAGCCTTCAGAAAAGATCATTTTATACCTTCACCCATACTATTTTTCTCTAAAATCCTAGCCCAGGCAATACCATATCAAGAGTTAATAAAAACCGACAGGGATCAGGGAAATTCTAGACAAGCTCACACTTGACAAGTCTGAAGTTAACTGGCTAGAGGTTTTTTCATTAAAATATTTTTCTGAGTTGTAATCTGTCAATTATAAATTTCATCAAGATGCGAGACTCTGCACTGAGTAAATCTATAAGCCAGACTTTACAAGAAATCGGATCGAGCTTGTGTATGTGACGTAATGTTGATTTCTATGCAGCCGTGTTTATGTATGCTTGATGAGGAAATGCTAACTACAAATTTTAAATTAGGTCCTAGAGAGGAGCAGCTTAGGATGTGTTCACAGTCTTCACAGGAAATACTCTTGTTTTAGAGATGGTATATGCTCTGGTGTGATGTGTCTGCCCTTCTCTGCCCAAGTCTGTTTTTCTCAACCCACTTTCTCTGAATAGTTCTCAGGCTCTTTGAGAGAAGAGAATACGAAAGTTCAACACAAAGTGAGGAGAAGTTGAAAATGCCAGTGCTAGAGTAAAAGGATGGAAGAAAAGTTAAAAACAGCCCAGGAGATTTCCAGGGGCTAATCATGATACCTTCAGTGACCCTCGTGGGCTGTGGATAATTCCTATTGTCTACACAAGGCGGGCGGGTGTTTCTCCACCAGAGCTCAAGTGAACGAGTCAACTCTGTACGCAGGGGCTTTAAGAGCTGACATCCTAATGAGAGCTGTAAACCGCAGGGACAGGGTATGGCTTCTTCTACACTGAGTATTAGTCACGCTCTCAAAAGAGATTTAGCAGCAGCAGTTGCCAAATAGGATGCTTTCAGACTGAGTTTTGTTTCCTTTTATCACAGTAAGATGGAAATTGTGGGAAAACAGAGCAGAGAGCAGTCCTTCCCGTGGCTTTTATTTCCTACTAAATGCAGTGAGAGGCAATATCCATACATTAGCTGTTCTGCCTGCAGCCCTTGGCTTCCAGGGGGTCGCTTCAACTCTCTGTGCGTCCTCAAGTCCAGGGTCAGCACTTCCCACTCCTTGATCAGGAGCAGAAATCGCGGGACTGTGCCCCATGCCAGCCTCGGAACGTCTTAGAGTCGTTCATGTCAGCAAAGGGATAGTCCGTTCCTAGCAGAAATTATAGGAGCCACAGTGAAGCAGAATTACAACTTCCTTTTTCTCTATTGACATATTCTCCCCTAATTTATCAAAAAGTTCAAACAAATACGAGTACTGTGCAAATAGATGCTTCCTGGAGCTGGGTGTCTGTTTCTTTTCCGAGGTTAAAGAAATGTTTTCAGTTTTTTTGTTGAAATATATTCTTGACCCTTTTATCTCTTCTCCTTTTGGGCCCCCTATAGTTTGAATGTTAATGTGTTTAATATTGTTCTAGAGGCTTGTAAGTTATTCTCATTATTTAAATTCTTTTGGAAAAAAATTTTTTTTATTCAGATTAGGTAATTTCTACTAATTTTTACTCCAGTTTGCTGATCTGGTCCTTTGAATGATCTAATCTACTATTGATTCTCTCTAGTGTATTTTTCATTTTCTTTTTTTTTTTTTTTTAACAGGGTCATCATTACCATCTTTCTAAATTCCATATATATGTGTCAGTATACTGTATTGGTGTTTTTCTTTCTGGCTTACTTCACTCTGTATAATCGGCTCCAGTTTCATGTAAAAAAAATTGCTATGGTCTTCAGTTTGGTTTAGCAATTTTTTATATTTTCTAACTCTTCATTAAACTTCTGACTGTGTTCATCCATCCTTCTCCTGAGTCCACTGAGCATCTTTATGACTGTGAACTCTTGTTGGGTAGATGGTTTATCTCGGCTACCCTTAGTTCCTCCGGGGCTTTCTTTATCCCTTCATCTGGAAAATACTCCTCTGTCTCCTCTTTGTGCCTGATTCTTTTGTTTACCTCTGTGTATTGGGTAGAGGAGTTACATGTCTCAGTCTCAGAGAAGGGGCCTCATGCAGATGTTCTGTGGAGTTTAGCGACATGCTGTCTTCTGGTCACCAGCAAGGTGCTTCAGGGGGGTCCTCCCTGTGGTCGGGGGGGTCCCTGGGTTGCAATGAGGCCACTCCCGAGGGTGTTCTGGTGGGAGGGGCTGCCAGCTTGCTGGTGGGCAGAGCCAGGTCCTAGTACAATCGGCGGTAAGTCCAGGGGATCTTGAGTCTGTGCTGACCCACTGATGGACAGGTGAGTCTTGGTTGCTAATAGCCTGCAGAAGGGAATGCTAATGCTCGTTTGTGCCAGTGTTCTCACGGGAGAGAGAACTTCCAGAAATGGCTACCCCCAGGGTCTGTGTCCACAGGGCCAGCCCCAGTTGCTTCCTGCCTCTCTGGGAGTCTCTCCAACATGAGTTAGTAGGTCTGACCCAGGGTTCTTGCAAAGCACTGTCTGGTATACTAAGACTTGAAATGTGTGAGATTTTGTGTGCGCCCTTTAGGTATGGAGACTCTGTGTCTTCCAGCTCTTCCTTACATAAGCTCTGAGGGCTGCCAGCTTGCTGGTGGGCAGAGCCAGGTCCTAGTACAATCGGCGGTAAGTCCAGGGGATCTTGAGTCTGTGCTGACCCACTGATGGACAGGTGAGTCTTGGTTGCTAATAGCCTGCAGAAGGGAATGCTAATGCTCGTTTGTGCCAGTGTTCTCACGGGAGAGAGAACTTCCAGAAATGGCTACCCCCAGGGTCTGTGTCCACAGGGCCAGCCCCAGTTGCTTCCTGCCTCTCTGGGAGTCTCTCCAACATGAGTTAGTAGGTCTGACCCAGGGTTCTTGCAAAGCACTGTCTGGTATACTAAGACTTGAAATGTGTGAGATTTTGTGTGCGCCCTTTAGGTATGGAGACTCTGTGTCTTCCAGCTCTTCCTTACATAAGCTCTGCTGGCCTTCGAAGCCATCTGCTCTGGGGGTCTCTTCCCAACACTGGACCCCCAGGCTGGGAAGCCTGAGGTGGGGCTTGGACCACTTGCTCGCTGGGGAGAACCTCTGCCATGGTGATCATCCTCTCATTTGTGGGTGACCTTCCCAGGGGGGTAGGTCTTGACTAGACTAGACTCCACCCATATCATTTGGCTCCTTCTTTATGTATTTAATTTTGGAGAATCTTTTCTGCTGGTCTTCAGACAGTTCTCGTTGATAAATGCTCTGTAGACAGTTGCAACTTGGACGTGCCCATGGGTGGAGGTGAGCTCAGAGGCTTCCTCCTCCACCATCTTGGTTACTGTATTTGTTTCACTTTTCTTCCTATACTTCATTGTCAATGCTAAACCAGCTCAAAGCTCTCTCCATTGTTTCCAACATAACTTGGCATCATTCTAGTTCAAGCTTATGAGATTCCTTGGACGTTCAATCAAGATAATAGTGGCAGAGCCTTCAGTGAATTTTAAAGTGATATAGAAACACAAGAAATTATTATTTTCTCTGGGCTAGACTCTTACAATTTTACTTTGATCTTGGTGCCATTATAAGACAATCATGTACCATGAACCATAATTCTAAACTGGAAGACACTCCCTTTGCCTTACAATTAGAAGATAAAGAGAATTGAGCATATATATGTGATTTAAAATAATCATAACTGAAATGACTTTTTCTCAGATAAAATAATTAAAATTTCTCAGGCACACAGATANTTTGATCTTGGTGCCATTATAAGACAATCATGTACCATGAACCATAATTCTAAACTGGAAGACACTCCCTTTGCCTTACAATTAGAAGATAAAGAGAATTGAGCATATATATGTGATTTAAAATAATCATAACTGAAATGACTTTTTCTCAGATAAAATAATTAAAATTTCTCAGGCACACAGATACATTTTCTCAGTAATTCCATAGAGAATCAAGTGCATTATTGACTGTCTTCAACTTGTAGTGAATCTTAAACTCTGTCTCAAATTATATCCGAGAGATTGGCCTTGTAATTCTGGTCTGGGGTTTTAAAAGTCTGCTGATGTCCCTACTGCCAAGTTTTAATTACTTTCTGCAGGGGGTCCTTCTCTTCTCAGTCCCCGAGATTATTCAGAAGAGACACATCTGCTCCATACTAAGCAGAAATGAACTTCCAGCCACAAAGATTTTTTTCTCTCTCACTTTATTTTTTCCCCTCCATCCACTGAGGAATAATGTCTGTTTTCTTTCAAAGCACTTGCTTTGCCTCTGAAACAATAAAAGCCCCTTACCTATCTTCAAAAATCCCCAAGAGAACTTTTCTTGATATAATCTTAGAAAAGTGGGAGGTTTCATCTGTATGTAATGACCGAGGTCAATTAAATAAGACTCCATGGCCATATTTACCTGGAAAACTGAGAAAATGGTGTATCCTTTGCAACCTGGTTCATCTAAAGAAGTAAAGTGATGGACTCTACCACAACAGAAGGGCTAATTAAGCTGGAAACTCACGATGTGCATCCCAACATTGTTTGCAGACAAATTACTAAACAGTTTTGCACAGGCAATTAGGAAACAGGAAACTCCAAAAGGTGTTAATTCTTTCAAAAATATAATCACTACAAGGAAACGTGTGAAGAACAGGTGGGCAAGGGGTAGAGTCATAAAGCTAGACTTCACAGAGCATTGAGAGAGGGAACTTGGTCAGAAAAGACTTGTCCCTTCCTGGCTGGGGGACTGTGGGCAACTCATTTTAAATCCTGTGGCTAAAAAGAAGAGAAAAGAAAAATAAGCAAACAAAAATGAAGACGTGGAGAACAGATACGTGCTCACAGATGGGAAGAGGCGGGTGGGCGAACTGGAAGAGCAGCGCTGACGTATAGACACTGCCACGTGTAAAAGAGCTAGCTAGCGGGAAGCTGCTTTACAGCACAGAGAGCTCAGCCGAGTGCTCGGCAATGGCCTAGAGGGGCGGGATGGGGGGAAGGTTCAAGAGCGAGGGGATATATGTACACATACAGCTGATTCATTTCACTGTACAGCAAAAACATAACACTGTAAAGCAAGTATACTCTAAAAAGAAAGAGAACAAAATCCTGTGGCTCGGTCTCCTTATAATGACCACTTTCAGGTTCATAGCTAAAATAAGATATACATAGCTTTCTTCTTTTTTTTACCTTCTTATTTTGTATTGGGGTATAGCCAATTCCCAATGTTGGGGCAGTTTCAGGTGAACAGTGAAGGGATTCAAGATATATATAGCTTTTGATAGCCCTTTGAAAGCTGCCTCGTGCATAGCAGATCTGAGCTCTGGATTGTTTAGAGTTGTCTCCTCTGTTTGCGTTGGATTCTTTCTTCTCTATCAAAGACTGCCTTCAAATGGCTGATCATAGTTTCTACTTCAGACCCAGACACCAAAAGGCCATGTGGAAGCACTTTGTGCAGAGATGGGCTTCAAAACAAAGTGATGGTTTTGGACCAGCTTTTGGCCAAGAGACACTCAAAGGTTAGTCTGAAGGTCTTTGCTCAGAGGCATTTCTGTTTTTTCAGAAAATACACCCAACTCCTGCCTGACTCATGATGCAAGGTGGCAGATGCCTAGCAGCCAGTAACAGGCCTAGGAGACTTAATCCTCATGCCTTTCATCCCACATTCCATGCCCATCTTCCGTTCTTCCATAGGTCTCAACTTCAGGGCATCCGGTCCATAGAACAATTTCGGGGTCTCTTTGGGGGGAAGAAAGTTAACCAGGCTTATTAGGGTGAGAAAGGGGCTCAAGTTTATAAATGATTTATATAAAGTCTTCATTAATGATTTGGTTCCATTTTGATTTATGCATTCAACTAGCTTGTGGGAAATGCTGTAATTGTTATTTTCCCTGTATTCACTATTTTAAGAAAATCTTGGCCAAGATTTTATACTTTTCTTATGGGGGAGGTGAGAGTAAGAGGGATTCCTGATATGTATAGGAAAAAAAAAAGAATAATCAGAGATTAGCTCAAAAAGAGACATATAGAAATTTGGGGTATGTTTTTATTTTAGGCCTGGATCTAATAGATGCACTCTCAAAATCCATTATTAATTTTTTTCATGAAAAGAAACCTCTTTATACTTGTTCTTTCCTTCAGAGAATTCCGTGCTAAGCTGATTGGTTTTGTCTGTAAATTTTTTAATGTTCATCCTAATGAGAGGCAGTGTCACTTTTCCTCCCCTGAAGTAGAGCCTGATATTTCTGACATTTAACTTATATGCAGAGTACATTATGCAAAATGCTGGGCTGATGAAGCACAAGCTGGAATCAACATTGCCAGGAGAAATATAAATCACCTAAGATATGCAGATGACACCACCCTTATGACAGAAAGCAAAGAGGAACTAAAGAACCTCTTGATGAAAGTGAAAGAGGAGAGTGAAAAAGCTGGCTTAAAACTCAGCATTCAGAAAACTAAGATCATGGCATCTTGTCCCATCACTTCATGGCAAATAGATGGGGAAACAATGGAAACAGTGAGAGACTATTTTCTTAGGCTCCAAAATCACTGTAGATGGTGACTACAGTCATGGAATTAAAAGATGCTTGCTCCTTGGAAGAAAAGTTATGACCAACCTAGACAGCATATTAAAAAGCAGAGACATTACTCTGCCAAGAAAGGTCTGTCTAGTTAAAGCTATGGTTTTTCCAGTAGTCATGTATGGATGTGAGAGCTGGGCCATAAAGAAAGCTGAGCACTGAAAAATTGATGCTTTTGAACTGTGGTGTTGGAGAAGACTGACTGAGAGTCCCTTGGACTGCAAGGAGGTCAAACCAGTCAATCCTAAAGGAAATCAGTTCTGAATATTCATTGGAAGGTCAGATGCTGAAGCTGAAACTCCAATACTTTTGGCCACTTTATGTGAAGAACTGACTGATTGGAAAAGACTCTGATGCTGGGAAAGATTAAAGGCAGGAGGAGAAGAGGATGACAGAGGTATCACAGAGGATGAATGGTATCACTGACTCAATGGACATGAGTTTGAGCAAGTTCCAGAAGTTGGTGATGACAGGAAAACTTGGCGTGCTGCAGTCCATGGGATCGCAAAGAGTTGGCTACAACTGAGCGACTGAACTGAACTGAACTGATCTCTGTTGGATTATTGAGGTTTGGGGGAAGGGCAGTTATGTCTGTCCACGTAACCAAATTAATATCTTAATGTTTTATTGTACATAAATGTTTTTTCTAAATAAATGCAATTGGCATGTACCAAGGAAAATGTCAATAACATGTGGGAATGGAAAGGTGTGTGTGTGTGTGTGTGTGTGTGTGTGTGCACAAGCACGGATGTTGTGCATGTGATCTCAGTTGCTCAGTGTTGTCCAACTCTACAACCCCATGGAGGTTGCAGAGGACTCCAGGTTTCTCTGTCCATGAGATTCTCCAGACAAGAATACTGGAGTAAGCTGTCATTTCTTATTCCAGGGGATCTTCCCAACCCAGGGATCGAATCTACGTCTCTTGAGTCTCCTGCATTGGTAGGCAGATTCCTTACCACTGTGCCACCTGGGAAGCCAGCAATCGAAGGATAGGGGTATGTAATTACATCTGTTCTGAGAGCCCAGCAAAGACTTGTGATTGAAGATTGGATGTGTTTTTCATGGAATATGAGCATTTATGTTACCATGATATGCATTCCTAATAATCAGATCACTTGCCACTACATTCATACATTGTTTTTACTTTTTGTTTGTTTTTTGAAGTATCAAGGAGGGATTTGCAACAATTTAACAACAATTTACAGAGCGGTCTTAGTGATTAAAAAGAAAGGAGTAACAATATAGTGTGGCAGGTTTACTGTGTCTCTTTGTCATCTGTGGTTGATAGACCTTGTCTCTCACTTTTGGAAGGTGACCTTATTGCCTAAAATGCAGTGGTGGTTAAACTGTAGTCGGCACAAGAATCACCTGGGAGTTTGTTAAGGCACAGATCCCTGGGATTTGAGTCCATCCCCGGAATTTGAGTCAAAAGATCTGCATGATCTGAGGCTCTGCTTTTCTAATAAGCTTCCAGAGGATGCTGCTGCTGTTGTTTCTGGACCACACGATGCTGCTCACCAGTATTAAGATGAAAAAGTCAGATCTGCCTACATCTTTGAGAGCCTAACTTATCTTAGGAAAAGGCTTCCCCACAAGAAATCCCACTGCTCTGTACCAAACACCAAGCAAATGTGAAGGTGATTCCACAAGGATTTCAGAGAGAAGGGTAAGTGCGTTTCAGGATTGTAGCTTTAATAGGCCCAAAGTCATTCATTCATTTGCTATATATCAGTATCAGAAACTATCAAACACAAAATTAAAATGTGACTTGGGTAGAGAGAAAAGCTTTGCTCTTTCTCTATCTCCCTACTCACAGGATGGAGCACATGCCCCATCCCTTTAAGAAAAAAATATAGGTTTTCCCAATGCTTTGAATAAGCGAAATCCATCTCATTACCCTTACCCCAGTCTGAAACAACCACTGCCAAATGCGCCGTCTCATTTTGCTTTGTATATTAAAGAGCTGGAGAAACCGTAAACAGTCCAGGAACAAAATTGTTTTTAATTATGTATACTTTTGGAATTTGCTCCTTTCGGGGCGGGGGGAACACTGGCCACCCCATCTGGCTATGAACTCTCCCTCTATCCCTCTCTGTCTTTCTCTCATTCTCCACAGGCTACAGGCTGCAGATTTTATAATTCCTCCCTGCACATCCAACCCCATTATTCCACAGATTTCTGTGGAATCTGTTAAGCCTGTATCATGTGGTTTACTGGTTTGAAATATACTCTCTATTAATGTGTAGTATTTGGGAGACAAATGAAAGAGGAACCAATACTATATCTGCTTGATAATGAAAACTGACAAAGTGTGTTTTGAAATAAAGAGCTAGATTCCTCTTACACACACACACACACACACACACACACACACCAAAGTTCCTCATTGCTCACTCCGAGGTCCTCTGTCCCTCTTTCCACTCCATTTAGTCTTATTATTAAGCTTGGTGGCTTGATTTCAAAAGAGACCCAGAATGTCTGGCATCCTTGTGTTCTAGAAGCAAGTGTATCCACAAAGAACACTAGCTTCAGAGTCACACACTTGGGTTAAAATTCTGGCTGTGCCACATTCAAACTACATGAGCCTGGTCATTTAGCCATGTGACTTAAATCCTCTTTGCTTCAGTAAGATGGGGATGAAGGGAATGATGATCTGTGCCTCCCAGCTGTGGGGTCGGCAATGCCTGTGAGCACTGAACACAGCATCTGCACAAATACTCAACAATTCATAGCGGTTCTCATTTTTTCTACGTGTTCTGTTTCTCTTTCTTTCCTGCCATTTTGTCTCCATAGAGATGAAAATCTTTTCTTGGCCACTAGGTGGAGAAAGCGAGCCTTCTACAGTATTTGAATTGAACAGGAGGCCAAATCATCCTGACCTAAATACTACAGACATTTAAGGGAGAGGTGATTTTTTTTTTCCTTCCTCTTCTTTAGAACTTCACACAGCATTAACAGGGGATCTGGAGACATGTCTGGGGAATTTTTGAGCAGTTCACAATGAAATGTTTGAGTTTTGAGTGTAGTCCTACCTCGAGGCACTAGATTTTACCCAGGAAGAAGTCCACAATTCAGCTTTCCAGCACCTTCTCATCCTCTGCGCTCTAATCTCTTTTTTTAAACATTTTGTTTTAGATTGAAATATAGTTGATTAACATTGTTGTGATAGTTTCAGGTGTACAGCAAAGCAATTCAGTTATACATATATATGTATCTATTCTTTTTCAAGTTCTTTTCCCATTTACATTGTTACATAATATTGAGCAGAGTTCCCTGTAAGTCCTTATTGGTTATCCATTTTAAATATAGCAGTGTGCACATGTCAAACTCTCTAACTATCCCTTCCCTACCACTCTTCCCCTCTACACTGTAATCATAATTCATTCTCCATGTCTGTGAGCCTGTTTCTGTTTTGTATAGTAAATAAGTTCATCTGTATTATTTCTGTTTGGATTCTGCACGTAAGTGGTATCATAATGATATTTGTCATTCTCTGATCTATCACTCAGTATGACAAGCTCTAGGTCCATCCATGCTGCTTATGCCCTAATCTCTTCTCACATGCATTTCAAACAGGGACTTGCTCAGTACAGTTCTCCCTCCAGGGTATTATATAGCTGCTGACTCCCAGGGACCTTTGCATTTTGACATGAACTCTCTTGATAAGTTACGTTTCTTTAGTCTGATAAGAGTAGTAATGGGAAGCCATTGGACCTACTTCACATAACTGTTGCAAGAGTCATTTAGTTAATACCTGTGCAATCGTACGTGAACTTTACAAATACAAATAAAACATTAATATTGAAGATATAAGTTTCTGCCTTTAAAGAAAAAAGTTGAGAGTCCAAAACATTCTTGAGAAAGAATCAGCTTGCAAGGGGATGTGCCTATCCTTCTAGGTAAAGCCGCTGGGACCCTCTGCATGTAAGCTCAGGTAACGTTTCACACTCCATATTTCTTGCCTTATATTCCTCATCTCTCCTTCTCACCTTGTTCCCAAAGTCTCTTTATTTGCTGTCATACCCATTTTTACCCTCCCAGCACTGATCCTCCGAATGAACAACTATTTGCAATAGTAACCCATTCTATTCATTGGCATCTCCCTGAGAATTATCCCAATTGGCTCCAAAAAATTGCAGCTACACCTATATCCTTAACCCAACATTCAATAATTTGTACTGTTTCAACAAGTACCTCATGATCTCTGTACAAAAATATGTTCTGGCAAGAAACATTCAAAAAATTTTCCCTTTTATCCATACTTTCACTTACAAATTTTCTTCTTTCCATGATGGAAAATAACCAAGCTGCATACCAAATTTTTAGTCTGTAATTCATGTAATTATATTGCAAAAATATTCATCTCCCGTCTGCCTTTCCACTAGTGCTCTTTACAGGCACTTTTGTTGTTGTTTTGGTTTCCTGTGTTATTTGAGAAAGGAAAAACCTAGGGAAAAAAATTTAGTTTACTTTCAGTAAATTTCCACTCTAGGATCTGAGTTTCCTTCAAGCAGCCAAGAGCATGGCAGGAGCCGTGGAATGCTATTCCATTTAAATGTGGTCTGAAATAGCACACTTATTTCCACTAAATGTACTTTTAATACATCTCATAGAAAGATCATTTTGCATAATACACATACACATACACAAGCTCCACGAGCCTAAATACAGGATACAAATGTAAATTCCATGCTTTTTCCTTACAAAATTTTCTGATTTTCAGTTTATACATCAATTTGCAATCACTGTGTCCCATAAGATTATTCATATATGATGCTACATATGTTATAAGGAACTTCCCACCAAATAGACTGAGACACAGATTTGAAAACAAGCAGATTATCAGGAAGTACAAGTAACATGGGTAGGTGAGCGACACAGAAATACAGAGAAGAAAAACACAATGGAGTGGGCTCCCATGTAGATAACCGGAGCTTAACACTGGGCAGAAACTCTGGGAGTGATATAAAACACAGTCCTTAGTATTAACAGGTAAGAGAGAGGAAAATGGGCCATTTATATCCCTATACCTGTCAGGCATTGGTTACTGGCTTGTGGAGAAGGCATGATCTTAATTCTGAGCCCTTTCCATAGGCCTTGAATGTGAAGTCCTCCAACAAAGATGCAAGTGCTGGCCTTTGGAAGACAGGCTGTCAAACACAGAAATGAAAGAACCAAAATGAAAAGGGTAGAGGATTGATCTGTTATGCCAAATTATTAGCAAAAAGAATGCCACTCATTTATCACAATTCATGTTCATGCCTACATTTTTATCAAATCCCCAAACTAAGGGCTTCCCTGATAGCTCAGCAGGTAAAAAAATCTGCCTGTGATGCCAGAGACAAAGGAGATGAGGGTTCGGGTCAGGAAGATCCAAACCCTAGGTTGGAAAGATCCCCCGGAGGAGAAAATGGCAACTCACTCTGCCTCATGGATCACAGCCTTGTCATCGTGATAGGGCTTGCATAACTCAGTGAAGCCATGAGCCATGCCTTACAGGGCCAACCATGACAGATGGGTCATAGTGAAGAGTTCTGAGAAAACATGGTCCACTGGAGGAGGAAATGGCAACCCACTCCAGAATTCTTGCCTGGAGAACCCATGGACATGAGTACCTGTATGAAAGGCAAAAATATAGGACACTGGAAGATGAGCCTCCCAGGCTGGCAGGTGTCCTATATGCTACTGGGGAACAGCAGAGGGCAATTACCAATTGTTCCAGAAAAAATTGAGCAGTTGGCCCAAAGCAAAAACAATGCTCAGTTGTGGATGTGTCTGGTGGTGAAAGTAAAGTCTGATGTCATAAAGAACAATATTGCGTAGGAACCTGAAACGTTATGTCTGTGAATCAAGGTAAATTGGCTATAGTCAAGCAGGAGATGGCAAGAGTGAACATCAACATCTTAGGAATCAGTGAACTAAAATGGACTAGAACGGACAACTTTAATTCAGACGACCGTTATGTCTACTGCTGTGGGCACAAATCCTTTAGGAGAAATGGAGTAGCCCTCACAGTCAACAAGAGAGTCTGAAATGCAGTACTTGGGTGCAGTCTCAAAAACAACAGAATGATCTTGGTTTGTTTCTAAGGCAATCCATTCAGTTTCACAGTAATCCAGTTTCACAGTAATCTTCCCAACCCAGGGATCGAAACCAGGTCTCTGGCATTGCAGGCAGATTTTTCACCTGCTGAGCTGTCAGGGAAGCCCTTCGTTTGGGGATTTGATAAAAATGTAGGCATGAACATGAATTGTGATAAATGAGTGGCATTCTTTTTGCTAATAATTTGGCATGACAGATCAATCCTCTACCCTTTTCATTTTGGTTCCTTCATTTCTGTGTTTGACAGCCTGTCTTCCAAAGGCCAGCACTTGCATCTTTGTTGGAGATGCCCCACAGTAATTACAGCCCCACAGTAATCCACAGTAATTTCACCACTGATGCCAAAGGGGCTGAAGTTGAATGGTTCTGTAAAGACCTAAACATCTTCTAGAAAGTGAAAGTTAAAGTCGCTCAGTCATGTCTGACTCTTTGTGACCCCATGGATTATACAGTCCATGGAATTCTCGAGGCCAGAATACTGGAGTGGGTAGCCTCTCCCTTCTCTGGGGGATCGTCTCAAGTCAGGGATTGAACTGCAGTCTCCTGTATTTCAGGCAAATTCTTTCCCAATTGAGCTATCAAACAACTTCTAGAACAACCACCAAAAAAGATGTCCTTTTCATTATTGGGGATTGGAATGCAAAATTAGGAAGTCAGGAGATACCTGGAGTAACAGGCTAGTTTGGCCTTGGAGTACATATTACAAAATTCACATTTAAATTGAAAGCAGGGAAAACCACTAGGCCATTCTGGTATGACGTAAATCAAATCCCTTATGACTATACGATGAAGGTGACGAACAGATTCAAGGGATTAGATCTGTTAAACAGAGTGCCTGAAGAACTATGGATGGAGGTTCATAACATTGTATAGGAGGCAGTGACCAAAACCCTCCCCATGAATAAGAAATGCAAAAAGGCAAAGAGGTTGTCTGAGGAGGCTTTACACATAGCTGAGGAAATAAGAGAAGCAAATGTCAAGGGAGAAAGGAAAGAGATAACCAACTGAATGCAGACTTCCAGAGAATAGCAAGGAGAGATAAAAGGCCTTAAACAAACAATGGAAAGAAATAAAGGAAAATAATAGAATGAGAAAGACTAGGGATCTCTATCAGGGGACATTTCATGCAAGGATGGTCACGATAAAAGACAGAAACAGTAAAGACCTAATAGAGGCAGAAGAGATTAAGAAGAGATGGCAGACTTGACTAACTCAAACTCTACTGGAAATCTGACCAACCATTCTCTATTGGTTACATCTGTGGAAGGCAATCTGAATGCAGAGTTCCAAAGAACAGCAAGAAGAGATAAGAAAGCCTTCCTCAGCGATCAATGCAAAGAAATCGAGGCAAACAACAGAATGGGAAAGACTAGAGATCTCTTCAAGAAAATCAGAGATATCAAGGGAACATTTCATTCAAAGATGGGCTCGATTAACAGAAGCAGAAGATATTAAGAACAGGTGGCAAGAATACAAAGAAGAACTGTACAAAAAAGATCTTCATGACCAAGATAATCACGATAGTGTGATCACCTACCTAGAGCCAGACATCCTGGAATGTGAAGTCAAATGAGCCTTAGAAAGCATCACTATGAACAAAGCTAGTGGAGGTGATGGAATTCCAGTTGAGCTATTTCAAATCCTAAAAGATGATGCTGTGAAAGTGCTGCACTCAATCTGATGCTGGGAGGGATTGGGGGCAGGAGGAGAAGGGGACGACCGAGGATGAGATGGCTGGATTGCATCACAGACTCGATGGACATGAGTCTGAGTGAACTCCAGGAGATGGTGATGGACAGGGAGGCCTGGCGTGCTGCGATTCATGGGGTCGCAAAGAGTTGGACATGACTGAGCGACTGAACTAACTGAACTAACTAAACCAGATCAAGGACCTGGGGCAAATATTACTGTTCAATTTATATCCTTTATAAGTTTCAGATTTGCTTTTATTATGTACATATATTATTTAAAATAATGATAAAACTAATTAAAAACAAACAAACAAAAAAGAGGTGGCAAGAATACACAGAAAACTATACAAAAAAGGTCTTAAATGACCTGGATAACTATGACGGTCTGGGCACTAACCTAAAGTCAGACCTCCTGGAGTGTGAAGTCAAGTGTGCCTTAGGAAGTATTACTACAAGCAAAGCTAATAAAGGTGATGGAATTCTAACTGAGGTATTTAAAATCCTAAAAATGGTATTACTCAGTTCAGTTCAGTTTAGTTGCTCAGTCGTTTCTGACTCTTTGCAACACCATGGATTGCAGAGCACCAGTCTTCCCTGTCCATCACCAACTCCCAGAGCTTGCTCAAACTCATGCCCATTGAGTCACTGATGCCATCCAACCATCTCATCCTCAGTCGTCCCCTTCTCCTTCTGCCTTCAATCTTTCCCAGCCTTAGGGTCTTTTCTAGTGAGTCAGTTCTTCACATCAGGTGGCCAAAGTATTGGAGTTTCAGCATCAGTGCTTCCAATGAGTATTCAGGACTGATTCCCTTTAGGATTGACTGATTGGATCTCCTTGCAGTCCAAGGGACTCTCAAGAGTCTTCTCCAACACCACACTTCAAAAGCATCAATTCTTCGGCGATCAGCCTTCTTCACAGTCCAACTCTCACATCCATACATGACCACAGGAAAAACCATAGCCTTGACTAGACGGACCTTTGTTGGCAAAGTAATGTCTCTGCTTTTGAAAATGCTATCTAGGTTGGACATAACTTTTCTTCCAAGGAGTAAGCGTCTTCTAATTTCATGGCTGCAGTCACCATCTGCAGTGATTTTGGAGCCCCCAAAAATAAAGTCTGACACTGTTTCCACTGTTTCCCCATCTATTTCCCATGAAGTGATGGGACCGGATGCCATGATCACAGGAAAAACCATAGCCTTGACTAGACGGACCTTTGTTGGCAAAGTAATGTCTCTGCTTTTCAACATGCTATCGAGGTTGGTCATAACTTTTCTTCCAAGGAGTAAGCGTCTTCTAATTTCATGGCTGCAGTCACGATCTGTAGTGATTTTGGAGCCCAAAGAAATAAAGTCTGACACTGTTTCCACTGTTTCCCCATCTATTTCCCACGAAGTGATGGGACCGGATGCCATGTCTTCGTTTTCTGAATGTTGAGCTTTATGCCAACTTTTTCACTTTCCTCTTTCACTTTCATCAAGAAGCTCTTTAGTTCTTCTTCAATTTCTGCCATAAGGGTGGTGTCATCTGCATATCTGAGCTTATTGATAATTCTCCTGGCAATCTTGATTCCACCTTGTGCTTCTTCCAGCCCAGCATTTCTCATGATGTACTCTGCATGTAAGTTAAATAAGCAGGGTGACAATATACACCCTTGACATACCCCTTTTCCTATTTGGAACCAGTCTGTTGTTCCATGTCCAGTTCTAACTGTTGCTTCCTGACCTGCATACAGGTTTCTCAAGAGGCAGGTCAGGTGGTCTTATATTTCCATCTCTTTCAGAATTTTCCACTGTTTATTGTGATCCACTGTACATATTGTTATCTCTATTTTATAATTTTGAATATATATTCTTTCAAATATGATTTTTAAATGGCTATAATATTTCATAACATAAGCATTATATAATTTATTTTTTCTCTCTTACAAGATACTGGGGTTGTATGACACTGTAAATGGTACTGTGCTCATTGTCCTAGCATACACATTTCAGTGTACTGCAAATAGTCTTTTGCATGAATCTGAAAAAGTAAAAGTACTTAGAAAACTGTACATAGCTTTAATTTATATTTTTAAACTGTACTCCATAAAGGTTTTATTATTTATTATACTTATTATTGACAACAGAGTTTATTTGCTTTTTACTGAATCCTTGATGAAAAAAGACATCTAAATTTTAAATAACTTTGCCAATTTAATATGTGAGGTATGTTTCATCTTTATGAGGTTTGATATTTTTCAATTTTTACTAACATTGAGCTTTTTTCTTCCTGGAATTCATGGAGCATTTGCACTTCTCTTTTTATAAATGTCCTGTCCATGCTTTGTGACTGGGCAGCTTTGGGGTCACTGCCTTTTCTCCGATGAAAAAACTCGGTGCAAACTCTTTTAAATGTGGTAAACAGCATCCTTCTCCCCATCATTGTGTCCTTTTAATTTTGTCTGTCTTTTTAATACAGAATTTTAAATGTGTGTGAATATATGATATTATCCTTTATATTTTATTTGGTTTTCATAGATTTTACTTTTAAAAATCAAATAAATATGTGAATATATTTTCCTCATGTTTGCATTTTTCAAATGTTACATTATCACTTATATAATTGTATGATCTGAGGACCATTTATTTTTTCTGTCATATTCTATTTGTCTCCCTGATGCTTCTTGTGACAGTACTATCCTCATTTATTTAATGAATTTTGTAATATGAGCTTCCCTGATATCTTGGTAGAGAATCTGCCTGCAATGCAGGAGACCCCAGTTCGATTCTTGGGTCAGGAAGATCCCCTGGAAAACAGATAGGCTGCCCACTCCAGTGTTCTTGGGCTTCCCTTGTGGCTGAGCTGGTAAAAAATCCACCTGCATTGCGGGAGGCCTGGGTTTGATCCCTGGATTGGGAAGATCCCCTGGAGAGGAGAAAGGCTACCGACTCCAGTATTCTGGCCTGGAGAATTCCATGGACAGTCCATGGAATCACAAAGAGTTGGACATGACTAAGCGACTTTCATTTTCACATGTAATGTATTTTGGTAGTGTTAAAACTAGCATTTTATTTAGGAAGAGTTGATTATATCAAGAATACTGTATTTGTCTCTTTCTCAAATTTTATATTTTCTTCATACTATTTGTAATTTTTATCTAATAAGCACACACACATGCATATAATTTTTCCTGTATATTTTATACTTTTTGTCTGGCCAATTAAGATTCTTATGAAACTCTGAAAGTAACCAATTTTTTTAGAAAATTATTAAAATTTCA
>SJYT01071403.1:219370-232352 GCA_006410635.1 Cephalophus harveyi
TTAAAATCTAAAGAAACAACATTTTTGTAATTTTATTGTATATTAAACAACAAAGTCATTAAATATAGCTCTTCAGATTATTTAACTTTGCAAGTATATAACCAGTAATATCAAAAAATTGACTTTTATTCTCTCTCTGAGGTTATAAATATTAATTGTCCTATGATATCACATATGCTTATGATATGGCATTTATATGCTTAAGTATTTGATGACTCATATCACAAATGATTTTAATATCAAGGCCCAAGAGTCCTATACTGATTCTGACTATATTTATAGACCAAAATATCTAATGTTACTATATATGTTTTAGGTTAGTGGGATGGTTCGGCCATGAACTAAGCACCAGATTTGAGATGGATAACAGTAAGTATATTCAATTTTACTTCACAAGTCATTTTATTTTAAGTTTATTTCAGTTTTCATCTTTGTGTGATATGTAATATGCATGCCTCATGGAGAATGCACTTTGAAAATGCCACTAAGAATTCTTAAAATAAGGAATGACATTTTCTCAATGTAAGACTAAGTATTCATAGATTTTAGTATGATTTTGAGTCTATCTTTTTATAGGGAAATAAGAGGAAGCAAAATCTAAAATACAGAATTCAGGTCTCATTAATATGGAGTACCTAACCATCAGACAGCGGGGGCAGAAAGGAATCATTGTCCTTAGAGTCAGGCCCAGAGAGACTTAGGTATCAAGCCCATTTTGCTGTTTATTGGTTTTGTGATGCTGTACAAATTTGATCATTTTGGACTTTTAATTTTTTTCCTCATGTATCTAATGTGAATAATAATATCTATTTCAGGGTTTGGTTTGAGGGTAAAACACGTTCAAAGCTGTAAACCAAGCAGCATACTAATTAATAAATGTTCAATTTTATCCCTCTCTTTTCTCAAATTGTTCTCCTTTTGTGGCTTTTGCCACAAGCATGCATATATGTGTGCTAAATCACTTTAGTCATGTCCAACTCTGTGCCACCCTATGGATTGCAGCCTGCCAGTCTCCTCTGTCAGTGGGATTCTCCAGACAAGAATACTGGAGTGGGTTGCCATCCCTTCTTCCAGGGGATCCTACCCCCTCCTAATGGATCAAACTTGCATCTCTTATGTCTCCTGCATTGGCAAGCGGGTTCTTTACCACTAGCACCACCTGATAAGCCCACTTTCACCACATACCAAACAGTAACCCCAGTGGGTAGAAATTAAAGTACATAATTAGTACAGGGAGTTCTTAAACTGCCCTACTTCTCTTTCCTGAGTGACTTTATTCTTCCATCACATGGGATACAGAAAACTTCCTAAGTGTTCTGAGAAATCAACTTAAACTTGATCCTTTAGACTGCTTCCAATCCTGAGATTTGATGTTACATATATACACATTTGGACTTCCCTGGTGGCTCAGATGGTAAAGCGTCTGTCTACAATGCAGGAGACCCGGGTTCGAGCCCTGGTTTGGGAAGATCCCCTGGAGAAGGAAATGGCAATCCACTCCAGTACTATTGCCTGGAAAATCCCATGGACAGAGGAGCCTGGCAGGCTGCAGTCTATGGGGTCGCAAAGAGTCGGACATGACTGAGCAACTTCACTTCACTTCATATACACATTTGCACCAACTAAGATGCAAAGGATAAAGATGGGCCCTTTGAGTCAAATCAGGAAAGCTATATTTTATCTTAGCTGCTGAAATCATGAGCTCTTTTATACAGTTACTTAAATTGTTTGTAATAGGTTTTCTTGTCTGTAAATGAGGAAGTTGGATTAGATCAGAAGTGGCCAAAGTGTTTTTTTCTATGAAGGTTCAGACTGTAGATATGTTAAGCTTTGGAGGCTAACTGTGGCAAGTGCACAACTCTGCTATTGTGGTGCTAAAGCAGCCATAGAAATATATAAATAAGTGAACAGGGCTATGTTCCAATAAACTTTTATTTACAAAAATAAGGAGTGGGCCAGATGTGACCCATAGGACATAGTCTGACTAACCCTTAGATGAATATCTAAAGACTCAGAAAATTCTCTCACTCTATTTCAGTATTAGTTTTCAATTTGCTCTAACTAGTAATTTTAACTCTTGGATTTAACTTACAACTATTCAGTATAATAATTATATGAAAATATTATCTGTTATTAACTTACCTTTTCAATATATTCTTAGGCAGATCATTTTTGTAAACCACCTTTTTTTGCTCTTTTCTAAGAGAAGTCACTTGACATAGTAATTCTAGTGTTAAAAGTCACCTTCATACATCATTTCATTCACATTTCTGCCTTTGGAGGATATTACAATTACAAGCCATTCAAGTCTTGATATTTTGCTGTCACTGACATGGTTTCTGGTTTGGAAGCCTCTGTGGACTGTGACCCGTGGAGACTGCCACCACCAGTAGGTCCCAGAGGTGGGGATGAGGGAGAGGTTTGCTGCTGCATCAAGGCCTGGGCCCGGCTAGTGGACGGCTGTAGCGAGAGCGCTGGAGCTGTGTGGAATGCAGCCCTGGGGCCCCCAGTTCACCTGCCAGTCCAAGGCCTAAGGCACCGATCCGCCTCTCACTGTGCTCTCCTCTACGAGCACCACTGCCAGGCTGACTGTTAACACAGCAGGACCTCTAACTGCCTGCTAAGAATCTTGCACTAGAAGCTGCGTGCCCACCCTGCCCCTATTACAGGAGCAGACAAGATGGAAGTTGCAGGTGAAGGAAAAATATACCAGTATTTTAGGTCCATGAAGTTTCTTTTAATTATCTCAAAACTTGGGAATAAAAGCTTTTAAGTCTTACATTTTTTCCTTCTACTTTACTGTCATTAAAATATCCATAAAGGACACTTTTTAGATACATCCTATAAAAGTGATCTTAATTTTTCAGAACTGCAGTTAATCCCTGGAGTCAATGGATTCCGAATCTCAAATCCTCCCATTCTGTTGGTCTGTTCCTTACACGCTAGTTTAGAGGTAAGTGATCTCTGCAGCAGACTTCCCCATTGTCACCATTTCTTTACCTGATTGTGGCATGCTGTCATATTTTACCTGTTAATCAGCTAGGTTAACATGCACTGTGCATAAACAATGAACAAAGGGCAGGGTTCTCCTATAGGACAGTGACTGTGGCTCATGTCACCCTTTATTTATATCTCCAGCCCCCAGCACAAGGCTTGGCACAGTGTTGGTACTTACTGTTCAATAGAACTTAGCTGGGGAGACGTATATTCAATTCCACTTAGAATTTGTGTGAGCTTGAATGAGTCACTGGGTCTTGTATTAGTCTTTCTATATGGAAAAGAAGCCTGAAATATTTAAATCTTGATTAATTCACTCATTCAAACATTTATTTAAAAATTATCATGTGTCGGACAATGTTGTGATTACTGGGGACTCTTATTTCTTCTAATTCTGTGAGTCAGTGAGCTGACAAAATGCCATACGACAAAATTATAGGAGGACTTACTTTAAGGGACGAGAGAGAGTATGAATAGTTATAGTAAAGCAGACACTGAGTAAGGTTGTCCCATGAGGTAGGGTGTATTTTTCCCCTTATTGGGGTTTCTATGTCATTATATCCATGTGTGATCTTTACTGTTACTGGCTTAATATTTTTCTTTAAGTTCATTCATATTTTTACTTGAAAGTAGTCTCACTCTAAATTATAATACTCAAAGGGTCAGTTTGGTTTTCTAGACATGCATATGTCTATTATTTCTATATATCTAGGTACTTACTTGTCTTCCCTGCTGGCTCAGATGGTAAAGCGTCTGCCTGCAATGTGGGAGACCCAGGTTTGATCCCTAGGTTGGGAAGATCCCCTGGAGAAGGAAATGGCAACCCACTCCAGTACTCTTGCCTGGAAAATTCCATGGACCAAGAAGCCTGGTAGGCTTATAGTCCATGGGGTCACAAAGAATCGGACACAACTGAGGTACTTGCCTATTCATTTATACACACATATAATGCATATATATGTATATACATATACATGTCTTCTAATTATTTGGATATCAGATATTCATTAGTTTCAGATTGAGACAAAAATTTATCTAAGTAAATATATATTGTTAATAATTATATACTCTATGATAATGTGCTTCCCCAGTGGCCCAGTAGTAAAGTGTGCCTGAAATACAGGAGACACGGCAGGAGCCTTGGGTTCAATCCCTGGGTTGGGAAAATTCCCTGGAGAAGGAAATGGCTACTCATTCCAATATTCTTGCCTAGGAAATCCTATGGACAGAGGAGCCTGATAGGCTATATAGTCCACAGGGTTGCAAAAGAGTTGTCAGATACAACTTAGTGACTAAAACAGCAACAAATATGATAATGGTATTAATACACATATTAAAGAAATGCATATTTTATATACATAAAGTGTATTTAAGTAAATATGCATATGTATTTCTAATAAAGATCTTAAATATATAGACATTAAAATAAAAATTTGATTTTTTTAAAGTATTGAAAGCCTCCTAAAATCATCTAGTTTAGGAAATTCTGTTGTGCCGTATTTCAGCATGAGTGACTAGATAAAGACTTCCAAAATCTCTTCCAAACCTAAAATTCTAGAACTGTGTGAAAATTCACAGCAACTTCTCATTCTGGCCACTGGACGGCAGTGTCAAGTTCCTCTGTTTTTATACAGCTTCACCACTAGATAGTAGTAATCAACTCGTTTCATTTCATCCCAATTTAAAAAAACACCTACTCAGTGTGACCACTAGATGGAGCTTGTGCTATTTTCAGGTTTTGGCAGATTTTTCTGTTTTGCGTTGAAATAGACCCAGTAACAAGATTTCTCAGTGATACAAATTATATTTGGGTGGGGTGGGGGAGTGATTAAATCTGCTTGGCAAACCAAATAATGATATTTGACTTTTTAAAAAAATATTCAACCTGAGGAACAGTTCCATTACACATTTTTTTTAAGAAAATAATGTTTTGCAAACTTTGCAAACTTATATCAGGGAGAAAATGAATTATTAATACAATAAGGAGAAAAGAAATAAGGCACAAAGGCATACCTTAGAAAGAAGTAGCACTTAAAGTTATTTCCTCTGATTTTACTCATCTTTGCAAATTATTTCCTAGCCATATCTAGAAAATGTATTTTAGACACTATCACTTCGGTATTCTTTGCAGTGGACTGACTTCAGTATTCACCTCTTCTGCCACAGAAAACAACAGATTCCTATTTTCCCTACCAATAGTTTTGCTCCACACTGTTTAACAGTCACCTAGATACGGTTTTTATTCTCAGCTGGAATCTGAAAACTGATGTATCTTCTGCTTTCATATCTAAACTTAAACCTAAGAAAAAGACCCTAAAGCCCCAGAAAAGGGATGTACACTTCTCTTGAGTTTCTCATCACTTAAGTATTTCTCTGCAGCCTCATGGAAATACCTTATTAAATAATTCACTGTCGAGGCTATGTTTTTTACCAAAATTATCTTTAAATAATCAAACTTTGAGTTAAAGAAAGTATTTTCGAAATCCTTACTCCTCATTATAAATTGCAAAATTCTGAAATTACAAAATAATATATTTCACTATTTCCCATTCTCTAGGTAACAGTTAAACTGTAGGAAGCAGGAGGCAAATACTCCATCCCTTACTGTGACCCTAAGTATGACCTTAAACAAATGACAACTACTCTTGAATTCATTTGCCTCAACCTTTTAATGAAGATGTTTGAACCATATAACTTCAGAGGTCACCTCAATCTTCCAATTAGTAAACATGACATTAAACAACACTTATATTTCATTTTGAAGGGTCCTATTTATACATATAGGTAGGCAATATAATTATTTAAATAGTTTCAAAATATAAAATTAGAGCGTTCAATTAAAATATAGGGCAAGTCAGATGAAATATATTCTGCATTTCTTCAGAAAGTTATTAGGGACCCAATTTTAAGAACTTAAGAGTTGAGAACATCATGTCATACTTATTTTTCCTATTTAAAATTATCTAACTTTTCTAATTTTGAATTTATTTTAGCTAGTAAGAAAAATAACCCAAGTAGTGGAAATTCTGCCAAGAATTCTGTTATAAGCTGAATATTTTCAAAATGCACTTTTCATTTTTCCTAATTAAAAAATAGGAAAAAAGATTTCCACGGTGTTGAAAGAACAAAAATAATGAGAAGGAAAAAAAGAAGGCTGTGGGAGACATTTACTCTACTTCACTGTTAACTCCTATTTTCCCCTCTTAATATTTTTAACTGAGGCCTCTGAAGAGACTTTTACACTCTGTGAGAAAATGTAAAGCCACCTCAGAATGCAGCTTCTCTTGTTATGGTTGTAATGTGGAAAATAGTTTTACATTTAAACATTATTTGATTATTAACAAAAAGTACTGATATGTTAAAATCAAGATATTTGTCATGAAAAACTTTTGCTTTCTTGTTATCAAATCTGCAAGAGCAAAACTTCATTTAAAAAACCCTATAATCTTAATATCCCCCAAAGTCTTACTGACTTATGAATACGAGTGAAATATCATTAAAAGTACTAATTTACACAGTGCCCCCATCTGCATCTTATGGGACCCAAAGCAAATCCATAAAGTTTACTAGAATTACTTAAATATATAAAATGTCTTCAAATTACTATGAATCACCAAAGAGAAGCTTGGAAAGATTGCTGTTATTGTTTTTGCTTTAATTCCAAGCCTGACAGTCAGACCACTGGATGGACCACACTTTACCTGTTCCTTGCTCCTGCCATCTATGAGAATGCTGATTCTTGAATCAGGCTCTCTGATGGCTATTTTGCTTTACATAGGAAATGAAAAGATGCCTCCCACCAAATTCCATGTAATGAGGGTTACCCAAGTACTAAAGCAGCCTTTTTTGCACTGAATATGTCAGATATTAGCTTCTACTTTCAGCTGAACTCTTTCCAGGTTGCAGACACACTCCATGAGGTCTGGTTGGGGAAACAGACAGATACCTTTCCACTGTCTGCTACTCCTCTCTTCTTTCAATATATTAACTTAAATATAACTCCCATCTTCTCCTTCAGCCAAATACATACCCTCTGCAATAGGCCAAGAAAATCTATGCCTGGACAGTTTGAGTCCCATTAGAATGCCTACCCACACATGCTATGTGTATATACAGAAAGAACTATTTTCATAGACTTCATGAAGTATAGATATCACCAAATGACCCTATTTTTGCTCTGTGGCCTACCATGATACAGAAGAGGGACATTAAGTGGCCTGCCAGTGCATCATTCTCTGTTTGCAGTTCATTCAGTTCTTATATGTAGGATATATTTTTAAACTCTACTTGACCTTAAGAGATAAGCTTAAAAAGCATGTCTATTCTGACCCCTAATGTTCCAGCGCCAGTTACTGTGTGCCCTTGTCACACTCATCTTAATATAAGAAACCTCAAGAAGCAAGTGGCAGTGTTTTTACACCAGTGTTAAGAGTTCAGCAGCAGAAAAAATAACGATGAAAGAAGAAAAAAAGAAAGACTTCAATGCTTTCAATACAAATGCTTCAGTAATATGTAAGCATTATCTAACATTATTTGCTTTCCTGCCTGACAAAACTTAGCATCATTTTTAACTCTTTGTTTTCTTACTGTTAAACTGAAAGAGATTTAGGAATTGGTAAAATGATTATGAATAATATTGGTAACATTGCCTTCAACATAAGCATTGAACTCTTACTGTACATTTTTGTGGACTAAACAAACTTTATACAGGAATAGAAAAAAAATCTTCTTGATTATAATTGTATAAAATGTTTGGAGGAAAAATTCTGACATTTATAAAATTTAAATCCATTTATTAAGGTATGTTTTACTTGTACTAATTATATGAAGCTAATTTAAAATAGCTCTGAAGGAACATTATGCTAACATTTTTTTCTGCTTTTGCAAGTATCGTTTAAACAACATTTGTACAGCTATTCTATCATGGAAACTTTGTGTTCAATTTTTAATGGCAAAGTACTTAAAAGACATGTTTTTTTACGAAAGATTATCTAAAAGGGGATGTTTTGTTGGAAAGGTCAGAAGCAGGCCTTCCCTTTTTATACGTGATTAACAGTTAATTTTTACTTTATAAATCAACAAGAAACTGTGAACCTGATTGTTTCTCATTCTGCAGATCTTTAAACGAGCAACTATGAAAGCACTGAGGAGAAAATCTATTTTGCTAACTGGTTATCTGGAATACATGATCAAGCATTACTTCAGCCAAGACAAAGCAGAAAGCAAGAAAACAGTCGTGAACATAATTACTCCATCCTGTATAGAGGAACGTGGCTGCCAGCTAACCCTAACATTTTCTATTCCAATAAAATACATTATCCAAGAACTAGAAAAAAGAGGAGTGGTTGTAAGTGTATCTCTTGTTTTCCTACCAGGTTTTCTCTATGCGTTGCAAATGTTGAGAATAAAATTTGAATTTTTCAGTTTATGCATTTTTCTATGATACTTAATTTTGATCAGTGAGGATAAATTAAGTGCCAACTAAGTATTCAGCACTCTGTTAACTAAAGGCACAGAGATCTGTTATTTCTGATAAAAGGGAAAACACCACAAATTTTGTTGTAGGAAACAGTATTATGTAACTTATCCATTCTTTTCATTATAGATTGGGGGGAAAAAAAATGGTGAAAACCCCAATATAAATTTGTGGAGTAAGTGGAATTAAAGAAACATCAATATAGTAGAGGGAGAAAAAGTAAATTAGTCTTGTTTAGTTTGATTGAAGTAAGTTATTTTCAATCTGTTCACTCCAGTCAAGAAAGATACGTAAACACATCTTAAGAGTGTTAACACTGTATGGAATATATTTATGTTGTTGTTGTTGTTTTACTACTGTGCCTAAAATAGTCCTCTTTGTCTCCTGAAGAGAACTAATAATTGTTTAATGAGCAATTCCAGGATAATAGTGATATTTATTTCCAGGGATAATATAATTTAGAAAATACTGCACTCAGTGTTCCAAACCTTTAGGAGAGATTTCCCCAGTTTTTAGAGACACATAGAATATCAGCAATCCAATTAAAATTCTACCATTTGCAAGCCATGTGCTCCTGTGAAAGTTGGTAAACATCTATTGACTTGAGACTTCTCATCCATATTGGAATCAAATATCCTTACCTCAAAAGTTGTTATCGAATTAAATGTGCCAGCAAACACAAATCATTTATTATGTTGTCTAGCCTGTAGGGGTGTCTTTTAACAACAGAGTCACAGTGATCTTCAGAGAGCTGAATTATTTAATTCATGAGATTAGGGATTATTGAATTCAATGGAAATATAATTGACTAAAACTCTCCAGATCTCAGTGAAGTTCTCATTCATTGAAATGTGTGCAAGGGTTCCAGTCTCTTCAGGGTCTTCCCACAGATAAACTACATACCCAATCTATTGGATGCTTATAAAGGATGAGTGCACTTCAGGAAAGCACTTCAGACATTAATGTACCAACCCATTAATATTTTAATTATTATTAAGAGAATAGCTTCAAATAACACAAACATGAAGTTTTACTTAAAGTGAAAAAAAGTGCTTACATATTAAATTTTAGGGTAATCAGTATGCATGTTTTATGTAAGTTTCTCTTGAATGCAGATTTCCATTATGTGAAGAATGTTGACATTATTGTGGCTTTACATTTTGTTTCCCCTACAGTGTGACAAACGGGAGCCAGATGGCATTCGAGTGGCTCCAGTTCCTCTCTACAATTCTTTCCATGATGTTTATAAATTTATCAGTCTGCTCACTTCTGTACTTGGCTCTGTAGAAACATAAAATAGCAGTATTTTCCACGGCAACTAAAGCAAATAAAATGGAAAGCCTGCAGTTACTTTATTACTATTATTCAAGTCTTAATTATTGTAAGTATTTGAAAACTTATTACAATTAACTGGAAATGAATTCCATACTTTATAGAAAAGCATGACAATTTTGCTAAGGATCTGTGGTCTTGAGATCTCTATGGCTGTCCAACTTCTTGGTGGTGGTGAATCAAAGTATTTATTGGTGCAAGTATGATGTACACAGTCTTGATTATCTGTCACATTTCATAGTTAATGAAATGTTTTCTGTTGGTTTAATTATAATTTGAATGACAACTTCATATGTATGTAGAAATTTTTGTATCAATTTTAGAAATATTACTTTAATATAATTTACCAGGCAATTTCTTATAGGCACTGCCATTGAACAGTCTGAAGTATGTATGCTTTTTACAATGTTCCACCTAACAACAATCTAAGGAACACAAAATACATTTTCTAGGGCAGTGGCTTTCAAATACTTTGGTCATGATCTATACTACCAAATGCATTTAATATCAGGGTGTAATTTGTATACATGCCTTACTTCATTGATTCTAATACACAACTTTTAACCCCATTTTAACATCCAATAAAGAAGAAATATCTTTCAATTTTCATTCAAAAGCTTCTTAAAACTGCCACTGGCCATTCTTTCATGTTACCATCCCTGATGCTTCCATGATTCTCACACTGAGTAGATCTAGTTTTAAAGTTGTAGATCTGGTTTTAAAGTTGTATACATAGTAGAAACAAAAGTTGCATAAATTATTTGCCTGTGCTTTAATATTCATTACTTTATGTCATCACAACAAATGTTGAAGTTCATTAAATTTATTTCTTTACTCACTCTTGGATCTTAATCCATTTTTCATAGATGTCCTTTTATTTAATGTTATCATAATCTCTTGCTTTTGTTTAACGGGAATCACTCTGGATAAAAGACTTTAGATGCTTCTCTTCTGTAAAAGAGTGAAATAAATCATGCAAAGATTCTTGCAGTTGAGGACCAGAGTTAGGAAAAAAGTGCTCATCTCTCAAGCCCTGTCCCAAATCTATGGACTTTTCTTACTCACTGTGAAAAAAAAAAAAAAACTACAGTTACATTCAGCCCTGTAAGATTCCCCTAGTTTTTAGCTGTTGATGCCATAAACACTATTCATGAATTGGCAAAATATTCCACACTTCTGTACATAAGCAGCAAGAAAAAGTAAGTACGATGTAATTATTGCCCATGATGAAACAAATTAACTTAGCCAACCACTTTGAATGGCAGAGTTAAATAAAAAGTTGCAGAGCTCCTTGCACCAACACCAGCAACTGCTGATATTTATGGAGTACTTCCTACATACCATGTATTCTGCTGTTCTATTTATATGTTATCTCATTTAGCTGAGTAGTTGCATAATTACTTTAGAAGTACTTTCCACCTCCACTTTTGGCAAAACTCATCCTCATAGATGGAAAAATTCTCAAGACCTTAAAATCTGACCATAAATGACTTCATCTAGAAGAAACCGTTTTTGAACCTCATAAGTGAAGTCGCTCGGTCGTGCCCGACTCTTTGCGACTCCATGGACTGTAGCCCACCAGGCTCCTCTGTCCCTAGGATTCTCCAGGCAAGAATACTGGAGTGGGTTGCCATGTCCTTCTCCAGGAGTTCTTCCCGACCCAGGGGCTGAACCCAGGTCTCCTGCATTGCAGGCAGATGCTTTACCGTCTGAGCCACCAGGGAAATCCTAAACCTCATAGTGGTACACTAAAAAGACATAGCTTCAGCTCACAGAGGACAGGTGGCTTAGTGGGGAAATAGACTGTAAACCTATAAACATCCAAGTAAATATATACTCACAAACTATAACTTCTTCTGTGAAGATAAATGATGATATTATGAGAGAAAAATCTTAGGGGTATTCACTAAATGGTTGAGTAAAAGGTGTATGAAGGCACTTATCAGTTTAAGTTCTAAAGTATTTCGTTGTTAGTTACATCAGAATTACACCAAATTGTGTTTAAAAACCATTCAAAGCATAATCAGCACTCTGTCCTCATCAGGTAGGTGAGAAACAGTGTTAGAAACTTTCTCCCACTTGCATCCCCCTCTCTCCCTAAAGAAATAATCATTGAATTAAATGTTGTGTTAATCATTTCTTTTCTCTAAAATTTTATAACTACATATTTACCCATGGAAATATATTAGCCAAACTTGCCTGTGTGAACTTTATATAAATTTAATCATACTGTATATATTCTTCTGCTTCTTTCGTTCAGCTTCTTATTTTTGGAGATTCATTCATTTGTTAGACATAATTTTTCATTTATTCTCATTGCTCCTCAGTAATTTGTTATATAATTGAAATTGTTAATTTATTTTACTACTGATGAAGATGTGAGTTATTCCAAACATTTGTAATATTGCAACAATGCTGCTATTAACATTCTTAGTGTACACATTCAAAAGTACAACCAGGACACACAACTGTGAAAGTGCTGAGTAACAGGCCAAACACATGTTCAACTTTGCTGTGTACTGCCAAACTTTTCCAAAATGACTGTACCAGTTTCCATGCCAACCAATAGGACATGAAGATTTCCATGCTGCTCACCTTTGCCAGTGGTAGCTGTTGACTGCCTTCATCATGTGTGCATGTTAAAACAGCCAAGGTGATTATTATTACAGTAATCCAAGTCTATGCCCCAACCAGTAATGCTGAAGAAGCTGAACGGTTTTATGAAGACCTACAAGACCTTTTAGAACTAACACCCAAAAAAGATGTCCGTTTCATTATAGGGGACTGGAATGCTAAAGTAGGAAGTCAAGAAACACCTGGAGTAACAGGCAAATTTGGCCTTGGAATGTGGAATGAAGCAGGGCAATGACTAATAGAGTTTTGCCAAGAAAATGCACTGGTCATAGCAAACACCCTCTTCCAACAACACAAGAGAAGACTCTACACATGGACATCACCAGATGGTCAACACCGAAATCAGATTGATTATATTCTGTGCAGCCAAAGATGGAAAAGCTCTATACAGTCAACAAAAACAAGACCAGGAGCTGACTGTGGCTCAGATCATGAACTCCTTATTGCCAAATTCAGACTCAAATTGAAGAAAGTAGGGAAAACCACTAGACCATTCAGGTATGACCTAAATCAAATCCCTTATGATTATACAGTGGAAGTGAG
>SJYT01071403.1:241822-271401 GCA_006410635.1 Cephalophus harveyi
ACTCAATATGAGCTATTTATAGCTTATCGAATATTTCAAAATATATTCATAGTTTATTACATAGGGAAAATGAAAGACAGAAAGGAATAATATAGGGAAAAAGAAGTGACAATGAATTAAGAGAACTGAGAGAGTAAATTTCTTTGTTTTGAAACATTTGTAATAAAATTCAATTCATTTTATTTGCAATGTTGAGGAATTTAGTAGAAAATCATTTCTTAATTCAGAATCCTGCATACTGTAGGTATTTTAATATTATTTACTATATATTGAATGCCTAAGCTGTGTACCCTATGTTAATACAAAAATAAGAGCAAAATGGCTACAGTCAAAAAATAGAGGTAATATCAAATGCTGGTAAGGCTGCATAGAAACTTAATCACCAATACACTACTGGTTAGGATATAGAATAGTAAATCTATAGATTTACTGCAGAATAGTTCAGCAGTTGCTTCTAAAACTTAAAATATGCATATAATACAACAAGTGATGGTACTTTGGGAAATTTACACTAGGGAAATTAAAACTTATGTTCATGTAAAGAAATTGTTACACAAGTATTTATAACAACTTTATTCATAGTAGATAAAAACTGAAAACAACTCAAATATCTTTCAATGAATGAATGATCAAACTATGGTACACCAATACCTTGAATATTGCTGTCTTATCTTTACCTCTTTAGGTAATATAAATTCACTTTCTCCAATCGATAGAAACTTTTATTTTGCCTGGAAGCTTCTCCTTCTAGAACAAGTTGAGTATCTTTGACAATATAGTATATTGAATGAATGAATGAGCAAATCACTGTAGCACAAATGATTAATCTCTGCGATATGGAGAATATTTGAAAAACTGAGAAGTCCTTAGTGAAAATAAACTCTTGTTCAACCAAAAGTTACTTTTGTTTCTTTCTTATTCATTTCTGTTGAGTTCTCAGAAGTTAAAAACTTCACATTTTTCTAACTGGTTTCATTATTTTATCTAATAGCTATCTAATGGAAATCATGATAAATTATAGCTCAACAAAGATTTTCATTAATTGTTTTCTTAACATGTGCCAGACTTGTCTAAACATGTTCTATTTAATCCCTATCACAACCTTGTGAGATATAGGGTTGTTATACTATTATTTTGTTCATATTCTAGATAAAGAAGAAGAGGATCAGATCAAACAACTGAAAAGTAGCAGAGTTGGGACCCAACTCTGGGTCTGTCTCTAGGGCTCAAATACTTAACCAACATCCACTATTTCCTCTCTTGAAGCACACTGATAATTTGTTGTATTTTATTTGCTCTAGTTTCCCCACCTTTCTTAATATCCATGGTAAACTCATAAAATCCTAAGTTTGCAAGTTCTTTTCCTGATATGTAAACTAAAATAAAATTACTTACTTTATTCACTTCTCAGAAAAATAAACATTTTGTAAACTTTGAAGTTCTACCATAAGGCCTTTGTCCCAGGCAATGGTATACACTGGTTTCTTTTCTGTCTTAAAATTATCTTGCCATGTTCCTGCCTTATACCTTTTGATCTGCCATCTTTCTATTTCTTAATTTAGCCTTAATTATATTAGTTTTTCAGACTTCATCTCTCTAAAAGACGATGCATTTCAACTAAACACTATATGATTCACGTAGTCATCCTTTAGAAGTACAGGCATAACTTGTTTTGTTGCACTTCACTTTATTGCATATATTTTTTTACAGACTTGAGTGTTATGGAAACTCTGCATTGAGCAAGTTACCTGGTGCCATTTCCCCAACAACTTTTGCTCACTTTCTTTCTGATTACATTCTGTAATCTTCACAGCTATTTCAGACCTTTTCATTGTTTTATATTTGTTATGGTGATCTGTGATCATTGATCCTTGATGCTACTATGACTCACTGAAGGTTCAGATGATGGTTAGCATTTTTTTAGCAATAAAATAGTTTAAAATTAAAATGTGTACATTTTATATACATAAAGCTATTGCATATGCTATACCTTAGTGTAAACACAACTTTTATATGCACAAGGAAAAAAATTCCATGTGCCTAGCTTTATTATGATATTCACTTTATCGTATAGATCTAGAACTGAACCCATAATACTCCAAGGTGTGCCCCTATTAACTGAGCCCTGGCTACAGACACATCGCCATGCTAAACTCAGGGATTAGAAAAAGGACAATCATCCCAGCTGCAGGGAGCTCAGAATCTGGGGAGGCAGCCATAATGTAGATACACTCCAGAGGGTAAAGGAGTAGAGTTTTGGTAAGGGTTGTAAAGAAAAAGGACAGAGTGTGCAATGGAAGACTGACCAAGGTAAATTTCCATCCACAGGTTGATCAGGGAAGGTCTCCATTGAGGAACTGATTAAATGAGACCAGGAGGATGAGAAACAGGGAACCTAAGGTGGGGAAAGAACATTCTAAACAAAGGTCTGAAAGGGCTTCAGGTAGAAATTAGCTTGTCTTTTGAGAAACAGACAAAATTTCCTATTTAAAAGGTCAAAAACTTTTTCTAATATTTTAAAATATTTTTTCCAGTTTTCCTGTTACATAGTTTGATGAAACAACAATGAAAAAGTACATTAATCTGTGAATGCAGTTTTAAAAATGAGTTTTGAGTTTTCCTGAGGCTAATCCAGTGAATATAAAATAGCCTACAAGGCAAGATCAGGCTGAGATGAGTAGTAATTATTTTGAAGCAAAACATCTATTGGATCTTTGAATGTTCCTTTTATTCAATCAGTTCTCACCCCAAGGGAGAGAAGTGTTTCTCTATTTGTCCTACATTGACGATTTAACTACAAGGCATATACCAAGGTCAGCAAACTATGGCCTATGGGCCAAATCCCGTCCAGTATCTACTTTTGTTTAGCATGTGAGCTAAAAATGTTTTGTTTTTTTTTTTTAATATATTTTCAAATGGCTAAAAAGTTTTTAAAGAACAATATTTCATGACATATGATAGTTATATAAAATTCAGATTCCACTGCCAACTGTTTTTTTGGTGAGGGAGAACTCAATCACACTCACTTGGCCATGTTTTATCTATGGCTTCTTTCAGTCTCTAAGGTCAGAGTTGTATAGTTGTCACAAAGACCTTATCATCCACAAAACAATACCATCATCCACAAATATTTACTTTCTAGTCCTTTACAGGGAGAAGGCAATGGCACCCCACTCCAGTACTCTTGCCTGGAAAATCCTGTGGACCGAGGAGCCTGGTAGGCTGCAGTCCATGGGGTCGCTGAAAGTTGGGCACGACTCAGTGACTTCACTTTCACTTTTCACTTTCATGCATTGGAGAAGGAAATGGCAACCCACTCCAGTGTTCTTGCCTGGAGCATCCCAGGGACGGGGGAGCCTTTTGG
The DNA here is from genome assembly GCA_006410635.1 of Cephalophus harveyi. Lineage (NCBI taxonomy): Eukaryota > Metazoa > Chordata > Mammalia > Artiodactyla > Bovidae > Cephalophus > Cephalophus harveyi. Next base: position 245,187 of record SJYT01071403.1, read on the forward strand.
GCTGCCGTCTATGGGGTCGCACAGAGTCGGACACGACTGAAGTGACTTAGCAGTCCTTTACAGAAAAAGTTCACTGACTTCTGCATTAAAACATTACTTTGTTGAGGTGTTATCAGTAACACATTCATGACATTAACCTTCAATTCAGTTGTGCACCCATGGTTTTCATTGTATGCATTAAATGTATACAAGCTAACTTTTCTACTTTTAACTTTTAGAACAGTATCTTATCAGCATATCAGATATTCAAATAATTTTATTTTGAAAAACTATATGATTTTTTTTTTGTTTGTTTAACCGTAAGTTTCAGTAGCTTTCTAAATTCTATTTCAGGATACTGATTTTTTTTCTCTGACATTATAATACATAAAGTTAACATTAGGTGTCAGTATTTTACATATTATTTAGTAAGTGTGTCAATGAAAAAGTATTATTACAGACAGCAATTTCACTGGAAATTTTTAATTTTGTTATAATGCTTATTCTACAGTGTTTTTCTTTCTTGGTTTCTGTATTATTGAAATGTTCTTTATGATATCTCATAAGAGAACAAATGAAATCATTTAAAATGAGACCCATTTACAGGAGTCCGCTTGCTAGCTGAATATAATTATATCCTCAGTTGAAGTCACAAAGAATAGAAGATATACCATTATGGATGAAGCATTCCTGAAGTGTATTAATTTTAGCCTCTAGATTTTGAGATGATTTGTTAAACACCTAAAGATAATTAGAACACTTGGGTCAATCCCTAGTGTTGTGGACTATCAACAGGATTCAAAAAGTCTTTAATTGGCATATAAATTATAACTTGCTGGTAAAGTGAAAGAGTAAGAATTTAAATATTATGACGCAGTCAAGCCAAAAATATAACATTCTTACCCTTGATTCCAAAAAGTCTGTTGCTTGAAAGCCCTATGAAGCAACTGGGAATAAGGTTGGGAGGGAACTCAAACCTGCTAATTAAGGGTATTAATTCATTTGAGCACAAAACCGGATCTGGTCCAAATTCATTTAATCAGTATTTACAGAGGCTATATATATTGCTTCTATTTATTATACTTAGTGTGAATATTCATATATTTAGTTCAGTTCAGTTCAGTTCAGTCACTCAGTCGCTCAGTTGTGTCCGACTCTTTTCTACCCCATGAACCACAGCATGCCAGGCCTCCCTGTCCATCACCAACTCCCGGATTCCACCCAAAAACATGTCCAATGAGACGGGGATCCCAGTCAACCATCTCATCCTCTGTCATCCCCTTCTCCTCCTGCCCTCAATCTTTCCCAGCATCAGGGTCTTTTCAAATGAGTCAGCTCTTCCCATTAGGTGGCCCAAGTATTGGAGTTTCAGCTTCAACATCAGTCCTTCCAATGAACACCCAGGACTGATCTCCTATAGGATGGACTGGTTGGATCTCCTTGCAGGCCAAGGGACTCTCAAGAGTCCTCTCCAACACCACACCAAAAGCATCAAGTCTTTGGCGCTCAGCCCTCTTTATAGTCTAACTCTCACATCCATACACGACCACTGGAAAAACCATAGCCTTGACTAGATGGACCTTTGTTGGCAGAGTAAAAGTCTCTGCTTTTAATAGGCTGTCTAGGCTGGTCATAACTTTCCTTCCAAGGAGTAAGTGTCTTAATTTCATGGCTGCACTCACCATCTGCAGTGATTTTGGAGCCCAGAGAGATAAAGTCAGCCACTGTTTCCACTGTTTCCCCATCTATTTCCCATGAAGTGATGGGACCAGATGCCATGATCTTAGATCTCTGAATGTTCAGCTTTCAGCCAACATTTTCACTCTCCTCTTTCACTTTCATTAAGAGGCTCTTTAGTTCTTCTTCACTTTCTGCCATAAAGATGGTATCATCTGCATATCTGAATTTATTGATATTTCTCCCAGCAATCTTGAGTCCAGCTTGTGCTTCACCCAGCACAGCGTTTCTCATAATGGACTCTGCATATAAGTTAAATAAGCAGGGTGATGATATACAGCCTTGACGTACTCCCTTTCCTATTTGGAACCAGTCTGCTGTTCCATGTCCAGTTCTAACTGTTGCTTCCTGGCCTGCATACAGGTTTTTCAAGAGACAGGGCAGATGGTCTGGTATTCCCATCTCTTTCAGAATTTCCACAGTTTATTGTGATCCACACAGTCAAAGGCTTTGGCAAAGTCAATAAAGCAGAAATAGATATTTTTCTGGAACTCTCTTGCTTTTTCCATGATCCAGTGGATGTTGGCAATTTGATCTCTGGTTCCTCTGCCTTTTCTAAAACCAGCTTGAACATCTGGAAGTTCACAGTTCACATATTGCTGAAGCCTGACTTGAAGAATTTTGAGCATTTCTTTACTAGCATGTGAGATGAGTGCAATTGTGCGGTAGTTTGAGCATTCTTTGGCGTTGCCTTTCTTTGGGATTGGAATGAAAACTGATCTTTTCCAGTCCTACGGCCACTGCTGAGTTTTCCAAATTTGCTGGCATAGTGAGTGCAGCACTTTCACAGCATTATCTTTCAGGATTTGAAATAGGTCAACTAGAATTCCATCACCCCCTCTAGCTTTGTTCGTAGTGATGCTTCCTAAGCCCCACTTGACCTCACATTCCAGGATGTCTGGCTCTAGGTGGGTGATCACACCATCGTGATTATCTGGGTCATGAAGATCGTTTTTGTACAGTTCTTCTGTGTATTCTTGCCACCTCTTCTTAATATCGTCTGCTTCTGTTAGGTCCATACCATTTCTGTCCTTTATTGAGCCCAAGTGATACTGTCCTAGACCTCACTGGAAGTGATATGCATTATGTGATGTATATATCATATTGCTGTGTAAATCCAAAAAAAAATCTGAATTCCAAATAATAAGTAGACCTAAACCTTTCAGATAAAGTGTTGAGAGTCTATATTATGTGGCAGTTGAACATGTCATTTTAGGAGATATAGTACTGTGTTAAATTTTCAACTCTGTCACTTACTAGTACAGGGTCATGGGTAAATTACTTAGTCTCTGTGTACCTTTATTTCCCCACTTGCAAAATGAGGATAACAAGCAAATGCAGATATATTCACAAAGTATATCTTCAGGCAGTCCTATCCAAATATTATTTATAAAGATAGAAAATTAGACGCAGGACTATAAGGGACTAATTTATGGCATCATTAAAAATCTTGTTTTAGGATTTTTAAATATTTTAAAATGCCATACATTCAACACTGTAAATAGATATTGAAATAGTGAAAACATGATTGCTACTCCAGAGAAGTGAAAATCAGAAATAGACATTAATATGATTAAATCTAAGCCAGAAGGAGCTAAACAGAAGTGCATTTATTATACCAAGTTTTATGAAAGTGAAGAGGGAGAAGAGTTTTAATCCCACCTAAGGTGATAAATGACATCTTCTCTTTTATAGTAGCTTGAAATTCTCAAAAGTCCCAGCCTCATCAGTTATCATTAATGGAAGAAGCAAGAGAGTGAGGAAGGGAACAGCATCACATAAAAACAGAGGCATCACTGCATCTACCAAGATTCACTTTCAAAAACAACTAAATGGTACTCAAACAAAAAAGATTAAACATACAAAACAGTCTAATTGTTTGGGTGACTGATGCAGCCCTCCACTCCACTGAATATTCTGAGGACCCAGGTAGAATGTGACATTTGACAGCAATCCCTCCTCACCTTATAGATGCTTCTTGGTACACAAGCATGACCCACACTGATGGGATTCTAGTGTTTAAAGACAAGGTCTATTTTTTATAAGTATTTTCAAATATTTAGTTTTCCAACATATAAGCCATAAACTTTATCTAGAAGTCAACCAAAGTATCTCATTTTCCAATGATGTAGGAATGAACTATCCATACTGGACTTATATAGAGAATGTAGGTCTCCATATAGAGAACAATCTTGTGGACACAGTAGGGGAAGGAGAGGGTGGGATAAATCAAGAAAGTAGCATTGACATACATGCAACACCCTGTGTAAAATAGATAACTAGTGGGAAGCTGCTATATAACAGAGGGAGCCCGGTGTTCATCTGTGATGACCTAGATGGATGGGATGAGGGTGGGGTGGGACAGAAGGTGGACAGGGAGGGAATAGATATATAATATGGCTGATTCGCTTTTTTGTATGGCAGAAACCAACACAACAATGTAAAGCAATTATCCTCCAATTAAAAATAAAAACAAAACAAAAAAGAAAATAAGTCTCTGAAATGTCACCTCTTTGAAGATCTGCAGTTAGACTAGGGGTGAGTGGAACCCTTATATCCATTCTACTACCCACATCTTTGATTATCTGGGTCGTGAAGATCTTTTTTGTACAGTTCTTCACGACCCAGATAATCATGATGATGTGATCACTAATCTAGAGCCAGACATCTTGGAATGTGAAGTCAAGTGGGCCTTAGAAAGCATCACTACGAACAAAGCTAGTGGAGGTGACGGAATTCCAGTTGAGCTGTTTCAAATCCTGAAAGATGATGCTGTGAAAGTGCTGCACTCAATCTGCCAGCAAATTTGGAAAACTCAGCAGTGGCCACAGGACTGGAAAAGGTCAGTTTTCATTCCAATTCCAAAGAAAGGCAATGCAAAAGAATGCTCCAATTACCGCACAATTGCACTCATCTCACATGCTAGTAAAGTAATGCTCAAAATCCTCCAAGCCAGGCTTCAGCAATACGTGAACCGTGAACTCCCTGATGTTCAAGCTGGCTTTAGAAAAGGCAGAGGAACCAGAGATCAAATTGCCAACATCCGCTGGATCATGGAAAAAGCAAGAGAGTTCCAGAAAAACATCTACTTCTGCTTTATCGACTATGCCAAAGCCTTTGACTGTGTGGATCACAATAAACTGTGGAAAATTCTGAAAGAGATGGGAATACCAGACCACCTAACCTGCCTCTTGAGAAATCTGTATGCAGGTCAGGAAGCAACAGTTAGGACTGGACATGGAACAACAGACTGGTTCCAAATAGGAAAAGGAGTGCGTCAAGGCTGTATATTGTCACCATGTGGTGTTGGAGAAGACTCTTGAGAGTCCCTTGGACTGCAAGGAGATCCAACCAGTCCATTCTGAAGGAGATCAACCCTGGGATTTCTTTGGAAGGAATGATGCTAAAGCTGAAACTCCAGTACTTTGGCCATCTCATGCGAAGAGTTGACTCATTGGAAAAGACTCTGATGCTGGGAGGGATTGGGGGCAGGAGGAGAAGGGGACGACCAAGGATGAGATGGCTGGATGGCATCACTGACTCGATGGATGTGAGTCTGAGTGAACTCCGAGAGATGGTGATGAACAGGGAGGCCTGGCGTGCTGCGATTCATGGGGTCGCAAAGAGTCGGACACGACTGAGCGACTGAACTGACCCACATCTTAAAGATGTACAAACTCAGGACCAGCATAGTCAAGCATGAGAACCCTAAAGTTGTCACTCTATGCCTGTTACTTTTCCTCCCTCTTCTATACTATTTCTGTGAGGATTCCAAAGTCCTCAACTACTACACTACCCTCTCAGTGGAAATAACAAATGGGGCTTGTTGGTCACTCTGCTTGCTGCCTAAGTGTCCTGAGAAACTTGCTTCCATGCTGTTGGAAGACAGAACAGCACCTCACAGGATTCTCTGGCTTCAATCACTACATGTTTCAAATATGGGAGAGTCAGCCGGGAAAGTAAGATGTATTCATTAATTTGCTGGAAGTGCAGGAGAAACTCTTTCCATACACGAACCTCCATCTCAGCCAGGAAGAGGTATCCCACCTCTGAGAGTCCTTGCTTTGTCTTCCCACACCTGTTTCCACTACTCTTGCATTATCTTTGAGGAGAAGGAATGAATAATTTTAGCATTTTTCCATTCAAAAGATGTGAAACTAACCTAGCCCCACCTCCTGAAGCCTATGGAAACGTGGAGATACTCTCTGAGAATCAGTACCCCCTTGAACCTCAGTTCACCAGGCCCAAAGTCCCTTAATCCTCAGGTATACACTAGTTTTTTCTTGTAGCCCACCAAATTTTGAAATGAATGTATAGGCAGGAAATTAGGAGAAACAGAGTAGTCATACTCTACCCACAAACTTTCTTCTAATCTATAATTGATTTTTAATCTATTTAATATTAGAAATTCAAAAAATAATGTCTTCTTCCATAAGCAACTCTTTCCAGACATCCTCACAGGGGTAACTTGTCAACTTTAACTGGCATGAAAAGTGAAAGTGTTAGTAGCTTAGTTGTGTCTGACTCTGCACCCCCATGGACTTTAGTCTGCCAGGCTCCTCTGTCCATGGAATTCTCCAGGTAAGAATATTGGAATGTCCATTTCCTTCTCTAGGGGATCTTCCCAACCCAGCGATTGAACCCGAATCTCCTGCATTGCAGTCAGATTCTTTACCATCTGAGCAACCAGGGAAGCCCCTTCCTTTTTAATAGCTACATAATTATTAGCTTTTATGATTAAAAATCTGAAAATAGTGAGATGTATGGAAAGAGTAACATGGAAACTTACACTAAAAAAAAATCTGAAACTAATTTTTTAGGTGGTCACTCATGTTCTCTTTGAAGTTCAAAGTTGCAGGAAACAGGCTCACATGGAAATTTATCTGCAAGGGGTTTATGTGAAATGCTCTTGAGATGAACATGTGTTTATGGGTGTGGGGTGGAGGGACGACAGAGGAAGCACTGTACTGATGGAGAAAATGAACTTTAATACAGATAAAACAAAATTCCCAACCAGTTGCACAGGGAGTCTAGATTACAATGACCCATCAGAATTGCCTTCCAACTGCGGTCCCTTATATGGAGACCCAACATCCTTGTCATAGATACAAGAAGCTAGAGGAGAGAGGCAAATTAGGGGCAGGCCCGACCTCAGCTAGCCACAGAAACTCACTTAGAGAGGTCTGTCCCCAACAATCCACTAACCATTGTTTTAAGGAATGAGAGTTTTGCAGCTAAAGAGTAAGAAATAGGCATCAAAGTCAGAGAACAAAGACAAAACACCTGAGTCAGAAAAACAAGATCAAAGATTTGGGATTAAATGCAGGTGGGATAGTCTAGTATTTCCTATACCAATCACTTTTAGTTCCTGTAGTTTGTGTGCTTAGATGTATGAGATGTCAGGTTCAGCTATCATGAAAAGAAGAGGGTAATGATCTCCTTCCTGCCACCACCATCTTGATTCCCCCTTTCCCTGAATGGTTTCTGATCTTTTAACAAGTCAGTGTACATGTGTGTATTTTTTGACAAGCCACCAAAACGTCACATTTCATGTAGAAACATTATCAGAGCCAATATATTTGAGTATATACATACATATGTATATGTATACACACAAACACAAACACAGGTATACACACTCATGGAAACACATATTCAGAAATCTATGCAAACAGCTAACCCTGAGAGAGAAGTGCATATGGCTTTCTGGGATGGGGCATATCCTTGAAGGTGGTTTGGGTATAACTAAAAGTCTAATCTGAAGTTTCTTTTGTTTAAAAGAGAAAAAATTTTTAATCTAGTTCTTTTTTAATTACTAGAATCAGCTCTTAAAATTTATTTTTTATGTGTTTCCATAAAATTTAATAAACTTAATAATTAAAAAGATTTATAAAGGGAAAATCATCCTTAACCTGGTCTGAGAAAGACTTTTTAATTCACAACCTCCTTCTGGGAAGAAATTAGCATTCCTGATAAACTGCTTAAGCAATTTCCAGATAAACTGTTAATGGTATTAAGACCTCTTCTGGGAAACCAGTTGTCATCCCACTCAGCCAAACTGTAGTCAAGAGTTCAATGATCTTTTACCTCTTTCACCAAACATCTTTCCCTTTCTGCAAGTGGTTTAAAAAAGACATCTTATACTCTTTCATATATGTTTATGTGTATGTCCGTGTATATATATCAAAAGAGAAGCTTAAAGTTGTCCAATTTAGAATTTTTAATAATCTAAAAATAAAATTTGATTAGTGTACATAACTAAATCTTCTGGGAGAAATAAGTTTCAAATAAGAAGTATTCATTAATATTGGTTCCATTTAGATTCTCTAAACATTTTAAACTACAGTTGTTAATTTATTCTATAATACTTGATTTCATTTTTAAAGATTTATATTGCCTGAAAAAAGTAATTATATAATTCTTATAAAATTCACTAAATTAGATTTTAAAATAGAATAAGACTATACCAATGCACATTCCAATACTGTACATGAACTTGCTGAGATTTTAAGATCTCAAGTTGAAACTGGTTTCAACTTTGTATATTTTAACTAGAGTCATAAGTATCAATTCAGTTCAGTTCAATTCAGTTGCTCTGTCATGTCCGACTCTTTGCGACCCCATGAACTGCAGCACACCAGGCCTCCCTGTCCATCACCAACTCCCGGATTCCACCCAAACCCATGTCCATCGAGTCGGTGATGCCATCCAACCATCTCATCCTCTGTCGTCCCCTTCTCCTCCTGCCCTCAATCTTTCCCAGCATCAGGGTCTTTTCAAATGAGTCAGCTTTTCCCATCAGGTGGCCAAGTATTGGAGTTTCAGCTTCAACATCAGTCCTTCCAACGAACACCCAGGACTGATCTCCTTTAGGATGCACTGGTTGGGTCTCCTTGCAGTCCAAGGGACTCTCAAGAGTCTTCTCCAACACCACACTTCAAAAGCATCCAATTCTTTGGCTAAATCTGCTAAATTCTCCAAAACATTTCAGATATTTAAAACAGCAAGTGTGCATAGTTTACTTAACAATGGCAAAATATCATAGATATGTTTTTCTGAAATATTTTATATACTAATTTTAGATCTTCTCAGGTTTAAAAAAGTGCTACAAATAATGACACAGTTATGTCACCCATTTCAGTTTTGGTGGTTACTTTCCCTTGAAATTTTTGGAATTGCTTTCACTTTTCTGGTGTTTAGAGACCAGAATATACTGACCATAAAGGAATAGATCCTTATCTGGGATTCTAATGGATTCCCCATGTATATAAAGAGGATTCAACAGTCTTTCTAACTTAAAAAGTGTAGACATTTAGACCATGTTATTAGATTTAAGTCATATCATTACCAAATTTTCCAATGAAACAAGGTCTGTAAATCCACAATGAGAATTAAATTTGATTTTGCTTTTTTTTTTTTCCCTATGGAAAAGTGTCTCCAATCAAGATCTAAAGAACCATGAGCTTGAAAGCTCCTCACATTATCTTGGTATTCTATAAACTTTAGAAGATATGACAATTACTAAGCTATGCCCATAGTTATGTTGTTAATACTGGTGCAACTAGAATTTAAAGCCAGATCTGATGGACCTCAAGCGTGTTTTCTTTTTTTAAACCTCTATTATAAATATTCTAGGCAAACAAGAAACAGATGATCTCATGGACAATCCAGATCTTGTTACACAGGTATTTCTTTCACCATCCCTTTTTTTAACCTCCCAAAATGAGCTTTTATGGCTGTTTTGCTATTTTGTCTTTGCAGAATTGATATTATCTAGTATATAATAAGCTGCTGCAAGCACTGTTTGCAAGTCCTTGCTGAATGAGACATTACCCTATACATGTGGAAACTCCTATGAAAATAGTTGTTGAATGAATGGAGCAAAAAATATTTTAAAAGCAACACAGATTTATGCTATTTAGTACTTAAAGCAGAAAAGAGATTTTTTTTGGAGGGAAAGGGGAAAATGAACCCTTTAGCAATATATAATTTTCAGTGCTTCTATATGTTAGGCATTAGTTCTAAAATACACTGGGCATTTATACATGCTTTATTTCATTCAAGGTTTTCAATAACCTGCCAAGAGTCATTGCAATACTTCTATCTAGTATTATTGCTGTGGAGCCACCAAAGAAGTTAAGGAAGTTGACAAAGGATAAAGATCAAGTCTTAGGACCAACCAGACTTTAGAACCCAGTGTGTCTGATTTCAGCAGTAAAAGGAAACAGTTCTTCTTCTGATCATACAGAGAGTACTGAAAGATCCTTATTGTTGAAATTATTCTCTACCAAAATGCTGAGTATTCCTAGTAGAACTTTTAAACAATATTTTCGTATTCTTCAACTAAATTGATTTGAATGTAATACCACTCATATTGAACCAGGCATTTGAGAAAATCTAAATAAATGCCACATTTATTTCCATCACCTCCAACTCCAATTTTAATGTACCCATTACCCTCCAGACACCTAGTCTTTTTATTGTCCAGTTGGTCCTTACAACTTTCCTGTGTTCCTTTTCCTATCCTTACACAAATCTACAGTGAAACTCTACTGACATCTCATCCTCACCATGGTTAGAATTAAATTTGCTGTCTTTACAACTGCTCCTAAATAAACTTTGTTTCTATTCTTCATCTTGCATCCTCTATGTCATTTAATAATCTTATCAGCTATTCATTTGCCCAAGCCAGTCACTGATGGAATGTCCTTTAAGCCTCAAGTTTCCAGATTTAATCAATAACTGAATTTAATCAATAACTGAATTTAATCAATAGTGCCTATTCTATCAATGCCACACCTCTTCCAACAACACAAGAGACAACTCTACACCTGGACATCACCAGATGGTCACTATAGAAATCAGATTGATTATATACTTTGTAGCTGAAGATGGAGAGGCTCTATATAGTTAGCAAAATTAGGACTTGGAGCTGACTGTGGCTTGGATCATGAGTTCCTCACTGCAAAATTCAGACTTAAATTGAAGAAAGTAGGGAAAACCATTAAGCCATTCAGGTATGCTCTAAATCAAATCCCTTGTGATTATACAGTGGAAGTGGCAAATAGAATCAAGGGATTAGATTTGATAGAGTGCCTAAAGAACTATAAACAAAGGTTCATAACACAGTACAGGAGGCAGTGACTAAAACCCTCTACCACCACCCCTCCAAAAAAATGCAAGAAGGCAAAATGGTTGTCTGAGGAGGCCTTATAGATATATGAGAAAGAAGAGAAATGAAAGGCAAAGGAAAAATGGAAAGATATACCCATCTGCATGCAGAGTTCCAAACAGCAAGGAGAGATAAGAAAGCCTTCTTAAGTGAACAATGCAAAGAAATAGAGGAAAACCATAAAATGAGACAGACTAGAGATCTCTTCAAGAAAATTAGAGATACCAAGGGAATATTTCATGCAAAAATGAGTACAATTAAGGACAGAAATGGTATGGACTAAACAGAAGCAGAAGAGATTAAGAAGAGGTAGAAAGAATACACAGAGAACTGTACAAAAAAGGTCTTACTGACACACCACAATGGTGTGGTCAGTCACCTAGAACCAGACATCCTGGAGTGTGAAGTCAAGTGGGCCTTAGGAAGCACTACTAAGAAACAAAGCTATCAAAAGTGATGGAATTCTAGATAAACTATTTCAAATCCTAAAAGATGATGCTGTTAAAGTGCTGCACTCAATATGCCAGCAAATTTGGACCACTCAGCAGGGGCCACAGAACTGGAAAAGGTCAGTTTTCATTCCAATCCCCAAAAAAAACAATGCCAAAGAATGTTCAAACTACTGCACAAATGTGTTCATTTCACATGCTACCAAGCTAATGCTCAAAATCCTTCAAACTAGGCTTCAACAGCATGTGCCCAAGAACTTCCAGATGTCCAGCTGGTTTTAGAAAAGGCAGAGAAATCAGAGATCAAATCACCAACATTGGTTGGTTCATAGAAAAAGCAATGGAATTCCAGAAAATATCTACTTCTGTTTCTCTGACTACACTAAAGCCTTCCTCTGTATGGATCACAACAAACTGGAAAATTCTTCAAGAGATGGGAATACAAGACCAATTTACCTGCCTCCTGTGAAACCTGAATGCAGGATAAGAAGTAATAGTTAGAACCTTACATGGAACAATGGATTGGTTCCAAACTGGGAAAGGAGTACATCAAGGCTGCTTATTGTCACCCTGCTTATTTAACCTACATGCAGAGTACATCATGCAAAATGGTGGGCTGGAAGAAGCACAAGCTGAAATGAAGATTGCAGAAAGAAATATCAACAACCTCAGATATACAGATGACACCACTCTAATGGCAGAAAGTGAAGAGGAACTAAAGAGCCTCTTGATGAAGGTGAAAGAGGAGAGTGAAAAAGCTGGCTTAAAACTTAACACTGAAAACACTAAGATCATGGCATCAGATCCCATCAACTCATTGCACATAGATGGGGAAAAAATTGAAAACAGTGACAAACTTTATTTTCTTGGATTCCAAAATCACTGTGGATGGTGACTAAAGTCATGAAATCAAAAGATGCTTGCTTCTTGGAAGAAAAGCTATGACAAGCCTGCTGCTGCTGCTGCTGCTGCTGCTGCTTAGCCACTTCAGTCATGCCCTACACTGTGCGACCTTATGGGCTGCAGCCTGCCAGGCTCCTCTGTCCATGGGAATTTTCCAGGCAAGAATTCTAGAGTGGGTTGCCATGCCCTCCTCCAGAGGATCTTCCTGACCCAGGCATTGAAGCCAGTCTCCTGCATTGCAGGCAGATTCTACCCCTGAGCCATCAGGGAAGCCTAGACAGTGATTACAAAGCACAGACATCACTTTGCTGACAAAGGTCTGCATGGTCAAAGCTATGGCTTTGCCAGTAGTTAAGTATGTATGTGAGAGTTAGATTATAAAGAAGGCTGAGCATTGAAGAACTGATACTTTCAAACTGTGATGCTGGAGGAGACACTTGAGAGTCCCTTGGACAATAGGAAGATCAAACCAGTCAATCCTAAAGGAAGTGAACTCTGAACATTCAGTGCAAGGACTGATGCTTGAAGCCCCAATAGTTTGGCCACCTGATGCAAAGAGCCTAGTTATTGGAAAAGATCCTGATGCTGGGAAAGACTGAGGGCAGGAGGAGAAATGGGTGATGGGGGATGAGATGATTGGATGACATTGACTCAATGTACATGAGTTTGAGTAAACTCCAGGAGACACTGAAGAACAGGGAAGCCTGGTATTTACAGTCCATGGGGTCACAAAGAGTTGGACATGACTGAGTGACTGAACAACAAAACCTCCTACCACTCCTATAATCATTTTTATAATATTCCATTTCCATTGTCAGAATCATAGTTTATTCAGTATCTTTTTTTTTTTTTTTTTGCCTTGGATTCATGAAAATGAACCTCTTATACACTTCCCTGTCTGGAGGCATATCCTACCTTTTGAGTTCTCCACATTATAGCCAAATTATAACAGGCAAATAGTTTCTAGCTGAATTCCATTTTAAACCTGTCACTAGTTCCAGGGATTTGAAGACAGAGTAAATATCTGGTTCTGAAACCCTTTCAAACCTCTGTTTTCATCATTCATTTGTTCCTCCAAACTGCTCTTCCAGAATTAATTGTGCTTTCCCTTGATGCATGCCATCTGACATTCTATACTTAGAAGACATTACTCATGCCTTGTCCCCTGATTGCATTCGACTCTTCAAAGTGTTGCCTGAGTCTTGCTTAACTTGCTATTGAAATTGTTGCTAAAGGGTATTATCCTCACATCCCATAGCAGGAAAATATGAGCAATCTAAATATTCTCATAGTAAAATTAAGTACTTCTTTGTGTTTCCATTGTAGTTTTGTACTTCCCTGTTTTCATTCCTGTTTATTGTATTGGTCCTGATGTATTTACTAAGTACTGGACAGAGATCTGGAACATAGTAGGCATTCATGGAATGCTTTGTTCACTTGAAATATTAAATATGCTTATGATATTTATTATTAATTGAATGTAATCTTCAGATAACTGAGATACAGACACAGGCTATACTCAGAAATTATATATGTAAAGCAAAAATAAAAATAAATTATGCTAACTAAAAGTAGAACACTGTACTTATATGACTTTGAATAGCATGAGAACTTAAGATGAACATGAAAATTTTTTTAATAAAAATGTTATAAATTAATGGACGAATGGTTAGTAAGACATGTTTATAGTATTCTTATATGACACAGTGCTGTGTATTTTACTTTTCTTCTATTTTTAGCTCATTTTAGAACATAGTTGAGCATTCTATTGGATGACTCTTTGGATCAATTTTATTAATTTAAGTGAAGGAATACTGAAATTTAGATTAAAAAAGAAATATTAAAATGAAAGATAACATAGAGTCATAAAACAATGAAGTTGGCACAAGTGAGGGAATATAAAATACTAAGTAGATTAAAAAAATAAAAAGTTCATTTGCCTGATGTCATGCCATGTCCTTCACCACATTTAGCATCTTTTCAAAGAAAACAAACGTCCCATAAATTCATTGAATTTTATTTTGTCCAGGTTGGGTGTATTTGTTAAAAACATAAATAATCTATAAGACAGAAGTGGGGAACATAGGTTTAGGTACTGTTTTGACCAGTTAAGTAATAAGTGGAGTTTTATTTTATGTTCTGTTCTGTTTTGTTTTTTCGCTTTTGTTTTCTTTTGTTTTTATCATGCACCAAAGTTTCACTCAATATTGGTGACACATTTTATTTACATGCCTTGCAACTTCCATAAATGACACAGTTATAGATCAGTAATTCATGCTTTTCTATTCTTCAATTTTATTACCTAAACTTACTCTTCTAAGAGTGGTTTTATGTTTCTAGTTAAATATAAGTGAAAATTGATTGGAGTATTTCTCAATGGAATTTTATCTTTATTTCATCATAATTGCTTCATATTTGAATAATGACAGATGAACTGCCTCATTCAATAGCAGTTTTAAGGCTTTGAAGTCACAATAACAGCACAGGATTTAAATCCTCAAGCCATTATTATAGCAAAAAAGGCACTGGGGAAAATGAAAACTTATGGTGCCATAATTTGATGGGTAAAAAAAACACTCCAATAGTTAAAGCATATTATTTCCTGGACAATTTCTAACCTAAAACATTATGACACAAGAGTGACCTGGAAAGTTACACAGTGGTACCACCTTCCTAAATGATTTCTAGAACAATATTTTATAACTATTGGGCCAAAATTCACATAGCAAGTAAATGGCAATAAAATTATTCTGCTTTAGGATAAAACATTATCTTAGTGGCATTTATAGTTCCATTCAGCAACAATTGTTTTTCAGCAGTAGAGAGTTCATTAGAACTTTTTTTTTCCTCTGACATTTACATCAAGAGCTGAGTACTTGTTATTACTCCAAGGTATGCATTTCAAAGTTCTCTTTGTCTTTGTATTCAATTTTAAGTAATGAATCAAACAATTTTAGCCTATGCAAAGGCTAAAATTAAGAAAAAATCCTGCCTTTAAAATTTTATTAAATATAGCTAATATGTTTTACAGTGGCATATTTATGCATGCAATGCTTTTACTTCTTTATTTTTAATAAATTTATTTTTATTTTTTCACAAATAACTTGTTTTAAAAGTCATTTATTTATTTTTAATTAATTTTTTTTATTGTAAGATAATTGCTTTATAGAATTTTGTTGTTTCCTGTTAAATCTCACTAAAAATCAGCCATAGGTATAAATATATCCCCTCCCATCTCCCTCCTCACCCCACTCCTCTAGATTGATGCACAGCCTCTGTTTGAGTTTCCTGAGCCATACAGCAAATCCCCGTTGGCTATCTATTTTACACATGGTAATGTAAGTTTCCATGTTACTCTTTCCATACATCTCACCCTCTCCTCCCCTATTCCCATGTCCATACGTCTATTCTCTATGTCTGTTTCTCCACTGCTGCCATGTTAGTAAATTCTTCAGCAACATTTTTCTAGATTCCATATATATGCATTAGAATATGATGTTTATCTTTCTTTTTCTGACTTACTTTACTCTGTATAACAAGTTCTAGGTTTATCCACCTCATTAGAACTGACTCAAAGGTGTTCCTTTTAATGGCTGAGTAATACTCCATTGTGTATATGTACCAGACTTCTTTATCCATTCATCTGTTGAGGGACATCTAGCTTGCTTCCATGTTCTAGCTATTGTAAATAGTGCTACAATGAACAATGGAATACATGTGTCTCTTTCCATTTTGGTTTCCTCAGGGTATATGTCTAGCAGTGGGATTGCTGGGTCATATGGTGGTTTAATTCCTAGTTTTTTTAAGGAATCCCCATACCATCTTCCATAGGGGTTGTATCAGTTTACATTCTCACCAACAGTGCAGGAGTGTTCCCTTTTCTCCACACCCTCTCCAGCATTTATTGTCTGTAGTGGAGAGGTCTGACAGACCGTGGTCCACTGGAGAGGGGAATGGCAAGCCACTTCAGTATTCTTGCCTTGAGAACCCCATGAACAGTATGAAAAGGCAAAATGATAGGATACCAAAAGAGGAACTCCCCAGGTCTTTAGGTGCCCAATATGCTACTGGAGATCAGTGGAGAAATAACTCCAGAAAGAATGAAGGGATGGAGCCAAAGCGAAAACAATACCCAGTTGTGCATGTGACTGGTGATAGAAGCAAGATCCGATGCTGTAAAGAGCAATACTGCATAGGAACCTGGAATGTCAGGTCCATGAATCAAGGCAAATTGGAAGTGGTCAAACAAGAGATGACAAGGGTGAACGTCGACATTCTAGGAATCAGCGAACTAAAATGGACTGGAATGGGTGAATTTAACTCAGATGACCATTATATCTACTACTGCGGGCAGGAATCCCTCAGAAGAAATGGAGTAGCCATCATGGTCAACAAAAGAGTCCGAAATGCAGTACTTGGATGCAATCTCAAAAACGACAGAATGATCTCTGTTCGTCTCCAAGGCAAACCATTCAATATCACAGTTATCCAAGTCTATGCCCCAACCAGTAATGCTGAAGAAGCTGAAGTTGAACGGTTTTATGAAGACCTACAAGATCTTTTAGAACTAACACCCAAAAAAGATGTCCTTTTCATTATAGGGGACTGGAATGCAAAAGTAGGAAGTCAAGAAACACCCTGAGTAACAGGCAAATTTGGCCGTGGAATGTGGAATGAAGCAGGGCAAAGACTAATAGAGTTTTGCCAAGAAAATGCACTGGTCATAGCAAACACCCTCTTCCAACAATACAAGAGAAGACTCTACACATGGACATCACCTGATGGGCAACAGCGAAATCAGATTGATTATAAATTCTTTGCAGCCAAAGATGGAGAAGCTCTATACAGTCAACAAAAACAAGACCAGGAGCTGACTGTGGCTCATATCATGAACTCCTTATTACCAAATTCAGACTCAAATTGAAGAAAGTAGGGAAAACCGCTAGACCATTCAGGTATGACCTAAATCAAATCCCTTATGATTATACAGTGGACATGAGAAATAGATTTAAGGGCCTAGATCTGATAGATAGAATGCCTGATGAACTATGGAATGAGGTTCATGACATTGTACAGGAGACAGGGATCAAGACCATCCCCATGAAAAAGAAATGCAAAAAAGCAAAATGGCTGTCTGGAGAGGCCTTACAAATAGCTGTGAAAAGAAGAGAAGCGAAAAGCAAAGGAGAAAAGGAAAGATACAAGCATCTGAATGCAGAGCTCCAAAGAATAGCAAGAAGAGATAAGAAAGCCTTCTTCAGTGATCAATGCAAAGAAATAGAGGAAAAGAACAGAATGGGAAAGACTAGAGATCTCTTCAAGAAATAGATACCAAGTGAACTCCACATGCTCACTAAGTGCTGATTTGAACTAACTGATACTCATTTGAATGCAGAGTTCCAAAGAATAGCAAGGAGAGATAAGAAAGCCTTCCTCAGTGATCAGTGCAAAGAAATAGAGGAAAATAACAAATTTCTTCAAGAAAATTAGAGATACCAAGTGAACTCCACATGCAAAGTTGGGCACAATAAAGGACAGAAATGGTACAGACCCTAGAGAAGAAGATTTTAAGAAGAGGTGGCAAGGATACACAGAAGAACTAACTGTACAAAAAAGATCTTCATGACCCAGATAATCACAATGCTGTGATCACTAATCTAGAGCCAGGCATCCTGGAATGAGCCTTAGGAAGCTTCACTAGGAGCAAAGCTAGAGGGGGTGATGGAATTCCAGTTGAGCTATTTCAAAACCTAAAAGATGATGCTGTGAAAGTGCTATACTCAATATGTCAACAAATTTGGAAAACTCAGCAGTGGCCACAGAACTGGAAAATGTCAGTTTTCATTCCAATCCCCCAAAAAGGCAATGTCAAGAATACTCAAAGAACTGCACAATTGCACTCATCTCACACACTAGTAAAGTAATGCTCAAAATCCTCCAAGCCAGGCTTCAATAATACATGAACCGTGAACTTCCTGATGTTCAAATTGGTTTTAGAAAAGGCAGAGGAACCAGAGATTAAATTGCCAACATCCTCTGGATCATCGAAAACACAAAAGAGTTCCAGAAAAACATCTATTTCTGCTTTATTGACTATGTCAAAGCCTTTGACTGTGGGAATCACATTAAACTGTGGAATATTCTGAGAGAGATGGGGATCCCAGACCACCTAACCTGCCTCTTGAGAAATCTGCATGAAGGTCAAGAACAATTAGAATTGAACATGGAACAACAGACTGGTTCCAAATCAGGGAAGGAGTACGTCAAGGCTGTATATTGTCACCCTGCTTATTTAACTTATATGTAGAGTACATTGTGAGAAATGCTGGACTGGATGAGGCTTGAGCTGGAATCAAGATTGCTAGGAGAGAAATATCAATAATCTCAGATATGCAGATGACACCACCCTTATGGCAGAAAGTAAAGAGGAACTAAAGAGCCTCTTGATAAAAGTGAAAGAGGAGAGTGAAAAAGTTGGCTTAAAGCTCAACATTCAGAAAACTAAGATCATGACATCTGGTTGCATCACTTCATGGCAAATAGATGGGGAAACAGTGTCAGACTTTAATTTTTTGGGCTCCAAAATCACTGCAGATGGTGAAGGCAGCCATAAAATTAAAAGACACTTATTCCTTCAAAAGGGAAATTATGACCAACCTAGACAGCATATTAAAAAGCAGACACATTACTTTGCCAACAAAAGTCCGTCTAATCAAGTCTATGGTTTTTCCCGTAGTCATGTATAGATGTGAGAGTTGGACTATATAGAAAGCTTAGCTCCAAAGAATTGATGCTTTTGAACTGTGGTGTTGGAGAAGACTCTTGAGAGTCTCTTGGACTGCAAGGAAATCCAACCAGTCCATCCTAAAGGAGATCAGTCCTGAATATTCATTGGAAGGACTGATGTTGAAACTGAAACTTCAATAATTTGGACACCTGATGCGAAGCAGTGACTCACTGGGAAAGACCCTGATGCTAGGAAAGTTTGAAGGTGCGAGGAGAAGGGAACGACAGAGGATAAGATGGCTGGATGCCATTTCTTACTCAATGGACATGAGTTTGGGTAAACTCCATGAGTTGGTGATGGACAGGGAGGCCTGGCGTGCTGTATTCCCTGGGGTTGCAAAGAGTCGGAAACGACTGAGTGACTGAACTGAACTTAACTCCCTCTTAGAACTGCTTTTGCTGCATCTCATAGGTTTGAGTTGTCATGTTTTCATTGTCATTTGTTTCTAAAAGTTTTTTTATTTCCCTTTTGATTTCTTCAGTAACCTGTTGTTTACATAGAAATGTGTTGTTTAATCTCCATGTGTTTGTGTTTCTTACAGCTTTTTTCTTATAGTTGATATCTAATTTCATAGTGTTGTGGTTGGAGACGCTTGATACAATTTCAATTTTCTTAAATTTACTGAGGTTTGATTTGTGACACAGATGTGGTCTATCCTGGAGAATGTTTCATGTGCACTTGAGAAGAAAGTGTGTTCTTCTGCATTTGGATGGAATGTCCTGAAAATATCAGTGAGATTCCGCTCATCTCATGTGTAATTTAAGACTAGTGTTTCCTTATTAATTTTCTATTTTTATGATCTGTCCATTGGTGTGAGTGGGGTATTAAAGTCTCCTACTATTATTGTGTAACTGTCAATTTCTCCTTTTATGTCTGTTAGCGTTTTTCTTATGTATTGAGGTGCTTCTATGTTCAGTGCATAGATATTTACAGTTGTTAGGTCTTCCTCTTGGATTGATACCTTGATCATTATGTATTGTCCTTCCTTATCTCTTGTAATCTTCTTTAAGGTCTATTTTGTCTGATATAAGGATTGCTACTCCACTTTCTTTTGCTTCCCATTTGCATGGAATATATTTTTCCATCCTCTCACTTTCAGTCTATATGTCTTTAGGTCTGAAGTGGGTTTCTTGTAAACAGCATATATATAGGTCTTATTTTTGTATCAATTCAGCCAATCTGTGTCTCTTGGTTGGAGCACTTAATACATTTACATTTAAAGTAATTATTGATATATATGTTCCTATTGCCATTTTGTTAATTGTTTGGGGTTGATTTTGTTGATATTTTTCCTTCTCTTGTATTTCTTCACTATACAAGTCCCTTTAACATTTGTTGTAAAGCTGGTTTGGTGGTACTGATTTCTCTTAACTTTTGCTTGTCTGAAAAGTTTTTTATTTGTCCATCAGTTCTGAATGAGATCCATGCCAGGTACAGTAATCTTGGTTGTAGATTCTTCCCTTTCAGTACTTTAAATATATCCTGCCATTCCCTTTTGACCTGCAGAGTTTCTGCTGAAAGATCAGCTGTTAAATGTATAGGGTTTGCCTTGTATGTTACTTGTTGCTTTTCCCTTGCTGCTTTTAATGATCTTTATTTGTGTTTAGTCTTTGTTAGTTTGATTAGTGTGTATCTTGGCATATTTCACCTTTGTTTTATCCTGTATGGGACTCTTTGTGCCTCTTGGATTTGATTGACTATTTCCTTTTCCATGTTGTGGAAATTTTCAACTATAGTCTCTTTCAAAATTTTCTCATACCCTTTCTTTTTCTCTTCTTCTGGGACCCTTGAATTCGAATGTTGTTGTGTTTGACATTGTCCCAGAGGTCTCTGAGCCTAACCTCTATTCTTTTCATTCTTTTTACTTTACTCTGCTCTTCAGAAGTTATTTCCACCATTTTATCTTCTAGCCCACGGATTCGTTCTTCTGCTTCAGATATTATACTATTGATTCTTTCCAAAGTATTTTTAATTTCAGTAATTGTATTGTTTGTCTCTGTGTTTAGTCTTTAATTCTTCTAGGCCTTTGTTAATTGATTCTTGCATTTTCTCCATTTTGTTTTCAAGGTTTTTAATCATCTTTACTATCATTATTCTGCATTTTTTTTTCAGGTAGTTTGCCTATATCCTCTTCATTTATTTGGACTTTTGTGTTTCTAAGTTGTTCCTTCATTTGTGTAGTATTTCTCTGCCTTTTCATTTTTTTTTTTTTTTTTAACTTATTGTGTTTGAGGTCTCCTTTTCCCAGGCTTCAAGTTTGAATTCTTTCTTTCTTTTGGTTTCTGCCTTCCTAAGATTGATCCAGTGGTTTGTGTAAGCTGCATATAGGGTGAGGTTTGTGCTGAGTTTTTGTTTGTTTTTCCTGTGAATGGTAAGGCTGAGTGAGGTGGTAATCCTGTCTGCTGATGATTGGGTTTGTAGTTTTGTTTTGTTTGTTGTTTAGATGAGGCGTCCTGCACAGGGTGCTACTGGTTGTTGGGTGATGCCCGGTGTTTTATTCAAGTGGTGTCCTTTGTGTGCATTCTCACTGTTTGATACTCACTAAGGTTCTGGCCTGGAGAATTACATGGACTGGCAAAGTCCATGGGTTTGCAAAGAGTCAGACATGAGTCAGCGACTTTCACTTGAACTTGAACTTGGAAGGGCTAGTTATTGGTAGTCTAGGGTCTTGGATTCAGTGCTCCCACTCCATAGGCTCGGGGCTTGATCTCTGTGCCCCTGTGCCCTCCAGGCCTCTCCATGCCTCCCGGTTCCCAGCTCTCAGCTCTGGGATCCGAGTCCAGGCTCCCGGCTCCTGGTCCAGGCTCAGTACGCAAGTGCCCTGCTTTCATTTTTGACAAAGACATTATATTTCTACCAATGTTGCATCAAAAGTTTTTCAGAATCTCAAAATACAGTGTAAATAGAATAAATAAAATCCATAAAAAAACATACTTAACATGACCCCTTGTATAAAATAACATACATAAGAGGGAATATTTGTAAATGATTATAGTGACTAACATGAACATGAAAATGGCTCCCAACTGAAACTCAGAAAAATGAAAGTAAAAGTGTTAGTTGCTCAGTCGTGTCCAAATCTTAGTGACCTCATGGACTGTAGCCCACAAAGCTCTTATGTTCACAGAATTCCCCAGGCAAAAATACTAGAGTGGGTTGTCATTCCCTTCTCTAAGTGATCTTCCTGACCCAAGGATCAAACCCCAGTCTCCTATATTACAGGCAGATTGTTTACCATCTGAGACACCAGACACCTTTTTAAAGGGGATCTTCCTCAACCATTTATCAAAGCAAGTTGATACTCCTAATAAGTCAATACCTTTCTCAAAAAATAAAATTATGTAAAATAAAAATAATTATACATTACAAAATTATATTTTGTACCAACACAAATTGTGTAAAGTTAGAAAATCCAATGAATATTAGTTTCTTCACTAATAAGAAGAACATCATTAGATATTTTTTGTATGAAAGATCATAAAATACTATGAATGAAGCACCTCAGAGTCCGTCAAAACACTTTCTTTTCTCTAATTGCATAGATGTTTTGCAAATATAACCTGTTTAAATTCTAAAATTTTGCTTGTTTACATTTTATTACTGTTTACCTGGGGTTTACCTGTTGGATTCATTGTAAAGA
This sequence comes from Cephalophus harveyi, assembly GCA_006410635.1. Lineage (NCBI taxonomy): Eukaryota > Metazoa > Chordata > Mammalia > Artiodactyla > Bovidae > Cephalophus > Cephalophus harveyi. The sequence goes on from SJYT01071403.1 coordinate 267,854, forward strand.
ATCCATTTCCAATGCAGTGGACCTGTTTCAGGATCCCTAAGTTAAGAAGATCCCCTGGAGAAGGAAATGGCAACCCACTCCAGTATTCTTGCTGGGAAACCCCATGGACAAAGAAGCGTGGTGGGCTACAGTCTATGGTGTCTAAACAACAACTGTTTAACTACTGGGATGTTCTATATCATTTGAGCTCTAGGATAAATGTGAGATTGTGTGTTGTGTCTAAGCACTCAGTCAACTTCTCTTTAAGTTGAAAACTATTAAATAGATCAGCATGGACTTATGGATCCTGAGGATGAGTCTACAATTTAAGGAAAAGATATTTTTACATCAGGGGTTTCCAAGTCCAGGCTTCCCAGGTGATTCAACGGTGAAGAATCCACCTGCCAATGCAGGAGACACAAGAAATGCAGGTCCAGTCCCTAGACTGGGAAGATCCCCTGACCAGGAAATGGCAACCCGCTCCAATATTCTTGCCTGGAAAATTCCATGGACAGAGGAGCCAGGAGGGCTGCAGTAGATGGGGCCACAAAGAGTCAGACACAACTGAGTGACTGAGCACACACGTGCACACACACACACACTTTATCGAGAAGAGCTTATTTGGTACATTATATGCTTATTTATAAAAAGATGTCCTTTTCATCATAGGAGATTGGAACATAAATGTAGGAAATCAAGAGATACCTGGAATAACAGGCAAGTTTGGCCTTGGGAGTACAAAATTAAAGAGGTGTAAGGCTATCAGAGCTTTGTCAAGAGAACTCACAAATCATGGCAAACACCCTTTTCCAACAACACAAGAAACGACTCTACACATGAACATCACCAAATGGTAAATATCAAAATCAGACTGATTGTATTCTTTGAAGATGGAAACGTTCTATAAAGTCAACAAAAACAAAACCTTTAGCTGACTGTGACTCAGATCATGAGTGCCTTCAGACTTAAATTGAAGAAAGTAGGGAAAACCACTAGGCCATTCAGGTATGACCTAATTCAAATCTTTTGTGATTATACAGTGGGAGGGAAGAATAGATTTAGATTAGATCTGGGAGTACCTGAAGAGCTATGCACAGAGGTTTGTAACAATGTACAAGAGTCAGTGACCAAAACCATCCAAAGAAATTAGAAATGCAAGAAGGCAAATGGTTGTATTAGGATGCTTTACACATATTTGAGGAAAGAAGAAAAGCCAAAACCAAGGTGGAAAGGGAAAGATATACCCAACTGAATGCAGAGTTCCAGAGAATATCAAGGAGAGAAAAGAAGGTCTTCTTAAATGAATAGGGTAAGAAAGTAGAGGAAAGCAATAGAATGGGAAAGACTAGAGATCTCTTCAAGAAAACTGGAACTATCAAGGGAACATTCTGTTCAAGGATGGGCATGATAAAGGACAAAAATGGTAAGGCTCTAACAGAAGCAGAAGAGATTACAAAGAGGTGGCAAGAATATACATAAGAACTATTCTAAAATGTCCAGATAGCCATGAGAGTATGGTCATTCACCTAGAGACAGATACCCTGGAGTGTGAAGTCAAGTGGGCTTTAGGAAGCATTATGACAAACAAGGCTAGTGGAGGTGATGGAATTCCAGATCAGCTATTTAAAATCCAAAAAATGATGCTGTTAAAGTGTTGCACTCAATATGCCAGCAAATCTGGAATACTCAGCAGTGGCCACAAGACTGCAGTGGTCGGTTTTCATTCCAATCCCAAAGAAGGGAAGTACCAAAGAATGCACAAACTATTGTATAATTGTGCTCATTTCACATACTGGCAATGTTATGGAGAAGGCGATGGCACCCCACTCTAGTGCTCTTGCCTGGAAAATCCCATGGACAGAAGAGCCAGGTAGGCTGCGGTCCATGGGGTCGCGAAGAGTCGGACACGACTGAGCGACTTCCCTTTCACTTTTCACTTTCATGCATTGGAGAAGGACATGGCAACCCACTCCAGTGTTCTTGCCTGGAGAATCCCAGGGTTGGGGGAGCCTGGTGGGCTGCCATCTATGGGGTCACACAGAGTCGGACATGACTGAAGTGACTTAGCAGCAGCAGCAGCAGCAGCAGCAGCAATGTTATGCTCAAAATCCTTCAAGTTAGGCTCCAGTAGTACATTAACTGAGAACTTCCAGATGTACAAGCTGGTTTTAGAAAAGGCAGAAGAATCAGAGATCAAATTGCCAACATTCGTTGGGTATTAGAGAAAGCAAGAGAATTCCAGAAAAACATCCATTTTTGTTTCATTGACTACACTAAAGCCTTTGACTGTATGGATCACAACTAACTGTGGAAAATTCTTCAAGTGACTAGAATACCAGGACACCATACTTGTCTCCTGAGAAAACTGGATGTGGGACAAGAAGCAACTATTAGAACTGAACCTGGAACAATGTACTGGTTCAACTGCGAAAGGAGTATGGCAAAGCTGTATATTTTCACCCTGCTTGGTTCATTTATATGCTCAGTACATCATGTGAAATGCCAGGATGGATGAATCACAAGCTGGAATTAAGATTGCTAGAGAAATATCAACAACCTCAGTCATGCAGATGATAGAATAGTAGAAAGTGAAGAGGAGCTAAACAGCTTCTTGATGAAAGTAAAAGAGAAGAGTGAAAAAGCTGGCTTAAAACTTGACATTAAAGAAACTATGATCATGGTTTCTGATCCCATCACTTCAAGGCACATAGATAGGGAAGAAGTGGAAACAGTGAGAGATTTTATTTTCTTGGGCTCCAAAGTCATTGCAGATGGTGACTGCAGCGAAGAAATTAAGAGAAATTTGCTTCTTGGAAGGAAAGTTACTTCAAATCTAGACAGCATATTAAAAATCAGAGTAATCAACAAAGGTCCATACAGTCAAAGCTGTGGTTTTTTCCCAGTAGCTATTTATTTACATGAGAGTTGGACCATAAAGAAGGCAGAGCTCTGAAGAATTGATGTCTTCAGACTGTGGTGCTGGAGAAGACTCTTGAGATTCCCTTGAACTGCAAGGAGATCAAACAAGTTTATCCTAAAAGAAATCAAACCTGATTATTCAGAACTATGGAATGAGGTTCGTGACATTGTATGGGAGACAGGGATCAAGACCATCCCCATGGAAAAGAAATGCAAAAAAGCAAAATGGCTGTCTGGGGAGGCCTTACAAATAGCTGTGAAAAGAAGAGAGGCGAAAAGCAAAGGAGAAAAGGAAAGATATAAGCACCTGAATGCAGAGTTCCAAAGAATAGCAAGAAGAGATAAGAAAGCCTTCTTCAGTGATCAATGCAAAGAAATAGAGGAAAACAACAGAATGGGAAAGACTAGAGATCTCTTCAAGAAAATTAGAGATACCAAGGGAACATTTCATGCAAGGATGGGCTCGATAAAGGACAGAAATGGTATGGACCTAACAGAAGCAGAAGATATTAAGAAGAGGTGGCAAGAATACACAGAAGAACTGTACAAAAAAGATCTTCACGACCCAGATAATCATGATGATGTGATCACTAATCTAGAGCCAGACATCTTGGAATGTGAAGTCAAGTGGGCCTTAGAAAGCATCACTA
>SJYT01071403.1:271538-370258 GCA_006410635.1 Cephalophus harveyi
AAAGCTGAAACTCCAGTACTTTGGCCACCTCATGCGAAGAGTTGACTCATTGGAAAAGACTCTGATGCTGGGAGGGATTGGGGGCAGGAGGAGAAGGGGACGACCGAGGATGAGATGGCTGGATGGCATCACTGACTCAATGGATGTGAGTCTGAGTGAACTCCGAGAGATGGTGATGAACAGGGAGGCCTGGCGTGCTGCGATTCATGGGGTCGCAAAGAGTCGGACACGACTGAGCGACTGAACTGAACTGAACTGAAGACCAATGTTTAAGCTGAAGCTCCAATACTTTGGCCACTTGATGCAATGAGTTTCCTCACTGGAAAAGACCCTGATGCCGGAAAGACTGAAGGAGCGAGAAGAGAATGGCAGAGGATGACATGGTTCAATAGCATCACAGACTCATTGGACATGAATCTGAGAAAACTCCAGGATATTGTGAAGGACAGGGAAGCCCATCCAGATGCAGTCGATGGGGTTGCAAAGAGCTGGACATGACTTAGCAAATGAACAAGAAAACTTCTTTGAAGTGAGTAAGATCTAGCATCTTCAAACTGGTCAATTAATTCTAATCACCTATATTTCAATTTACTATGATTCAAATGTCCTTTTGCCAACTCATTTCATTTTAATTTCTTTCTTTAAGAAAGAAGATGAAGCACTTAGGAGTAAATGCTGGCAGCAAATGTTGGAGTCTAGAGATGGCAAGAAGGAAGAAGAAGAAAAACTGAATGGAAACGCATGAAAGCTTATTTGTCTTTCTGTACCTAGATGAAAGTGTAATGGTTTCAGATTTAGGAAAATGTTATAAAGAAAACCCTTTCCATGCCACATTTGAGAAAGTTAATTCTTACATAGGTTAATAAGGAGTCTGGGGCCCTGGAGGAGGAGAAAGGGGTCTGGGGCTCTCAAGAAGGAAAAAAGGATAAACATTTTTTTATATATTGCTTTGTCTTAGTCACAGGAGATTTTTTTTTCTTAAACTCTGAGTTGTTATGACAACGATCTTTAAAACTAACTTTCTTCAAGCCCAGAGCTAATGATTACACAACAAAACCATTCATCTTACCCAAGGGTATGTTTTTCCTAAAGCCCTGTACTACTGATTATATAACAAGGGCTTCCCTCATCGCTCAGAATCTGCCTGCAATGCAGGAGACCTGGGTCGATTCCTGGATTAGGAAGATTCCCTGGAGAAGGAAATGGCAACCCACTCCAGTATTCTGGCTGGAGAATCCCATGGAGAGAGGAGCCTGGCAGGCTATAGTCCATGGGCAGCAAGAGTTAGACAGGACTTAAACAACCACATTTGCTCGAGGACATGTTTCTCCTTCTTAACAAGAACCTTCTGACTAATCTTGTTATCTTAAGACTCGTGTTGTGAGAGTGGGTCTGGTAAAACCTTTCTATTGTTAGTTCTAATCTGGTTAATTTATGATGTATGTTGTAGGAGTGGATCTGGTAAAAGTATATAAGGCCTTGATAAGAAGACTAGTGAGTGGGGCACTCTCTGTGCCCCTTCTGATGTCTATGTCAGAAGCTTTCTCTGTCCTTTTTCACCATAATAAAATTTCTGCCACATGAGTATCTGAAGCCTGGTCCCTGGTCCCAAAGCTAAACATTCTTCTTTGGAGATCTCAAATCTGACATAAGCTTCCATAAGCTATCACATTCACACCTTACTTTCTGAACCCAACTCTTAGATTCTAAATCTTTATCTCCTGTCTTTCAACTCTGATGCACAGGCCTTTATATTTCTAAAACCCTTCACTGAAAAACCTTCTTGACCACAGTGCTCCAGCACTAAAATAATACTCCTTTTCCCCACTCCCTCCTAGATCTGCTCCTAACATTTGCAGTACCAATGGTAAGATCACAAATAGCAACCAAATATTTCAAGGTTACAAAACATATAGTTATGAAGCTGCAAAATAAAACTTTGTTCTGATTTACTATCTTGAGATATATTCCTTTATAAAATCCTGAAAAAAAAGTTTCAAAATTAGAATCCACCCTGAAATGAGGGTGCAAGGGAGCCAACCCTCTGCTCTTGGTTTTAAGTTTGAGCTCCGTTGTTTCTTCCCACCCTGGGATCTAGCCGGCAGCTGAAGGACTCCAGTTTAGCTCAGTTCAGTCGCTCAGTCATGTCCGACCCTTTGCAACTCCATGGACTGCGGCATGCCAGGCTTCCCTGTCCATCGCCAACTCCTGGAGTTTACTCAAACTCATGTCCATTGAGTGGATGATGCCATCAAACCATCTCATCCTCTGTCATCCCCTTCTCCTCTTGCCTTCAATCTTTCCTAGCATCAGGTCTTTTCCAATGATTCAGTTCTTTGCATCAGGTGGCCAAAGTATTAGAGTTTCAGCTTCAGTATCACTCCTTCCAGTGAATATTTAGAACTGATTTTTTTTTAGGATGAATTGGTTGGATCTCCTTGCAGTCCAAGGGACTCTCAAGAGTCTTCTCCAATACCACAATTCAAAAGCATCAATTCTTCTGTGCTCAGCTTTTTTTATAGTCCAACTCTCACATCCATACATGACTACAAGAAAAACCATAGCTTTGACTAGACAGACCTTTGTTGGCAAAGTAATGTGTCTGCTTTTTAATATGTTGTGTAGGTTGGTCATAACTTTTCTTCCAAGAGGCAAGCATCTTTTAACATTATGGCTGCAGTCACCATCTGCAGTAGTTTTGAAGCCCAAGAAAATAAAGTTTCTCACTGTTTCCCCATCTATTTGCCATGGGACCAGATGCCATGATCTTAGCTTTCTGGATGTTGAGTTTTAAGCCAAACTTTTCACTCTGCTCTTTCACTTTCATCAAGAGTCTCTTTAGTTCTTCTTCACTTTCTGCCATGAAGGTGGTGTCATCTGCATATCTGAGGTTATCGATGTTTCTCCCAGTAATCTTGAGTCCAGCTTGTGCTTCCTCCATCCCAGCGTTTCTCACAATGTACTCTGCATAGAAGTTAAATAAACAGGGTGACAATATACAGCCTTGACATACTCCTTTCCCGATTTGGAACCAATTTGCTGTTCCATGTCTAGTTCTAACTGTTGCTTCCTGACCTGCATATAGATTTCTCAAGAGGCAGGTTAGGTGGTCTGGTATTTCAATGTCTTTAAGATGGTATTCGCATCTTTGCAGCCAAAGATGGAGAAGTTTTATACAGTCAGCAAAAACAAGACCAGGAGCTGACTGTGGCTCAAATCATGAACTGTTTATTGCCAAATTCAGACTTAAATTGAAGAAAGTGTGGAAAACCACTGGACCATTCAGTTGTGACCTAGATCAAATCTCTTAGGATTATACAGAGGAAGTGACAAATAGATTCAAGGGATTAGATCTGATAGAATGCCTGAAGAATTATGGATGGAGGTTCGTGACATTGTACAGGAGGCAGGGATCAAGACCTTCCCCAAGAAAAATAAATGCAAAAAGGCAAAATGGTTGTCTGAGGAGGCCTTACAAAATAGCTGTGAATAGAAGAGAAGTGAAAGGCAAAGGAGAATAGGAAAGATATACCCATTTGAATGCAGAGTTCCAAAGAATAGCAAGAAGGACTCTTACTCTCGTGCATATATGGCTTAGTCTAAACCCTCCCCTCAAAGAGCTCTTAGTGAGTGGTACACATATCTGGCAATGTGACCTTCTTTTTGATAAATGGAAGCAAGGAAGAGGCTTTAATAAGGTCTGGAAGCAAGGTCAGAGGGCAAGAAGCTGATTCTTTGGGTAACAAATTCCTCATTTTTTATATTAGTAGATACCTAGGGCTTCAGAGACACTGGTTCAAGTTGGACACATGCCCCAGGTCCCATGGATTCCCTCACTCATGGGAAGGAGCACTGTTGGAAGAGAACCAGAGCTTGGACCTCTGAAATGTGGGTCTCATCCCAAGGTAGGGGATCCTCTACTCTCAGTCATATGCAAGGGAAGAAGCAAATTAAGGCCATTCATATTATTATGTGAATGGTCAGTGATACTCATCTTTCAGTAAGGCTGAAATGACCCCTATATCTGAAATAAATGAGGTCAGCAACTTTGAATTTTAAAGATTCATTTGTAATATGGTTGTTTAAATCCTGGATTTCTCTCATCAGATGGATCAGCCAAAGCCTGCTTAGATTATAATATAGTTGAAATGATACTGAAAGAATAAATGAGAGATGACAGTAATGCTGCAAAATTGGTTAATTATATACAAAAACATAAAACAAAGGGAAATAAACCCAGAAGTCTTTTATTTCTTGTAATTCTTCATAAAATTTGAAATCTCTCAGTAATGTAAGAAAACTATGATCTTTTCTACCAAAGAGAAAGATATAAGAAATAAAGAAATGATAAATATTCACAAATAGAAAAATGTGTGTATGTGTGTGTGTGTGTGTGTGTGTACCTGGCTTGTGAAAAAGGTTCCTAAAGATGGCAGTTCATTGCCAGTCCTTTGTTCCTTTCCCTTCCTGGTTCCCCTTCCCCATAAAAACAATTTGGCAGGCAAATTTTGTGGACTTTATCTCACATGCTAGTAAAGTAATACTTAAAATTCTCCAAGCCAGGCTTCAGCAATACAGGAACAGTGAACTTCCAGATGTTCAAGCTGGTTTTAGAAAAGGCAGAGGAATCAGAGATCAAATTGCCAACATCCGCTGTATCATCAAAAGCAAGAGAATTCCAGAAAAACATTTATTTCTGCTTTCTTGACTTATGCCAAAGCCTTTGACTGTGTGGATCACAATAAACTGTGGAAAATTCTGGAAGAAGCACAAGCTGGAATCAAACTTGCCAGGAGAAACATCAATAACCTCAGATATGCAGATGACACCACCCTTATGGCAGAAAGTGAAGAGGAACTAAAAAGCCTCTTGATGAAAGTGAAAGAGGAGGGTGTAAAAGTTGGCTTAAAGCTCAACACTCAGAAAACGAAGATCATGGCATCTGGTCCCATCACTACATGGGAAATAGGTGGGGAAACAGTGGAAACAGTGTCATACTTTATTTTGGGGGGCTCCAAAATCACTGCAGATGGTGATTGCAGCCATGAAATTAAAAGACACTTTATCTTTGGAAGGAAAGTTATGACCAACCTAGATAGCATATTAAAAAGCAGAGATATTACTTTGTCAACAAAATTTCATCTAGTCAAGGCTATGGTTTTTCCAGTGGTCATGTATAGATGTGAGAGTTGGACTGTGAAGAAAGCTGAGCACTTTTGAACTGTGGTGTTGGAGATGACTCTTGAGAGTCTCTTGGACTGCAAGAAGATCCAACCAGTCCATCCTAAAGGAGATCAGTCCTGGGTGTTCATTGGAAGGACTGATGCTGAAGTTGAAACTCCAATACTTTGGCCACCTGATGCAAAGAGTTGACTCATTGGAAAAAACCCTGATGCTGGGAGGGATTGGGGGCAGGAGGAGAAGGGGATGACAGAGGATGAGATGGCTGGATGTCATCACCGACTGGATGGACATGAGTTTGAGTGAACTCCGGGAGCTGGTGATGGACAGGGAGGCCTGGCGTGCTGCGATTCATGAGGTCGCAAAGAGTCAGACACGACTGAGTGACTGAACTGAACTGAGCTGATCCTGGATATGCCAGAGAACTAAAGTGAAAGAAAGTGAAGTCGCTCAGTCCTGTCTGACTCTTTGCGACCCCATGGACTGTAGCCTACCAGGTTCCTTCATCCATGGGATTTTCTAGGCAAGAATACTGGAGTGGGTTGCCACTTCTTTCTCCAGGAGATTTTCCCAACCCAGTGATTGAACCTGGGGCTCCTGCATTGTAGGCAGACACTTTACCGTCTGAGCCAAGAGGGAAGTCAAAAGAGAACTAAAGGGGTGAGGAAAACAGTTAACATAAATCTTTCACTCAGAAGCCTACAAGTATTACTCATGGCCCCAACAACCAATAAAGAGACTTTGGGAAGATTGTGACTCTGTGTCCCTCAGCTGATGAGGAACAAGGGGAGGGAACTTGCATTCCAAGGATAAAATCAACTGAAATTCCCACTTGATGTGACTGCCCACCAGACACCCAATCTTGCAAGACCATAAAGTCTGGCTTCCCACTTCACCATGTGTCTCCATTCTTTGAATCTGGGCTGGTGAGCAAGCATATTTCTCACATAAAAACTTTTTATCATAACTATAGTAGCTAATACCCTGGGACCATTTACATTAGATTCTCCATAACTAACACTGAAATTCAAGAAGAGAACTTAAAAAGCAAGGTGGTGACCTTATATTGTTTTGTCAGGTTGAACCTGGAGCATTGCCTTTGGGCATGGCTAGCATCCAGCCAGTATGGATGCAAGGCTGTATCTGATATTTATGGCCAAATCCATCTAGTCAGCATCTATGCCTTACTACTGACTAAATATTTTATATATTATCCTTGTTTTCTGAATCTGTTCATTATCTTTGGGGGAAACCAAATAAAAAGTTACCTGAAATGTAATCTCAAACAAGTTTTATGCCAGAAACTAAGAAATGTATTTTAAATACAATAAAACCTTACAATAAATCACAATCAGATATAAAAGGAATGTTACTGGTCCTCCACTATTCAATCTTTCATTAGAAAGTGAGCTTTGTTTTGTTTTTTGTGTTTGTTTGTTTGTTTGTTTTTTTAAAGAGGGTAGGCAGAGAGCACATAGAGGCAGCCTTGATTCAGGAGACAGGAGGTGTTCTACTTTCCCCATAATTTTCTGCCCAAATCGTACCAGAGTTGTCTGACTGAGTTAAAACAACCCCCATCTAACTATGGGGCCTTCCCCGGTAGGTCAGCAATAAAGAATCCACCTGTCAATGCAGGAAACACAGGTTCAGTCCATGGGTTGGGAAAATCCCTTGCAGAAAGCTATGGCAACCCATTCTAGTATTCTTGCCTGGGAAGTCTCATGGACAGAGAAGCCTGGTGGGTACAGTCCATGGAGTTGCAAAAGAATCAGACATGAGTTAGCGATTGAACAACCACCACCACCACCACCTAACTATAGAACTATGTGACTGTTAGATTTCTGAATTTACTGAATCCGTACAAAAGTCCCAGGCAGCCACAAAAGTCAGAACCATCCCCAACTATAAATAAATAAGCCTCAAACCATAGATGAAACCAACACCAATCGGCTCCTGGCTGAGAGGCTAACCCTGTTATTTCATTACCTTCACAACAATACAATGCTAGGTTCTGAATGGTTTATTATTGTTTGGATTTTTATTATTATTATTATTGTTTAGATCCTATTTAAAGGGATTTTACTCTACAGATATATAAAACAAGGAGAGATGGAAACATCAGTCAATCTCTAAAGACAAATAGGAAAGTTTCCCATAGTAAGAGTTGGGCAAGACAAAGGAACTTTGAGTTTGGACAGCAGAATGTCTGTCAATTGTGAAAGATGCCTATATGCAATTCTTCAAACTGGAGAAAGACTCAGTTATGTCTTCCCACACAAGCAGCATTTTATTACTGTGTGACATTGTCCTGTATCGACCAGTATCACAAGAAATATTTCCTTGAATTAAATGGCATAATAAAAGTAGTTACAGCCTATTCACTGGGATATTTGTTAGTAAAGTTTGTATAGCAGGCCTTTGATGGCTTCCCTTCGATTTAAGAATATAAGATGAGGAAACTGGACTCTGGCCTTCCTTTGATTCCCTGATGTGTGTATGTGTGTGTATGTAGATGCACGCACACACACACACACACACACACACACACACTGGACCTACAGAACTATTTTTCATTAATTACGTAGTATATACTTGTTTATAGCTGAAGATAGACTATCTTGTTAGATTTTGTGTCTTGCTAAATTTTGTGACTTAAAATTTACCTACAGTAAAAAATAAAAGCAATCATATTGCTCAAAACACACTTTAGCTAAACTCTGATTTTAAAGACTAGAAACAATTGTTTATCCAATGATCATTTTCCCTTTCTTCTGAAGAAACCAAATACTAATGTTCCTTTTGGCTGTCAATGTACTCAGCTGAAATATTACATTTATAAACTTTTTCTTTCTGGTTAGTTGTGGTGAACAAGCTATAAGCAAGATTGTTTGGTAGAACATTTGGGAGAGTGCTTTTTTGCCTATCTGTCCTGGCTGCATGGAACTCAGACGTGAAGACAGGAGCTAAGACAGCCATTTTAGACTATAAGGCCAAAGGTAAAAGTGTCACAGATATCTAGATCTTGACTATCCTGAGCCACTGAAAAAGGGCTAGCCACTGTTTACTTCTAGATTTCTCATTATGTGAGAAAAATTAACCCTATGTCTCCAAGCCACTGTCATTGTGTGTTTTTTTTTTTAATATGTAATTGAGTCTAGTTCCAACTGATAGAAAAGGTAAGTAGGAATCATCTTTTACTTGTCTTGAACAAAAAGGTACTCTAAATCTCAACATGAATCAGATACTCAGTAACTGTTTACTAAAATGTATCACTGCAGTTCAAAAGCATCGATTCTTCGGTGCTCAGCTTTCTTTATGGTCCAACTCTCACATCCATACATGACAACTGGAAAAACCATAACCTTGAATCCAGTCAACCCTAAAGGAAATCAGTCCTGACTGTTCATTGGAAGGACTGATGTTGAAGCTAAAACTCCAATACTTTTGCCACCTGATGTGAAGAACTGACTCCTTGGAAAAGACCTTGATGCTGGCTGGGAAAGATCGAAGGCAGGAAGAGAAGGGGACAACAGAGGATGAGATGGTTGGATGGAACCACTGACTCGATGGACATGAGTTTGAGCAAGCTCCAGGAGTTGGTGATGGACAGGAAAGCCTGGTGTGCTGCAGGCCATGGGGTCACAAAGAGACGCAACTGAGCAACTGAACTGAACTGAAATGTATCAAACTAATATTCCACATAGCTTTTTACTATTTATAAACTGGGTTTCAGAAGCACTGCTTTATTTGAGCACTGCAAAATGTCAAGTAATTCAGTCATTATTTATTGGGTATTTACTATATGCTAGAGGCTGAACCAGTGGAAACAGTGTAAGACTTTATTTTTGGGGGGCTCCAAAATCACTGCAGATGGTGATTGCAGCCATGAAATTAAAAGACGCTTACTCCTTGGAAGGAAAGTTATGAGCAACCTAGATAGCATATTCAAAAGCAGAGACATTGCCAACAAAGGTCCGTCTAGTCAAGGCTATGGTTTTTCCAGTGGTCATGTATGGATGGGAAAGTTGGACTGTGAAGAAAGCTGAGCACTGAAGAATTGATGCTTTTGAATTGTGGTGTTGGAGAAGACCCTTGAGAGTTCCTTGGACTGCAAGGAGATCCAAACAGTCCATCTTAAAGGAGACAAGTCCTGGGTGTTCATTGGAGGGACTGACACTGAGCTGAAACTCCAATACTTTGGCCACCTCAAGAGTTGACTCATTGGAAAAGACTCTGATGCTGGGAGGGATTGGGGGCAGGAGGAGAAGGGGACGACAAAGGATGAGATGGCTGGATGGCATCACGGACTCGATGCACATGAGTTTGGGTGAACTCTGAGAGTGTGATGGACAGGGAGGCCTGGAGTGCTGCAATTCATAGGGTCACAAAGAGTCAGACACGACTGAGCAACTGAACTGAACTGAACTGAAACACTGAACCAGATGCTGGAGTTACCTATTTTAAGCAACACAATAGCTTAATTCAACAAACAGAGCTCATATTCTTGAAGAAGGTAAACTAAATAAACAGAAAAAAACAAAATTCAGTACAATAAAGAAGAAATAGGAGGCCAAGATAAAAATGTGGAACAGAATGGGGTGCTTCATAGATTGGTTAAGAGAGAGATGGCATCTTAAGCTGACATCTATAGAAACTAGCTATGAGGACAATGGACAGCAAGTATGAGGAGTGGGTTCAGAGCCTCTGAGGCAGAACAGGCAACTAGAATAAAGGCCTCAAGAAAGAATTTGGCATTCTCAGGAAACTAGAGAATTAGCGGGGATAAAGCAGTGTACAAAAGAGAAGGTGTCTGATATGTCTTAAATACTCAAGAAATATTTGTTGAAAAGCTATAGTGAAATAATACTATGAATATAGTTAATCAATTTTAATAGAACTGAATTAAAATATAAAAAACACACTAAAATCGCTCAGTTTTTAAACTTGACTCAGTAGCTTATGGTTTACCAACAATACTCTCCTCATTATAAACTAAAACAAAATAACTAAATGACAGAAGATGAGCTCATTGATAAAACTGATATGTTTTTAACTTGCAATATTTTTTCACAGTTCAGTTCACTTTTTGAGGATTGTTAACATTAATTCACTTATTAGAGTGTCCACCAAAATTATCAGAATCAGTAAATGAGATTGAAAGGCATTAGACTGGAAGTAATGAAGACAATTTTCAACATTTTCTTCACTTTGCTCTATGTATGATCACGCTCAATCAGATGCTAAAAGGATTTTAGTAAGATTTGTTGAAGAGGGTGGGGGAAACTTCTTGAGAAATAAAGGCATCAACTGCCTTCATTCTGGAAGTATCTACCTCTATTTGATCAGGACATATACAGAGTAAAATTTCTAAACATTTGATATGATATTTGAGGTTAAAAATGGATAGAATCTTTCATCAAAAACAGAGTTACTCATTATATATCATTTTGGTGAACATTTTAATTTTTAGGTTTTAGTAGTTTTTTTAAATTTACCCAAGATATGTATGAACTTGAAGAGAAAATATACTTTTGAGAGTAAGTTGCTGATCATTCTTCATTTTCTAAGTGTTACAGAAGTATAGTTTATTTCATATCTAAATATTACTTTTGAATGTATAAGAAAATTTACGTATTATAGCTCAAGCATTATAATGAGCATTACTATATTGAATGGATCTGTATATACTAAGATATCAATAATATCACGTCTTAGAATTTTTTCGGCCACCCCTCACAGCATGTGGGCTCTTATTTCCCTGACCAGGGATCAAACCAGCACTTCCTGCATTGGTAGCATGAGGTCTTAACCACTGGGCCACCAGGGAAGTTCCCCTAAGTTGTTTTTTTTTTTTTTTTCTTTAATGAAGATTTCCTGTGTCCCATAGAAACTGTGATTCAGTAAGTCACTGGATAAACACTGAAGTTCTTTTTAAAAATTTTAATTATTTTGGTACAAAAGTTTTGACCAGCTTGAGGGGAAAATAAACAAGCAGCAAGCATTGCCCTCAATTTTTCAGTTATCCAGTAAAGGTTGGTAAAGAATCTGCCTGCAATGCAGGAGACCTTGTTTGATTCCTGGGTTGGGAAGATCTGCTGGAGAAGGGATCGGCCACACACTCCAGTATTCTTGAGCTTCCCTTGTGACTCAGGTGGTAAAGAATCTGCCTGCAATGAGGGAGACCTGGGCTTGATCCTTGGGTTGAGAAGATCCCCTGGAGTAGGGAAAGGTTACCCACTCCAGTATTCTGGCCTGGAGAATTCCATGGACTGTATAGTCTATGGGGTCGCAAAGAGTCGGACACCATTGAGTAACTTCTCTTTCTCTTTCACTTTCACTTTCAGCCATTGGAGAAAGACAGTATTGTTTCCTGAGAGCAATAGTATCAGTTTTGTCCATTGTGTGGAAGACTAAATAAACATATTTTAGTTTAAATAACTGAGTATATCTTGAGAATGAAAAAGTAACCTAGCCGAAGAGTAGTTTCAGGACTTTTTTTTTTAACTAGAAACTTTTCCCCTCTAGCTGTCTGCAGAAATAGATTATTTCTAATTTCCTGATTTAGTTATAGTCATAGTGTACATAAAAACAGATTTGATTTTCTTGGAATCAAACATGAAATGAAAGCCTAGGCCTTATCACTGAAACAAGACAGCAGTTTTGCAGAGCTGTGTACATCCTTTGAACTCAGATGACATTGTCTCAGAGGAAAAAATGTTTGATGAGTTTTTTACACTTTAAAGCTCTTGCTAAGGAAAATGAGCTGGGGATCTCTTTTGGTAGAATTGAAGGGGGGGGGTGGATGATTTCGTCTTCAAAAGATGAGGGAAAAAGTGTCATTTTCTATTTCCCTTAAGTATCATTCTTTCAAATACTTGTGTGACAAGAGGTTCAACAGGCTTAGGTTTGGGGTTTTAGTTTTTCACATATACATGTAAGACTTAAATGGCCCTGCACATCAAAAGGAAGAGATGGGGAGAGAGAGAGAGAAAGAAAAAAATCCCCTAGATAGAAGAAAATAGTGCAGAAAACTCTTGAAAAATATAGTTCATAAAATTGTTACAATCAATCAATATACTACAATTTGAAAGGACATTAACAATTGAAACTCAAAACTGAATTAAGTAACATTTTGTACATTTAATTCAAGTTGTCAATGATAAGCCAAGTGAGAAATACTCCTTAGAGATACAAACTTATAAATGCATTGGTTCGTTTAATAAATATATATCATATATCAAGCTCTGTACCAGGTGCTATTTACCTGTACAGAGGATGAGGCTAGATTGAGTAAACAAAGAACAATGAGAAATAAGGTGATGCAGAGTGGAAGGAGGGACGAAAGGATGAAATGAACAGAGACTGAAAGGATGAGAAGTGCAAGGAAGAAAAGCCAAAACTGGAAGGATCGATGTGTTGAGAACAGTGAAGGCTCTGAGATTTTGTACTAAATGCAAGCTGACAAATCAGTCTGCTAAGGTTTCACATATGGCAAAATACAGGAGAGTCCTGGGTCAGACACAAAGAACTTTTACTTACTGCACAGGAAACAGCCTGTGCTTCAAGTCCACATCATTTTCCCTTGCTTCACAGATCCCTGAAGGCCTATGCTGATAGGTTCAGCTGGATAAAATATACACAATAGGTTTGCATCACAGCTTCGGGAACTTAAAATATAAACCCTGAATTGTATAAAGGCAAACCCACCCAACCAATCTTTGCCCCAAAGGGAGATATAATCTTCACTATCCTGAGCAATAAACAAAATGCCCCTCTACTTCAGGGGAAGATACAATACCTTCCAAAGCTGTGTGCAATACAAAATTCTTGAAACATTACTTCAGGACAAAGTCATTAGTGCCTCTGATTTATAGATGGCCAGAAACACAAGAGATCCATAGGAAGTTTTCTCCCAAGTGGATGTAGAAAGTACAACAGTTTCAACTAGCAAATGTTGCTGTGCTATGACACTTTATATCTTAAAGGGCTTTTTCATTAGACCAAAATATCATTGGCATAAATTATTCTTCCATATGATCTTTTAAAATTGTGCTCAGCTAAATCATTCCTAAACAACTGTTCATTTATAACACACACAAGTATGAACAGCCCATGATAAACTTACAAAGACATAGTTTTCAGGTATTTTCACCATACTTGTTTTAAAAGTGATTTTAAAGGATCCTAATTAACTATTTTTATTTATTCTTATTGTTGTCATCATTTTAGAGAAAAATATACATCATTGGGGTGTTTAACAAATCTAGCAGTTTTAAGCTTCTTATTATGATTTTCTCCATGTCTTAATCTTTCTCGTTTTTGACAGTGTCAAAAACCGGGTTGGGGACGTCCCTGGTGGTCCAGTGGCTAAGATTCCATGCTCCTCATGCAGGGGACCTGGGTTTGATCCCTGGACGAAGAACTGAATCCCACATGTCACAACTAAGATCCTCCATGCTTCATGAAGACCCAGTGCAGCCAAATTTAAAACCAACAACAACAGGGCACTTCAGCCTCATTACTGTGTTCTTTCACAGAGGGGTCATAACAGTATACTTTAACCTATCAAGAGAGAGATGCTTTTATTGTGTTTCAGCATGGATCACAGTGGTACCTTATTGTAATCTAAAATCTTGAAATAGTAACCTACACTTTGTTTCTGATAATTTCTGTAATATGGAGAGAGAGGTAGCCAAGATGGTAGAGTGAGAAGAAACTGAACTCACTTCCTCCTGTTGACACACCAGATTTATGACTACTCACAAAGCAACTATCTCTGAGAATGATCTGAAGATGAGCAGAAAAGATTTTCCACACCTAATGACAAAGAAAGAACCACGGCAAGATGAGTACGGAGGCAGACATAGTACAGTCAGGATGCACACCTCTGGGCTGGCAATTCACAAAAAAAGAAATACCATAATCATTCAGGTACTTCCCAAGGTTGAGGGTCTGTACCCCATATTGGGTTACCCATCCCAAGGGTCCTGCACCAGGAAGATGAGCCCCCAGAACATCCAGCTTTGAAAACCAGTGATGTTTATGTTCAGGAGAGCTGGATGACAATGTAAAACAGAGACTCCATTCTTAAAGGGTATACAGAAACACCACAATCTCTGAGTCCCAGTACATGGACAATAATTAGAAAGACGTCTCTACTTCCTGATCTTAAGAGAGCCTCCTGGAGAAACAGAAGGCAACTAGGACTCCTTGTAACAACAAGACACTGGTAGCAGCCTTTTTTAGGAGGTCATTCTACCATAATACCACCAGCAGCAGTAAGTGCCATTTTGGAACCCTTCCTCTAACCTGTTTCTGCCTGGGATAGAGCCATAGCATGCAGCATGTTGGCACTAGGCCTATTCCCCTCTGGCCACACAGATGACCCTGCAGGGACCAGTCCCCACCCTCTAGTGGGCCAGTACCAGCCCTGCAACCTCCCTGAGCCATGTAGACAGCTGGCTGTACCAGCCGGAGCCACTCCCGGCTCCCCAGTCAATTGCAAGGGAAATATATCCCACCTTCCAGCAGCCCAGAGCCACCACACACGGCATGGCCTCAGCCAGCTGGGCTGGGGGCCAGCCCACCTGCCAATATGCCCACAGCAGTCAACCCTTCCACACCAGAAGTACATGCAGCCCACATAGAGCATACCTCCAGAGCACACAGCTCTGGTGACCACAGGGGAATGTGCTGCTGAGCCCGACAGGTGATGTGGAAGACAAAGTAGTGGAAATCATCTAATCTGTGCAGAGAAAGAGATTTAAGATATGAGGATAATTTAAAAGATCACTGGACAACATTTGCATTATAAGAGTCCCGTCAGAAGGAGAGGAGAGACAAAAAAGAGCAGATAACTTGCTTGAAGAAATAATAGATGAAAACTTCCCTAAGCTGCAGAAAGAAAGAGACATCTAAATCCAGGAAGTACAACATCCCAAACAAGATGAACCAAAAAAATCCATACAAAAACACATCATAATTAAAATGTTAAGAATTAAACATACAGATAGAATCTTAAAAACAGAAAGAGAAAAGCAAAGAGTTATATACAAAGGAACTCTCATACGACTATCTGCTGATGTTTAGCAGAAAACTTTCAGGCCAGAAGGGCGTGCACAATATATTTAAAGTGATGAAAGGAAAAAAAAATTAAAAAAGAAAAACACAACCAATAATATTCTGCTAAGCAAGGCTATCATCCAGATCTGAAGGAGAGATAGAGTTTTACACACAGCAAAAATGAAAAGAATTCAGCTCTAGAAAACTGCCTTTAGAAGAAATGTTTAGATGATGTCCATGTAAGATCTGAAACCATAAAACTCCTAAAAAAATATACACAGTCTGTTCTTTGACATCAAAGCAGAAACATTTTTTTTAATCTGTTTCTTCAGGTAGGGAAAGTAAAAACAAAAATAAACAGTGGGACTACATCAAATTAAACACCTTCTGCACCACAAAAGAAATTATCAACAAATGAAAAGGCAGCCTACTGATTGGCAGAAAATACTTTCAAATGATATAACTGATAAACAGTTAATACGGAAGAAAAGATGTTCAACATCACAAATCATCAGTGAAATTCAAATCATATCAATGAGATACCATTACACCTGTCAAAATGGCTATCATCAAAAAGACAACAAAGATGAGTGTTGGTGAGGACATGGAGATTGCACTTAACTCTGTTGGTGGGATTGTAAATTGGTTTAGTCATTATGTAAAGCTGCATGGAATTTCCTCAAAAAAAATGCAAAAAATATATATTTCACTTCACGTTATTTATCTGAAGAAAATGAAAACAGTAATTAGAAAAGATAGCTGCATCCCTATGTTCATTGCAGCATTGCTTAAAACAGCCAAGAAGCAACCTAAGTGCTCATCAATAGATGAATCGATAAAGAAGATGTAGTATATGTACACAGTACAGTATTACTCAGCCACAAAGAAAAATAAAACTTTGCCATTTGTGACAACATGGATGGATCTAGAGCATATTCTGATAAGTAAAGTAAGTGAGACAGATAAAGATAAATACTGTAAGATATCACTTTTATATCGAATCTAAATAAACCTAAACAAGGACGCAAAAGGATGTAAAAACAGGTTTATAGGTACAGAGAACAAAAGGGTTGTTGCCAAAGGTGGGGATATAGGGCAATGAAATAAAGGAAGGGGATTAAGAGGTAAAAAATCTTCAATTATAAAATAAATAAGCTATGGGAATGCAATATAAGCATAAGGAATATGGTCAATAATCTTGTAATAACTTTATATAGGGACAGATTTTACCAGACTTATTGTGATGATCCTTTCATAATGTATGCAAAAGGCTCAAATCACTATGTTGTATACCTTAAACTAACGTAATAGTGTATATCTAGGATATTTCAAATTTTTAAAAAGACAATAATTTGAAAAGACAAATGCAGCCCACGATCACTGCAGGATAGCTTCATTTTTATATAAAAAATTACTTAATAACTGACTCTAGAAACGTTAGTCCTAAATTGTAGCAACTGCCAAATTCTGTGGTAAATACCCCCATCATGGCCAAATTCAAGTTACCAACATGATGTCACAGAACACAGTTTGAGAAGATAGGTGTTATTTGACTCTTGTAAGGTAGCTTCACTACAACCAAAGCTAGTGGAGGTGATGGAATTCCAGTGGAGCTATTTCAAATCCTGAAAGATGATGCTGTGAAAGTGCTGCACTCAATATGTCAGCAAATTTGGAGAACTCAGCAGTGGCCACAGGACTGGAAAAGTTCAGTTTTCATTCCAATTCCAAAGAAAGGCAATGCCAAAGAATGCTAAAACTACCACACAATTGTACTCATCTCACATGCTAGTAAAGTAATGCTCAAAATTCTCCAAGCCAGGCTTCAGCAATACGTGAACTGTGAACTCCCTGATATTCAAGCTGGTTTTCGAAAAGGCAGAGGAACCAGAGATCAAATTGCCAACAGCTGCTGGATCATGGAAAAAGCAAGAGAGTTCCAGAAAAACATCTATTTCTGCTTTATTGACTATGCCAAAGCCTTTGACTGTGTGGATCACAATAAACTGTGGCAAAATCTGAAAGAGATGGGAATACCAGACCACCTGACCTGCCTCTTGAGAAACCTGTATGCAGGTCAGGAGGCAACAGCTAGAACTGGACATGGAACAACAGACTGGTTCAAAGTAGGAAAAGGAGAATGTCAAGGCTGTATATTGTCACCCTGCTTATTTAACTTCTATGCAGCATCATGAGAAATCCTGGGCTGTAAGAAGCACAAGCTGGAATCAAGATTGCCGGGAGAAATCCATAACCTCAGATATGCAGATGACACCACCCTCATGGCAGAAAGTGAAGAGGAACTCAAAAGCCTCTTGATGAAAGTGAAAGAGGAGAGTGAAAAAGTTGGCTTAAAGCTCAACATTCAGAAAACGAAGATCATGGCATCTGGTCCCATCACTTCATGGGAAATAGATGGGGAAACAGTGGAAACAGTGTCAGACGTTATTTTTTGGGGCTCCAAAATCACTGCAGATGGTGACTGCAGCCATGAAATTAAAGGATGCTTACTCCTTGGAAGAAAAGTTATGTCCAACCTAGATAGCATATTCAAAAGCAGAGACATTGCCAACAAAGGTCCATCTAGTCAAGGCTATGGCTTTTCCTGTGGTCATGTATGGATGTAAGAGTTGGACTGTGAAGAAAGCTGAGCGCTGAAGAATTGATGCTTTTGAACTGTGGTGTCAGAGATAACTCTTGAGAGTCCCATGGACTGCAAGGAGAGCCAACTAGTCCATTCTGAAGGAGGTCAGCCCTGGGATTTCTTTGGAAGGAATGATGCTGAAGAAGAAACTCCAGTACTTTGGCCACCTCATGAGAAGAGTTGACTCATTGGAAAAGACTCTGATGCTGGGAGGGATTGGGGGCAGGAGAAGAAGGGGATGACAGAGAATGAGATGGCTGGATGGCATCACCGACTTGATGGACATGAGTTTGAGTGAAATCCGGGAGTTGGTGATGGACAAGGAGGCCTGGGTGCTGCAGTCCCTGGGGTCACAGTGAGTCAGACACGACTGAGTGACTGAACTGAACTGAACTGAAGGTAGCTGAAGCCTGCTCCAGCACACTAGTGTACAGCTTCATCTATCACTCATACTTTCCATTTGTAATATAGTTCACTGGAAAATTGGAAGGCTAACATTTAATCTGTAGATGGCAAAATAATATTTACACCCAGTATAATAAGTGCCAAGTCATCACAGAGAAATCAGAGTCCTCTCTAACTGGTGAATATGGGATTTATATATTACCTTATTTATTAAAATAAAGGATACAGTGTCATCAGTCAAGAGTTATATCTACATTTAAACATGCCTATCTCGATAATTTACCAGCATGTTTCTTCAAAACTCAGCCCAGAAAAATTTCAGCTTATGTAAGTCATGCCTGAACCTATCTTTCATCATAATCAACCATTTCTGTATTTCTGTTACATCCTGGTCTTTTGTCAAGTCAAGGAAATTCTCTGGCTTTATCTCTTTATATTTTGTTTTCCCCTATTGTTTGTATTTCCTTCCTTTTATTTATTCTTTAACATTTTACATCTTTTTAAGACTTACTAGGATTTTCTTCCAGTCTATCTTCCAGTTTACCATTTTTTTCTTCACCTGTTATTTACTTTAATATGACTTTTGAATTTTTAATCTTACTATGTTTTATTTTGTCTTACTACCAAATTTTACCTGAGAAACAGAAGGTGGAAAACTATAGTTTATGGCTGAGAGTTCAATATAATAGGTAAATTGGCATAAAGTAATAAAGTGGAAGTATCAGATATTTTACATCTGCATTAATTTTAGAAAATGAAAGGATGTTGGACATGACTTTTCTTCCAAGGAGTAAGTGCTGTCTCTTATACACATCTTCTATTCATTAGAAAGTGGATATACATTTTAAGGTTATTTCAGTTTTAAAGATGTAAAATACAAGTTGCTGATATATTCCATGAAATACAATGCTTTTTCCATAAGCAGTTTTTACCTAGAAGTCATTTTTAGTTTCTAGTTCAATTCTATAGAAAGGAAATAAAGAAAAACAATAAAAATTATAAACTCACCAATTCATAGAATTGCTTATTTTTCAGTTAGATAAAACAAATTATATTCTATCTATGATGAGGTAACGGAGAAGGTAATGGCATCCCACTCCAGTACTCTTGCCTAGAAACTCTCATGGACGGAGGAGCCTGGTAGCCTGCAGTCCATGGGGTCGCTGAGTCAGACACGACTGAGCGACTTCACTTTCACTTTTCACTTTCATGCATTGGAGAAGGAAATGGCAACCCACTCCAGTGTTCTTGCCTGGAGAATCCCAGGGATGGCGGAGCCCAATGGGCTGCCGTCTGTGGGGTTGCACAGAGTTGGACACGACTGAAGCGACTGAGCAGCAGCATGATGAGGTAAATGATCCTTCTATTTTAAGACTGAAAAATTTAATTGAAGCAAATTATTTTATAGATTATGTTGCTTAACTGAAGAATATTTATTACGTGGTTGAATCTACTTTCCAAGAGTTATAGCTGAAAAATAATTATGTGAATAATTCAACCCTTGATTTATAATGATACGTATTTATCAAGGGAAGTCATATAATGCTGGAATATTTCAGTTTGAAGGCATCATAATATAGGACTTCCATTCTAATTCATGATGCAGCATGGGTATAGTTACTACGGTAAAATTAAAAAAGGATCATCTTTCTACTGCTAGAAAAATTCTCCAGTAATCAAGAACATGAGGCTTCCCTGGTGGCTCAGCAATAAAGAATCTGTGCAATGTAGTGGATGTGGGCTCAATCCTTGGATGGGGAAGATCCGTGGAGAAGGAAACGGAGACATACTCCAGTATTCTTGCCTAGGAAATCCCTTAAACAGAGAAGCCTGGTGGGCAACAGTTGATGGGGTTGCAGAAGAGTCAAGTACAACTGAGCAACTAAACAACAAGTCAAGAACTTAAATCCTTAATATGCATTTTAAAAATTTATGTTTGGTTATAAAAATGTCAGTCATTTTTTTAAATGGAACTCTGGTTTTTCTGTGGGAATCTATTTCATTTCTAATTTTTGTATTCAACTGAAATATACTCATTTTGTAGATTTTTTTTAGATTGAGCATAATCTTGAATTCTGAGTAATCATTTTTATGCTGACTTTTGCAGATGGTTGATGATTTTTTGATATGCAGTGTCATTTTCATTGTGAAATCACCTTATATGGATGGATCTGCATGCACTCTGGCTTGAGGAAGTATTTGCTACATGGTTGTTTTGCTACATAGTTGTTTTGCATTTGCTTCTTCCAGAGGCCAAGCTGGTTTCACTGGTTTAGATTTTATATGAATTTGTAGACTTGGGAGTCTCCAGTATCTGAGAAGATATCTGAATCTTCAACATAAATCAGTTTTTAATTTTTCACAAAGACTTTTTTTTTTAATCAAGGACCCAGTAGGGCACCCCACTCCAGTACTCTTGCCTGGAAAATCCCATGGATGGAGGAGCCTGGTAGGCTGCAGACTAAGAGTCGGACACGACTGAGCGACTTCACTTTCACTTTTCACTTTCATGCATTGGAGAAGGAAATGGCAACCCACTCCAGCGTTCTTGCCTGGAGAATCCCAGGGACGGGGGAGCCTGGTCTATGGGGTCACACAGAGTCGGACACGACTGAAGTGACTTAGCAGTAGCAGCAGTATAAATGAGCTTTCTAGTTTTTATCTATTCTAGTTTCTCTTTTGTGGTTGACATAGCCATTTGAGGGTCCTATTTTTCAGCAGGAATCAGTTCTAACTGCTGGCTTTTGAGCAAGTCTAGTGCAATCTTTCCATTTCCTTGGTGACCATGAAAATCTCTGACCCCAGGGACTACCTGCCTCTCTATTTGCCATAGCAGCAGCCTGCAAGCTTACTCCTTTAGCTTTAGATTCCTTTTAAATCCTATCTTTCAGTTAGTTTCACTTGCTTTTTCTGGGATGCTTAGTCATGTGTTTAATAGAAAGTCTTTTCATTTTGTACATAATCCTACAGCATGAACTGCATGTTTTGTAACTAGTTTACTTCTTTCCTCTTTCTCTCCCTGGAGTAATATACGCCAGGATTTTCAAATAGAGTTGAAGGCTAGGAGCTGGGACCTGTCTATGTATAGATACCTAGAATCTTAAGGTGGCAAAAGTATGTTCCTGAGCCAGAAGCCTTAAGACATATCTTGACTACTTAAGTGAATACAAGAAAAACCGCCTTTATCCCTGTTCAGTTCAGTTCAGTCACTCAGTCGTGTCCGACTCTTTGCGACCCCATGAATCACAGCACGCCAGGCCTCCCTGTTCATTACCATCTCTCGGAGTTCACTCAGACTCACATCCATCGAGTCAGTGATGCCATCCAGCCATCTCATCCTCGGTCGTCCCCTTCTCCTCCTGCCCACAATCCCTCCCAGCATCAGAGTCTTTTCCAATGAGTCAACTCTTCGCATGAGGTGGCCAAAGTACTGGAGTTTCAGCTTTAGAATCATTCCTTCTAAAGAAATCCCAGGGTTGATCTCCTTCAGAATGGACTGGTTGGATTTCCTTGCAGTCCAAGGGACTCTCAAGAGTCTTCTCCAACACCACAGTTCAAAAGCATCAATTCTTCGGCACTCAGCCTTCTTCACAGTCCAACTCTCACATCCATACATGACCACAGGAAAAACCATAGCCTTGACTAGACGGACCTTAGTTGGCAAAGTAATGTCTCTGCTTTTGAAAATGCTATCTAGGTTGGACATAACTTTTCTTCCAAGGAGTAAGCGTCTTCTAATTTCATGGCTGCAGTCACCATCAGCAGTGATTTTGGAGCCTAAAAAAATAAAGTCTGGCACTGTTTCCACTGTTTCCCCATCTATTTCCCATGAAGTGATGGGACCAGATGCCATGATCTTCGTTTTCTGAATGTTGAGCTTCAAGCCAACTTTTTTGCTCTCCTCTTTCACTTTCATCAAGAGGCTTTTAGCTGTTACAATATCCAAATAAGCAAGATGGAAAGAACAAGCCAAGATGTGATGACAGTGTCTTGATAGAAGTGAAGGGTACCGAAGGAGGTGAAGAATTTTGTAGAAATTCTAATTTCCGAGCACAGTTACTTGCACAATGTGCATAAAAATGACTGTTTCTTACTTGGCACTCAGTTCAGTTCAGTTCAGTCACTCAGTCATGTCTGACTCTTTGCGACCCCTTGAATCGCAGCACGCCAGGCCTCCCTGTCCATCACCAACTCCCAGAGTTCACACAGACTCCCATCCATCAAGTCCGTGATGCCATCCAGCCATCTCATCCTCTGTCATCCCCTTCTCCTCTTGCCCCCAATCCCTCCCAGGATCAGAGTCTCTTCCAATGAGTCAACTCTTCGCATGAGGTGGCCAAAGTACTGAAGTTTCAGCTTTAGCATCATTCCTTAATATTCCAGATGTCTGGCTCTAGATGAGTGTTCACACCATCGTGATTATCTTGGTCATGAAGATCTTTTTTGCACAGTTCTTCTGTGTATTCTTGCCACCTCTTCTTAATTAATATCTTCTGCTTCTGTTACGTCCATGCCATTTCTGTCCTTTATCGAGCCCATCTTTGCATGAAATGTTCCCTTGGTATCTCTAATTTCCTTGAAGAGATCTCTAGTCTTTCCCATTCTGTTGTTTGCCCCAATTTCTTTGCATTGATAGCTGAGGAAGACTTTCTTATCTGTTCTTGGTATTCTTTGGAACTCTGCATTCAGATGCTTATATCTTTCTTTTTCTCCTTTGCTTTTCACCTCTCTTCTTTTCACAGCTATTTGTAAGGCCTCCCAAGACAGCCATTTTGCTTTTTTGCATTTCTTTTCCATGAGGATGGTCTTGATCCCTGTCTCCTGTACAATGTCATGAACCTCCATCCATAGTTCATCATGCACTCTATCTATCAGATCTAGTCCCTTAAATCTATTTCTCACTTCCACTGTATAATAATAAGGGATTTGATTTAGGTCATACCTGAATGGTGTAACGGTTTTCCCTACTTTCTTCAATTTAAGTCTGAATTTGGTAATAAGGAGTTCATGATCTGAGTCACAGTCAGCTCCTGGTCTTGTTTTTGTTGACTGTATAGAGATTCTCCATCTTTGGCTGCAAAGAATATAATCAATCTGATTTCGGTGTTGACCATCTGGTGATGTCCATGTGTAGAGTCTTCCCTTGTGTTGTTGGAAGAAGGTGTTTGCTATGACCAGTGCATTTTCTTGGCAAAACTCTATTAGTCTTTGCCCTGCCTCATTCCACATTCCAAGGCCAAATTTGCCTGTTACTCAGGGTGTTTCTTGACTTCCTACTTTTGCATTCCAGTCCCCTATAATGTAAAGGACATCTTTTTTGGGTGTTAGTTCTAAAAGGTCTTGTAGGTCTTCATAGAACCATTCAACTTCAGCTTCTTCAGCATTACTGGTTGGGGCATAGACTTGGATTACTGTGATATTGAATGGTTTGCCTTGGAAATGAACAGAGATCATGCTGTCATTTTTGAGATTGCATCCAAGTACTACATTTTGGACTTTGTTGACCATGATGGCTACTCCATTTCTTCTAAGGAGAAATGCCCGCAGGAGTAGATGTAATGGTCATCAGAGTTAAATTCACCCATTCCAGTTCATTTTAATTAGCTGATTCCTAGAATATCGACATTCACCCTTGCCATCTCTTGTCTGACCACTTCCAATTTGCCTTGATTCATGGACCTGACATTCCAGGTTCCTATGCAAAATTTACAGCATCAGACCAGTCACATCCACAACTGGGAATTGTTTTTACTTTGGCTCCATCCCTTCATTCTTTCTGGAGTTATTTCTCCACTGATCTCCAGTAGGATATTGAGCATCTGCTGACCTGAGGAGTTCCTCTTTCAGTATCCTATCATTTTGCCTTTTCATACTGTTCATGGGGTTCTCATGGCAAGAATACTGAAGTGGTTTGCCATTCTCTTCTCCAGTGGACCACATTCTGACAGACCTCTCCACCATGATCCGCCTGTCTTGGGTGGCCCCATGGGCATGGCTTATTTTCACTGAGTTAGACAAGGCTGTGGTCCTAGTGTGATTAGATTGACTAGTTTTCTGTGAGTATAGTTTCAGTGTGTCTGCCCTCTGATGCCCTCTTGCAACACCTACCGTCTTACTTGGATTTCTCTTACCTTGCATGTGGGGTATCCCTTCACGGCTGCTCCAGCAAAGCGCAGCCGCTGCTCCTTACCTTGGACGAGGGGTATCTCCTCACTGCCACCCCTCCTGACCTTAAACGTGGAATAGCTCCTATAGGCCCTCCTGCGCCTGTGCAGCCACCGCTCCTTGGACATGGGGTTGCTCCTCCCGGCCACCGCCCCTGACCTCGGATGCTGTGACGGCGCCCAGAGCGCGGGCAGCTGTGATGGCACGCAGAGCATGGCTGAGAGGAGCTACCCCACGTCCGAGGTCAGGGGCAGAGGCCGAGAGTGCCAGGCTGCGACAACACAGGAGCAGCCGAGAGGAGCTACCCCACTTTGCATTCAGTACCCTACAAAATCTTGCCCTCATTGTCTGCTTTCTAGGCACGCATGTCTCTTTACTATTCTTCAAGCTGACAAGCCTGCTGTAACACTGCGTCTACTCTTTCTGCTCCTTGGACCACGCTGCTACGTATATGCATCAGGTTTCTCCTTGACTTTTTACATGTCATGTGTCGAGACACTTTGTCAGAAATATAACTACTGAAAACCCTATACCTATCCACCTTCATCTAGATGCTCTCATTTTTCTCGTTTATATGAATTATCTATGGATTGATGTCAAGGTTGTTCCTTACCTTTCACCTACTCAGGGTCATTGTTTCTGGGAGTATCCCTTTTACATGTCAACATTAATAAATTTTCCTTCTCTACCACATCATTGCAATCAGCATGTGCAAAGTGAAGTGAAAGTCACTCAGTCATGTCTGACTCTTTGTGACCCCATGGACTGTATGCTGCTGCTGCTGCTGCTAAGTCACTTCAGTCATGTCCAACTCTGTGACCCCATAGATGGCAGTCCACCGGGTTCCCTGTCCCTGGGATTCTCTAGGCAAGAACACTGGAGTGGGTTGCCATTTCCTTCTTCAGTGCATGAAAGTGAAAAGTGAAAGTGAAATCACTCAGTTGTGTTCAACTCTTAGTGATCCCATGGACTGCAGCCTACCAGGCTCCTCCGTCCATGGGATTTTCCAGGCAAGAGTACTGGAGTGGGATGCCATTGCCTTCTCCATGGACTGTATAGCCCATGGAATTCTCCAAGCCAGAACACTAAAATCAAACTGTTAGTATTCTCTGTTTGTCATCTTTTTCCCCTCAAGGCATTGCATACTTAACTTCCTTTTAGATTATGATTTCTTGGAAGAGTTGTGTATATTCACTATTTTCTGGTCTTGCTTTACTATCTCCATAGCTCTTACTACTCTTGTACATTATTAATGTGATTTTACTCTTGTTTATTGTCTCTATCACCTCTCAATGACATTAAAATACCTTCAAGATATTATATCCTTAGAACCTGGTGTTGTGTCTAAATACCAAAGTAAATATCTCAAATATATTTGTTGAATGAGTGAGTATTGGGGACATACATTTTTCCCCCCTACAACAGTGTGACACTTGGTTGCACATTTATTTTATATTTTTATAAATATTCTCACCAACTTTACAATTAAATTTCCATCATGATTTATATCCCGACCCCAATTCTACCATTCTACATCTAAGTTTCAAACTATATAGGACTCCCTGCTGCTTCCACAGTCTTTGGGGAATCTCCTCTGATCATTATGAGTGTCACTGAAATACTTCTTGTCTAAGTTCAGGGGCATAATTTAAAACAGATAGTTCTGATGCTTCTGGCAGAATATGGGATATGGAGATATAGCCACCCTCTACCATAGAAGCCTCACAATGTTGAACTCTTTCACAACTTTATTTTCTCTCTTAAAATCTTTTGACTCCATTTTCTTGCATTCTAATTATCGCTCCTACTTTATTGACAAAATTGTTGCAATCAGAAGAGAATTCCTACCAACCTCAAAATACTGCCTATTTGTAACCTGTCTGTGTCCTCTGGCTTCATTTCCTATACAATGAAAGTACTGCTCATGCTTTCAGTCAAGGCTAAATCCATAAAACTTCTTATGCCTGAGATCCTATTCCCACTCCTCTGCTTAAGAAGTGTATCATACACTTTCCTTTCTATCTGGCATCATCAATATTTCTTTCTACAGGATCATCTTCATTTATTTTACTTCTATTATTTTACTTCTATTATTATTTCCTATTTACTTCTAGAGTAAAAATCCAAAAGGATATCTGTACCTGTTGTCTTCAATCTATTAAAATAAGATTTTCTCATCCATATCTTACTAAAACTTTTATCAAGATTATAATAACCTGTATGTCACTGTATCGAAAGGTAATTTTGTTGCTTTCTTTTTACCTGAGTTTTCAGGGGCGTCTGACAATTTATGAACCATTCATCCTTGAAAATATTTTCCCTTGGCTTCCAGGACATCAAAATCATTTTTCCTCCTTCTTCCTTCCTCCGAGACTACATTTCTAAGTCTCCTTGACTCTCTGTGAACCTATGGACTGTAGTCTGCCAGGATCCTCTGTCCATAGGATTCTCCAGCCAAGAATATTGGAGTGGGTTGCCAAGCCCTTCTCTAGGAGTTTTTCCCAACCCAGGGATCAAACCCTCATCTCACAGGTTTCCTGCATTGGCAGGTGGGTTCTTTACCACTAGTGCCACCTGGAAAGTACCCCACACTGGCCCCTCGGACCTTCATATCTAACTGCAAAATAATCAACTCCATTGAGAAGATAATAAGCACCTCAAAGTTATCATTACTACAAGTCAACACGCCCCAATTTACCAGCTCTTCTGAAGACTTTTTTTTGTCTCATTTAATAGAAACTCCATTCTTTAGCTGTTCAGGCTGTTCAAAGGGAAATGGCTGTTGGATCTGTTTTCAGAACACATCCAGAATTTGACCATTTCTCCATTATACTTGTTACCACCAGTTTGGTCCAAATCCCAATCATGTATGCCATGGATTACTGCAATAGTTTGCTCCCTTTGGTCAATCCTTCATACGACTGACAGAATGCCCTTGTAAAATCGTGAGTCAAATTATTTTAATGTTTCTTACTCAGATTTTTCAACGAGAAGGGGAGACCACATGGTCTGGGCCTTATTACTTTTCTGACACTACTCCCTATACTCCTCTCTCACTTATTCACAGTTGCAATGACCTCTGTGCAGCCTTTTAACATCCTAGACACACCCTTATCCAGATTCCCTGCACCTGATACTCCCTCTCCCTAAAATACCCACCTCTCACCTCTAAATCCACATGGCTACAACCATCACTTTCTTTAAATCTTTACTTTCCTTGCTGAATCCTCTCTTCTCATCTGACTTTCAATCTGATACCTTCTGAACATTTTATGTTCCATTTCACTGCTTTAATTCTTCTCTTCTTATCAATAAATTATTTTATGCTGTTCTAACTAACATACACATACCTAAAGCTTACTATATTCTCTGGTACATAGTAAGCCTTCAATAGGTAAACAGATGTTGCCCCCAGATTACCGTGTTCACCAATGCTGGACAGCTTCGTGCGAGTGGAAGCAAGCTCTCCTCCAATGCAAGAAACCCATTTCTGTCTCCCGTTTTTGTCACAGGAAATCGAAGTCTTTCTCGGTATAAATCAAGCCTTTCTTCTCTACTGTCTCTTAGCATCTAACTCATAACAACTTTTTGGAGGGCCTGGAAACTTCTGGGTTTTCCCCCCTAATTATACACAAATGCCCAGAAACAAGTAAATATTACCTGAGTGACAAAAAACAAGAACTAAATCAGTTAGCTTGTTGTGATAAAGGGGAGAAAACTTCTTTGTGAGGGATTTGTCTGAAGCTGATGCTTTTGAACTGTGGTGTTGGAGAAGACTCTTGAGAGTCCCTTGGACTGCAAGGAGATCCAACCAGTCCATTCTGAAGGAGATCAGCCCTGGGATTTATTTGGAAGGAATGATGCTAAAGCTGAAACTCCAGTACTTTGGCCACCTCATGGGAAGAGTTGACTCATTGGAAAAGACTCTGATGCTGGGAGGGATTGGGGGCAGGAGGAGAAGGGGACGACAGGGGATGAGATGGCTGGATGGCATCACTGACTCGATGGACGCCAGTTTGAGTGAAATCCGGGAGTTGGTGATGGACAGGGAGGCCTGGCGAGTTGTGATTCACGGGGTCACAAAGAGTCAGACATGACAGAGAGACTGAACTGACCGATGTTATATCAGAACTGGGTTGCTGGAACATAGTGCATGCATATATTTTATTTTGCCTTTTTTTTTTTTTTTCAGTACTTTGGCCACCTCATGGGAAGAGTTGACTCATTGGAAAAGACTCTGATGCTGGGAGGGATTGGGGGCAGGAGGAGAAGGGGACGACAGGGGATGAGATGGCTGGATGGCATCACTGACTCGATGGACGCCAGTTTGAGTGAAATCCGGGAGTTGGTGATGGACAGGGAGGC
Organism: Cephalophus harveyi; assembly: GCA_006410635.1. Taxonomy (NCBI): domain Eukaryota; kingdom Metazoa; phylum Chordata; class Mammalia; order Artiodactyla; family Bovidae; genus Cephalophus; species Cephalophus harveyi. The sequence goes on from SJYT01071403.1 coordinate 300,361, forward strand.
CTGGCGAGTTGTGATTCACGGGGTCACAAAGAGTCAGACATGACAGAGAGACTGAACTGACCGATGTTATATCAGAACTGGGTTGCTGGAACATAGTGCATGCATATATTTTATTTTGCCTTTTTTTTTTTTTTGCCAAATTGCTTGTCAGAATAGCTCCGATTTACAGTTAGACCATCAATGTATGAGAGGTCCTTTCTATAAATTCTCATCCAGATTTTTGCCATTTCGATAGGAGCTACTTTAACTTCTTTTTACAATGACTACTGGGGTGTTGTACATCTCTTTACATATTGATGGATATTAGTGCTGTCCTTTTCATGAATCATTTATTCAAATTAATTTCTTAATTCCCATTTGGGTTTCCTATCGACTTGCACAAATCTTTTGTGAATCTATGCATGTTCTACCAATCTGCTATTTTTCTGTAACTTTGTCTATACTATTTTATAATTAACAGAATTATTTAATTATTATACAGTCAAGTCTGTATATTTTTTCTCTTTTCCTTTTAAGGATACTGTTTACAAAAGTTGCATTCTGCAAAAATATATTTCTTTATTATATTGTATCAACATTATGGATTTACCTTTCAAATGTAGATTTTATTCCATCCAGGGTCCATCTTTGCATGTGGCGTAATGTAAGAAACTCAATACTGTTTTCTGTGATTTAGTGAATGTGTCTCACCAGCATCATCTACTAATCAATCTATTCCTTTTTGTTTACTTTATGATGTCACCTTTGTCATATATCAAGAACTCAAATAAATATGATCTGCTCTTGGACTAGTATTGAAATGTTTTTTTAATACTATGACTTGGACTATGTTGATATCTGACCAGTAAGTCATCAATCTTTGCTGTTCTGTTTCAAAATAAACCTGGGTATTTTTTGACATTTGTTTTTCTATGGAAATTTGGGGAATAGCTTGTTATGTTTCTTAAAAATTCAACTGCAATATAAATGAGATTTTATTGAGTCTATCTGCTGATTAACTTGGACAAATTGATGCATCTTCAGTGTTACTTTTCTCATTTATTCACATAGTGTATTTTTATTTATCAATTCTTTCAGTCTCTTCAATATAGATTTAAATGTAGAGAATTTTGGAGAGAACTGACTTTAGCATGAGTGCCAAGAATGATTTCCACCTGCTGAGTTTATCTTTCCTGTCCATGAAGAAGCAAAAAGAAACACAAGGGGTGAAACTTGTCCACAGCATTATTTACTTGAGTTGTGTTGAATAAAATGTAGTTAGGAAATAGCATAGTATTTTAGAACAAAGACTATGGGATCAGGGCCCTTGGTTCGACTCCTGGCTCTATAGCTTACTAACCTGTGCAACTACATAACCTCAGTTTCCTCATAAGAGAGAGAGAGAGAGAGAAAAGAGAGTACAATAATATTGGTTAATTCATAAGGTTGCTATGAAGATTAAATAAAATTATAAATGTAAAAGGATTAGTACACTTCTTGGCTTAGAGCAAGTAGTCAAATATTAAACACTGAGTCACAAGTGTCAAAGTCTAAACTAGAGTAAATGCATCTCCTCTAGCCACGAAACCCAGATACATCACTGCCTAAGTTACTCCCTTCCCATCTTATATAAAAAATCATGCTTTGTCTCTATTTAACATCTACTTATACATGATGAAAAATAAACATTGAAAATTTATATTCTCAAGTAGATCTTTGTGTTTATTTCCCATAAAGAAACATTGGTGTTTTATATTTTTTTCGTATTCCAATATCATATAGTACCTATGTAAAAGGAATGGTCTATATTCCTTGTTCTACATTTCTGAGCCTGACTTAGACTTGCTGTTTAGTCGCTAAGTGGTGTCCAATTCTTCCACAAGCCCAGGGACTACAGTCCACCAGGCTCCTCTGTCTATGTAATTTTCCAGGCAAGAAAACTGGAGTGGGTTGTCGTTTCCTTCTCCAGGGGATTTTCCTTACCAAGGGATCGAATCAACATCTCCTGAACTGGCAGGTAGATTCTTTATCACTGAGTAACCAGGACTTGGACTTACAGAGGGTTAAATCAAGTAGGATGTACTGAGTATTTTTATGCTTCTTGGGAGGCAGCAGCATTCCCAGCCCATGCTAATATCTGCCTATCTTTACTATGTACAAAATATTTAAATCTATTTTTTTCTTTTTCCTTTTTTCTTTTCAACTTTTTATTTTGTATTGGGGGCCAATTAACAATGTTGTGATAGCTTCAGGTGGACAGAAAAAGGGCTCACCCATATATATACAAATATCCATTCTCCCCCAAATCCTCCTTCCCATCCAAGCTGCCACATAACACTGAGCAGAATTCCATGTGCTATACAGTAGGTCCTTGTTGGTTATCCATTTTAAAAGGAGGATTAAATTCTATTTACTTTTTGTTGGAGGATGTAACTGGGAGAATGTAACCTCCGCTTGAAACACAATCTGGACCAAGGCAGTCAGAGCTCCTCACCTCCTCCCCTGACCTGGAATGTATGTTTCTCCCACTGTTCCCATAGTGGGAACCATTTTTAAGGACAGAGCCTGAAGAACAATGTGTTGTTGGGACTGTATGGATTATATGCTTAAGTGAACCCAGTTAAGTCTTCTAGATAAAATTTTTTAATATTCTGGTGGTGGGCAAGTACAAAGATTTATTTGTCTTATAGCCATCCAGGACAATCCTTGTATGTGAGTTCCCTTGCTTATTAAATCTGCCATCTACCAGACTGGTAGGTGGTGCTAGAGATGAAGAACCTGCCTATCAATGCAAGAGAAATAAAGGGATGCAGGTTTGATCCCTGGGTCAGGAAGATCCCCTGGAGGAGGGCATAACAATTCACTTCAATGTTCTTTTCTGGAGGATCTCATGGATAGAGGATCCTGGCAGGTGATAGTCCACTGGGTCACAAAGATGCCAAACTCAACTGAAGCTACTTAGCACGCACACACCATTCTAGATCTGTCTGTCTCTTTCTTTGTTCTCTTCTTGCTCTCAATGTATCGGGCCTACTTTCAGATTTCACCTGGGAAGCTTTCGAGTGTGCTACTGCTACTGCTAAGTCACTTCAGTCGTGTCCGACTCTGTGTGACCCCATAGATGGCAGCCCACGTCCCTGGGATTCTCCAGGCAAGAACTCTGGAGTGGGTTGCCATTTCATTCTCCAATGTATGAAAGTGAAAAGTGAAAGTGAAGTCGCTCAGTCGTGTCCAACCCTTAGTGACCCCATGGACTGCAGCCCACCAGGCTCCTCCGTCCATGGGATTTTCCAGGCAAGAGTACTGGAGAGGGGTGCCATTGCCTTCTCCGGCTTTCGAGAATACCAACCAATAATTTTATTCTGAGAGATAGATATTTTTATTTGCATATTGTATTATAGAGACAAATAACCTAAATTTCAGAGCATTTAAGTGACTTGGCCAAGGGTAAATAAACAGCAATGTCAGAACTGAAGCCTGAAATCCGATTTCCTCACTTTCAATATCATGTTGTTTCTATTTTCTCCACAAAGTTGAGGAAAGTTAAGTACAAAGTGTCAGGGCTCTAAAAACTTAAAAAGGTGCATCCTGGAATGACAATTGACAGTAAGTTCTACGATAGATCCGAAATATGATTTTTAAAATGAGAGTCCTAGAGAAATTAATTTGCAGGAACATGCCATGCTTATCTTGGGCCATAAATACCAAACATATTTTTAAAGATTTTCTTTATGTGTGCCAAACATTCCACATCACTGAGAACTATTACACAGATTTCTAGTCTAATTGGTTTTATGACAAGAGATTTTGATTTAATTTTCTCAGATATTTGGAAGAAAAGCTTTTCCTTTCGTGAAGATCCTACAAATCTCACAAAACCAGCCAAGCTTGGACATCCAGGAGCTTCTTCTTAAAACTCCATGGTTCAATAAAAACACACACCCTTTAGTCATTTTGAGCTTCTCACTCCCACCTCAAATGTGTCTTGGACTAGTTAAAGTTTGACATAGATGGGCACACAGCAGCATGCCAGAAATGATGCCCCTTGAATCCTTTATTCTTTCTTTTTAAGTCAGGCCACACAAAAAGTCATTCAGCCAGATCAAAAGCTCCTCAGCAGATTTCAGAACCGCTTAGGAAACAGAGAAAGAACACACCAGAAAGAGAGCCACCACCAGAGCAAATGTCACAGCTGCTCCAGATGAGTGCCTCTCACCCCCCAGGTGAGAGCAGGGCCCTGGGCTGTATTCTCCCAAGCTCTAATGCAGGCTGTCCAAAGCCTCATGAACTTATTAACGGAGCACCTCTGTTTGGGCCCCTCCATGAGTCACACAGAAGCACCATCTCTGTCACTGCCGGTGGCCTCCTGGCTTCCCAAGCCAATAAACAGAGCCTTCTGAAGGCATACAGACCTGTTCCAGCCACTGAGGAGAGCAGGCTTTAGGCTTAAAGCCCTTGCTAGAAGGCAGAGAAAGAGGAAGTGTCCTCAGGGCTTAGCAGGCTGCTCCTCCCCCTCCTAAAGTTTTAATTGCACATTTTGCCCCATTAAATCAGAACTGATGAAACCTTTACAACTGTGGGTTGTCTGAAAATTGAAAATCACCTTGGAAAACAATATCGTTGACTATAGAAGGCAATTTCTTCAAATCAAGTAATGATGTGATGTATGTGGTTAACTGTATCTGCGCAGGAAGTGGTTTTATTTAAAAGTTTTTTTCTGCTCACTCCACCCCGCCCCTCCACCGCCACGCCTTTTATTTTTTTCCTCCAGTACTGAAATTAAGCAGCATCCAACCTAGGCCTACTCTTATGACATGTGACTTGACTTGACTGTTTTTCGTTTTTGCTGAAAGAGTCATTAACAGTTAGAAGTTGATAAAAGTTTCAATAACAAGTCGGCACTGAGAGAAAGGTAAGTGAGTTTTACTTTGTATTAAACATGCAGTTTAAACTTGAAAATATTTGGCAGAGTAGTCTATGCTTCAGTAGCAACATACAAACCTTTCCAACAAAATTGTAACATTTTCACTTGTAACTGAAACATCAATTTGTTTCCTTTGGTGTAGAGAAGAATATCGTTTTTTAAATTTGCAACGGTTAAATTCTAAAGTTTTTAAAAGATATTACACTAAGATTTTATAGGAAAATATTAAAACCAGAGTAAGGTAAAGTTTTAGTTTCACAGTGCTTCAAATACTAACTATGACAGAAAATACGAGACTTTGTATCTTTGACTACTTTATAAAAATGTGCACTATTCATGATCTAGACAATAAAGAGAAAAAGGCATTTTGTAAAAATAAGAAATAACATCTGAATTGCATGCAGCATGAAAGATAACTACTGTAATGTATTGTATTAAAGTTAGCATGAGAAACTCTTGAAGGTGTAGTTTATTCAATCTGCAGTTTATTAAATGGCTATTAAAAAGCAGGAAGCTTTCAAAATGCAAAAGAAAGTTCTCTAACATGACATTTGATTTTTTTCCCGTAAATTTTATTTAAGATATAGGGTGAAATGAGGGCAAGTTTCTATTTCATAAGTAAAACTCTGCGTTTAAAAGAGAAGTCACAGATGACTTCACAGAGGATTACTTCTGGGAAACAGGCAAATTAGAAATATACTTCTGTTATTTAGGTAATTATATAATATTCTTTCTTTGAGATTTCCAAAACAGTAACCTTAGAAATTAAAATAATTTGTTAATCATAAACTGAGAAGAACTTTTCCTTTATAGTGACTTCTTGCCTTTACAGAATGTCTTTGTGTGCTGTAACATATGCATGAAAATTATAGAAGTATTGCTAATCTCAGAGACAAATACCTAAAATAAATCTGACTGTAGATTTTTGAAGGAATTTTAATAAAAGCTCCAGATATGACACACTCTTCCATAATATCATTTTTTATTATACTGTTGGATGGGAGACATGATGGCCTCACAACACTATTTTTTTATGTTATTAAAAAATGGTTACAGGGTTGATAAGTGGCAACAATTTTCTTTTCTTTCATTGTCTTCTATTGAAAGACTCATATAAGTGATTTTTGATGTGGTCAATTTGGTAGGAAATTATTAGTTACACTAGTATACTTCATTTTAAGACCTCTTCAATTGTCAATACTGACGCTAGCTACTTGTTGACTATTAAAATGATCTTGGAAAAAACAGAGATTAGGACTTGATGTTTAACACATTTTTTTTTTTTTATTGTTAGAGTATAAGAAAACCCTGCTAATATTTATTTGCTTTGATATTCAGATTAGCTTTCCAATTTGCTGAATTTCCTCACAATGGAAAGCCTTATTTAAATTTGTCTTCAATATTATGTTTCTGAACCTCTACATCTATAGAAGCTTTATAATTCAGATAGTTTTGGTTGATATGTTATTACTTTATTTCATTTTACTATAAAAGAGCATCACATGAATAAACATATGTAGTACTTACACGTTAGCAAGAATGAATACCTACATAAGCATTTGGTACTGAAAAAGTCCACTACAGTTTTTTAAAAGCCAAATTCTTTTTTAAATGATTGTTTCTTGCAGAAACTGTTAAATTAAAATGCAAATATTTTATTGAGTATGTGTAAAATTAAGAATTAATTAAACATACTTATTATGAAATTATAAAGAGCAACAAGTAGAGATGATAGACTTGCAAACTAAGATGCTCTCACTTTGTAGAAACCAGTTATGTGTTATCTCTGGAATGTACAGATCAAATCTTAAGAGAGTAAATTACAAATGAGTTACTATAGGTTATTATAACATTATGCATTTTAAGTGAATAAGAAAAAATTCTGATGAAATAAAAAACAAAGACAGAGGATCTCATCTGGAAAGTCATTTTTTAAAGAAAAATATGCTCTTCCACTTGGGGCCAGGATTCAGCAAAATTATGAAAGGATTGATATTCCTTCTCTTATTCTTTTTAAAAGCTCTATCCCAGAGTGGCCTACTCTGTCCCTAACTTAAGGTCAACCATCCTTGGTACCTAGAGAAATAGACCATACTTCTTATTTTTTCTCCTTCCCATCACACTCTCACTGTTGTTAAAAAATGTACACATCCTATTTTCCAGAAGTTAGGGCATCTGATGAAAAGAATCCATGCTCACAAGAGAAGACTCCAAAGCTTTGTTTCTTGTAACTTTTAATTCAGGACTCCCCTCCCTCCCAGTAGAATTTTAATAAGTTCTCTCAGCAGACAAGATCCAAGGGAACAGCTAAATGTTGAGGACTCGGTCTCAAGTGAAGAGACTGATGCCATGACAAATAGTTTTGGGGAAATACTTGGGTGATAAAGAGTGTTTTGTTAACCATTCATCCTGTCTCTGGCAATTAAACCCAGAATATCCCGAGAATGTTTTACATCCAGGGTCCATCACAGAGATATCTCCATTTTGTTAAGATATACCTAAAGAAATATGTTTCTTGCAGTGGATGGAAAATAATTGCACTATATTTTCAAGATATTTTGCTATTCTCATACAATTAGAAAGTAACCTAATCCAATATTTTACACATGTATTTTAAATATCATTTAATATCCTGAATACTTTGGGTACCATATTTTTTGTACTGCAAGATAATGTTATATAACTAAATTATAAAATGTACTTATGATTATTCTAAATCAGCTTATAGTAGATAAAACGCCTTTGTTTGCAAATGATAGAAAATAAGCTAAAATTATCCTAGGCAATAGAGGTAGGCACTGATTTGTATAACTGAAAAGCCAAGGAGAGAAAAATCAGGCTGGACCCAGCAGCTCACACAAGATTACCAAGATCATTTTCTTCATTCCTTAGCTCTTGTTCTCACTTTTCTATAAGCACTCTTTGGCAGAAGCTCATACTAAATTGACCAGGAGGCTTCAGGTTTACATTTCACTCTTTCAGAAAGCTTTGTACAAAAGAATGTCTTTCCTCCAACACCACAGCAAAGATACCTCAGATTAAGATCTGACTGAATAAAAGCAGGTCATGTGACCATGCTGAGCTGCTCATTGCCTTTGAGACTTAGACACCCTGAGTGACCAGGCTTGGTTAACTGGCTCACGCTTGCACTGATGAGCCACCTTCCCCAGCAACACATGGAGTCTCAGCGGAAAAGAGGGGGCTCCACACTGAGGAACTAAAATTCTTCCCTCAGAAGAAAGGGAACTTCATATCTTAGAGGTGAAAGCCATAGAAAACCATTACACAGCCACATAAGGTAACATTTAAAAGCATTACTTGGGATTTCCCTGCTGGTCCAATGGCTAAGATTCCTGGCTCCCAATACAGCGGCCTCAGATTAGATCCCTAGTAAGGGAATTTGTGAAAGTGACTTCACTTTCACTTTTCACTTTCATGCATTGGAGAAGGAAATGGCAACCCACTCCAGTGTTCTTGCCTGGAGAATCCCAGGGACGGGGGAGCCTGGTGGGCTGCCGTCTATGGGATCGCACAGAGTTGGACAGGACTGAAGCGACTTGGCAGTAAGGGAACTTGATCCTGCCTGCTGCAACTAAGACCTGGCACAGCCAAATAAATAAATATTTAAATAAGAACAAAAGCGCTACTTACTTAAACTTTCTAAGCTCTGTAGTCAGACAGAAACAATATCAGTTTAAAAGTAGGTCTAAAGGAAGCAAATGTTTTAATTAAACTGAATTTTAAAATATTTTTCAACAGCCATTCCTATGTGCTTCCCAGGCGGCTCAGCGGAAATGAACCGCCTGCAGTGCAGGAGAGGTGGGTTCTGTCCCTGCGTGGGAAAGATCCTCTGGAAGGAAGCGATGGCAACCTACTCTAGGATTAGAGCTTGAAAAATCCCATGGACAAAGGAGCCTGGCGGGCCACAGTCCATGAGGCCCCAAAGTCAGACTCAACTGAGCCACTGAGCACACACGCACTCCATGTATAAACCCTTGCCCCTCAATACTTACCTTCTAAAAGCTTAGAATATAGCTGTTGTTGTTTACTTGCTCAGTCATCCCACTCTTGGCAACCCCATTGAGTGTAGCCCACCAAGCTCCTTTGATCATGGAATTTCCCAGGCAAGAATACTGGAGTGGGTAGGCATTTCCTTCACAAAATCTAGTAAAGTCATTATATTAATAATTATAATGGCAACAAAATTTATCAAGTACCATAAAAAGATATGAGATGTTCTATTCGGATTCAGAACTTCATCGAACATTTTTGTCTTCCTGTTACATGCCAGGCAATAAACTAGAGAATTTTGCACACGTATCACTTACCATAGTCAGAGAAATCAGGACAAAATTTTTGAATAAATATGTGTACAGTAGTTCCCCCTTCTCCACAGTTTTGCTTTCCACAGTGTCCACAATCAACCACAGTTCAAAACTATTGAAGACAAACTTCCATAAATAATTCATACATTTGAAATCGTTCACTTTTCTGAAGTAGCTTGAGGAAGTCTCTACCTGTCCTGCTCCTGCGAATCAGTCCGAAGTCTAGCGTTTCCTCTGTAACTCACTCCGCAGCCATCTTGCTTATCAGATCCATGCTCTCCTGGGTTTGAAGTTCGTGTTTGTTTTGGGGTCCCCCTTATTTCACTTAATACTGGCCCCATAGTGCGAGAGTAGTGCTGCTGACCTGGTTGTTTGGACATGCCAATGAAAAGCCATGCATGCTTCCCCTAAGTGAAAGGGTGCGAGAGAAAAAAATATATATATGTCGAGGCTGCTAAGATTTACAGTAGGGACGAACATGAATCTTCTATTCATGAAATTGTGAAGAAGGGAAATAAAATCCTGTGTGCTTTGCTGTTGAACCTCAAATTGCAATAGTTATGACCACAGTGCATGGTAAGTGCTTACTTAAGATGAAAAAGACATTAAATTTGTACAGTAAAATAATTTGTATGTGTGAGAGACCACTGTACACATAATTTTACAATATGTTGTTATAATTGTTCCATTTTATTAGTAGTTGTTATTTTTTTCCTGTGACTAATTAACTAAACTCTATCATAGGTTTGTATACTAAGAAAAGACATTGTCTATATAGGATTTGATACTGCCTGTAGTTTTGGGTATCCATTGTGGCTCTTGGAATGTATCCCCATGGATAAGGGGGTGCTACTGTGGTAGTTTCCATAGAAAGTCAGAACTGGGGAAATGAGAAACATTCTAAGGGACAAGAAAGAAATGTGTCAAAGGATGAAAACATGGAGTAACAGAATTTCCAAGGCAGAGTGAGTTGTCTCCTGGTGGTAGAGACAAGTATACTAGTAAGAGGTTGGGGCAGATGGCTTGAGATTCTAATAGAGTGAACCTGCTGAGCAGATCATGACTCTATAGTATAGGTAACTACAAGGTTGTTGAGCAAGGGAAATCCCTAATTGGATGGCCATAATTGCATCTGGGTGGGCTATGTATCATCAGGATTTGTTTACTTCTTCCATAGGCCTTACTATTGATAATATACTCTTTAGGTTGGTTTGGAGAAATGCTTGTCTTCTATGAAGAGAGGTTCTAATATAGACTGTGCTTATGTTTTGTTTTTTCTTCTATATTGTGGAACTTGATTGGTTGTTTGTAATTTTGAGAATAAGTAACACAGTGAAATGGTTTGAAAACAAAACCTAAATATAAACATTTTAGTGAAAATCTTTCTTATTTTCCTGCTTCTATATACCTCTGTTTTTTCCCACCTTAACCCAACAAGTAACCACTTTCCATAGTTTTTTTTTTTAATCCTTTTATACTTTTTTTTATGCAGAAGGATATATGTATATACACACATGTATGTGTGTAAATATCTTTATTACATTAAAGGTAGTATGCTATATATATCTCTTCATTTTTTTCTTTCTGTAATATCTTGGAGCTATTTTAATTATAAAGGTAATAAACTGTCTAATTCTTTCTCTCTTTGTTTATACCTGTACTGTATTCCACTGTGTGGATATATTGTACTTAATCTAACCAGTCTCTTTCTTAAAAGAGTCATGAGTGTTTTAAATTTTTTTTTGCTGCTGCAAAGAATGTTTTAATATAATTGTGTACATTTGAAAATATATCTATGGAGTGAATTTCCAGAAATAAGCCAAGAGATAAAATGGTATTGATAGTTATTGCCAAACTGTCCTTCATGTTAGTTGTAAGCTTTCGAACTTCCATCAGTACTTATTGAGAGTGCTGGTGGAGGCTCCGTAGCTTTTCTAGCAGATTGTGTTACCAAACATTTCAGGTTTTTTCAGTCTGCAGAAAACTGTGTCCTTATATAGTTTTATATAATATTTCTGTTATTATGATTGAGATAAGCTTGTTTTTTAACAGGTTAGAGGTCTCATTTGATTTTTTTTTTTTTTTTACTAATAAAAGAGTGTATCCTTTCTCAACTGTATAATTAATTACCAAAATCTTAGTTAAGTTCAAGGCTAGAATGATATATTAAAGGAAGTAGGGAATTGAGGCTAGTGTATATAAAATATTCTTTTTATAAAGCTTGAAATAGGCAATAGCTAAAATGAGGATGAAATATGAATGTTTAAGTGAAGGGAAAGAGAAATGAAAATAAAGAAAAAAATATATATATATTCAGATATCCAACAAGGTCTCAGAGGATACAGTACAGATTGGTATAATCACTAGCTCAAATAGATTAGTTAACCTGAAACAGAAGGAAGAGCACTTTAATGAGTGTGTATGTAGATGAATTGAATGTAGAGAAGATGAAGTAAGGAGAGGAAGTTGAAGGAACACTTTCTCCATTGATTCTATCTTCATTGAAGTGGTAGGAAAGCACATTTGATGAGAGGGAGTATTTAGAGGATGCCAAAGAATAGGCAGACTATCTTATTTTTAAAAAATCCGTTTTGTCAAAAACATACAACTGTGAATTTTAAAATTGATTTTTCTCTTTCGATGGGCATCAGCCCAATTCAATTCCATAAATAATTTTGAGCTCCAACTAACTATAGTGTATTATGCTAGGAATTATTGGGGATACAAACAGTCAGTGTGCTATCTAGCCAGTGAAAACTTCTTAGGTAGTTTAGTGTATAAACATAAGAACTTAAATATGAATTCATAAATGTAAAGTCAATGCCTTAGAAATATTACAGAACATGCTATTGTCACAGACTCAGTGGCCGTGCTGTGCTCTTCTCAAATGCTCAGTCTTGCCCGCCTCACTGTGACTCCATATACTATAGCCTACCAGGCTCCTCTGTCCTTGGGATTCTTAAGAATAAGAGTACTGAAGTGAGGTGCCATTTCCTCCTCCAGGGTAGCTTCTCAACCCAGGGATCCAACTGCTTCAGTTAAGTCTCCTGTGTTAGCCGGTGGATTCCTTACCATTAGCACCATGTTTCATTTTGCTAAACTCTGGAAGCCCAGAGTTTCATTTTGCTAAACTCGGTGGCTTATTTATATCTCTTTTCAGTCCTAGCTATTGTCTTCTTAGTTTATTTCTATGCAATATTATATATTGCCATGATTTTAAATACTACCTATATTCTAATTAGCTCTCAAGACCAAGCCTTTTGTTTTTTCGCACTAAAGCTGTAAATGCTATTGCCTACCTATGATCTCCACTTGAATGTTTCAAGAGACAACAAAATGAGTATGTTCAAAAACTAAGCTCCTAATTACTCCCCATCTGCCCCCAACCCAACCTGCCTCTTCCCTATTTTCATTTATCTCATTTAATGGCACCACCATTCATCTCTCTGTTCAGGATAGTACATTAAGACTTATCCCCGATTTCATTCCTTCTCTCATACTCCCTATCCCAAACCAACATCCAGTTAATCAGCAATAAGCAGAACCTGCAAAATATTGATTCACCTCCCATAATCCTGTTTACTTTTCTCAGTGATGGCTCTTAAAAAGGTATATATATATATATACACAGACTATTGAGTCTTTTTATTTTTTGTTAGTTTGTATACTGAGTATACCTCAAAACACCTGCTAAATGTATATACTACAAAACATGGCATTTAGAGGACATCACAATTTTAAATAGAACCACACTTACTAATTCACTTCTTAGCTTCAAGTTAGAGATAAATCATGTGAAATATATGGAGCAATGTTGATTTGAACATTTTGAATGAACTCGAAAAGGTTGAAGAAATAGCAGCTTGTAGAATGTTCCTGTCAAGTTTTCTGACCCTATAATTGTTCTGTTTTTGTTATATCATTATCATTTAAATACTTTATCATGTAATCATTAAAATATAAATGTAATTTAGCATTTTCTTGCCCATCTGAAAGCAAAAAATCTCTCTAGAAAACATTGAAGAAAAAGATACAGAAAAAAAGAAATATATTAAGTACACTTTTAATATGTTTTATGTACAATATTTTTCAAATTGTTGTCACTAGTTACATAAACCCATTTTTTAAATCTATTCGTGCATTTTTATATTTATAAATGTTGGTTGGGTATCATGCTTTTATTTAACTGATTTTCTCTTAGGGGGAATGAATTAAACATTAAGCAAGGGGTAAATATATATCAAGATATCCCAAATTTACTCACTTCTTACCACCTCTACTGCTGTAGAGTTCTCCTGACTCATTTCCTTGACTCTACATTTCATGATAATCATTTTCTGAAGGGCAGCCAGAGTAAGTTTCTTAAGACTTAAATCCTACAACTCTCCAACTAAACCATTCCAGATGATTTTCTATTGTACTTTAATTCAGTCTTCTTTCCATGATTTTTCAGATGCTCTGCCTAATTACTCTGCTTTTGTTTGCTTAAATGGCATTTTGGATATGAGGAATCATTATTACATGTGAAGTCATTTAGTAACTGGTGCTGCTGCTAAGTCACGTCAGTCGTGTCCAACTCTGTGCGACCCCAAAGACGGCAGCCCACCAGGCTCCCCTGCCACTGGGATTCTCCAGGCAAGAACACTGGAGTGGGTTGCCATTTCCTTCTCCAATGTATGAAAGTGAAAAGTGAAAGTGAAGTCACTCAGTCGTGTCCGACCCTCAGCGGCCCCAAGGACTGCAGCCTACCAGGCTCCTCCATCCATGGGATTTTCCAGGCGAGAGTACTGGAGTGGGGTGCCATTGCCTTCTCCGCATTTAGTAACTATCTTTACCCAAAACTGAATGGTCTATGAAAACATTGACTTTTTCTTCCTCTTTACTACTGAATACAGAGACTGGAACAGTGGTAGGCATATAATAAATACTCAATCAATATTTGATTGCTGCTGCTGCTAAGGCACTTCAGTCATGTCCGACTCTGTGCAACCCCAGAGATGGCAGCCCTCCAAGCTCCCTGGGATTCTCCAGGCAAGGACACTGGTATTTGATTAGTGAAAGCATAAATAATATGAAAGCTGAATGTGGGCTCTAGAGCCAGGGAAGGTTTTCTGGAGATTTCTGACTTCTGTTGGGTCTCACAAATAAGATAACTTAGGAGAAAGGAAGCTAGAAACGTATTTCAAACAATGACACTTTATGGATTCATTTTGAGTAACATGGCAGTGTTGAGAGTGGGATTGGAACGTTGGATCCATTATATATTGTGGCGCTTTTCTGAAACTTCAAATCAAATAACCCTCCATCTGAGAACATATTGAATAAACTGATAAAAAAACACCAACTACCTCTAAGCATTTAAATTTTAAGCTGTTTCTCTAAAACCATGGTGTTACATTGAATAATTTTACTTATTTTAGATTCATTTCCTAAACAATTAGAGAACTTTTTGTTCTAGTCTCTGCCGATATAATGACAAGCTTGGAGTCATAACGAGATTTCTTTTTAAAATAGCTGTAAAAGGTAGAATGCTCAGGAAGTTGAGTGCTGTGTCAAGGGAATTTTTTTTTTTAATTAATCTTTCTGCTTCAGTTAAGTTCATATTATAACTTCAAGGGGTAGAAAGTGAACAGTGAGGCCCATATTAATCCTTTTCGCCTTTCTGCTACATGCACTGGGAAATCAAGTAGTCTGAGCCTCTATTCATACCTTGATGGTTCTCCTAAAGAAGTAGAATGTGGGAGGAAAAAAAATGAATGTTGATTTATCCCAGTGGTGTCTCCAACACTGTGGTAGGTACCATGATGTTAGGCTAAACAAACAGTATTCCTTTTTTGTCTAGATACTTGCAGTAGCATGAGGCATCATTAATATAAATGATTATTAGAGTGGGATTATTAATAATAATCATTAGTGCTATGATTTATTCACTATGCATTATGTATCAGGTGCTTTGCATACTTAATAGCATTTGAATCCTGCAAAAATCATGTAAAGGAGTTAGTATTCCCATTTTAAAGATAAGAAAGCTTAGGTTAAGTGGTTAAGTGCCCAGATTTATAGTTCTATTTGTAGGTTGAATCATGATTCATAGGAAGATCCACATGATATAAAATTCTTGTTATTTTCCTCTGTGCCATGCTATGGTTTCTAAGCCTGTTAGGTGTCAGTAGTTAAGCCATACTGAACCTCATTCAGGAGGTGCTGTAGTCTGAAACAGTTTAGAAGGATCCTGCTCTGTTTCATATGTAAAAAAACTATTCCATCTGTAAAAACCTGTCACTTATTCATATATATATATGCACACATCTACTTTATGTAGAGATGTTATAAAATATGTGAGGAAGAAGACATTTTTTGCCTTAGTTTCCTGTTTCTCTTTTCTTATCTTCCCTGGACACTATGTTTCCTTTCAGCCCTTATGTCCCACAAATTCTGTCCTAGAATCATGCTGTCCATTATGGTAGAAATTAGACCTAGATGGCTATTTAACATTCAAAATGCACTAATCTAAATGGAGTGTTAAATAAGCACCAGTGTTTGAAGACAATAGAAACAAAGAATGTAAAATATCTCCTTAATATTTTTACATTTTTATATGCTAAAATTATAAAATGTCCACATAGTGAATTAAATTAAAAAATATTATTTTTATGTGGTCACTTGTTTCATTTTCTTCACACAGCATGGCTACCAGAAAATTTTTAATTACTCGTTACTAATTATTTCTAGTGGATGGCACAGCTTTAGGCCATCTCTTCTTCTCACAAGATTACTTGACATTCTTATCCATTTTTATGATTTGAATTTAATCAATATGGTCCTTAAATTTTTATGCTTTGGTCTCTCTCCCAGTATTGTTCCTGGTTCTGGTTGTCACTTGATACCTCTTCCCTAATGTCCAGTCAGCAATTCAAACTGAGTACATGCCTCATGGGAAAACCATAATCTCCCTACAGAATTCCCATTCTCTTTCCAACTTCAGTTAAGATATCTCTGTTCTTCAAATCACCTACAGAAGTAAGCTTGGGATCTCCATGGACTCCTGTCCATACATCCAATTGCCATTGGCATTCAGCTCCTTCTCTCTGTGTTCAGTTATTGTCTTAGTTACTATTTTGGTTATCCTTTAAGTTTTGTCTAGACTATGGAAAAAGGGTCTTACTTTCGTACTCCTTTTTCTCTTATGTCATTTGGCCTATGTAGAGTTTATTTTATGTCTTTATGGTAAGGCTATGGTTTTTCCTGTGGTCATATATGGATGTGAGAGTTGGACTATAAAGAAAGCTGAGTGCCGAAGAATTGATGCTTTTAAACTGTGGTGTTGGAGAAGACTCTTGAGAGTCCCTTAGACTGCAAGGAGATCCAATCAGTCCATTCTAAAGGAGATCAGCCCTGGGTGATCTTTGGAAGGAATGATGCGAAAGCTGAAACTCCAGTACTTTGGCCACCTCATGCGAAGAGTTGACTCATTGGAAAAGACTCTGATGCTGAGAGGGATTGGGGGCAGGAGGAAAAGGGGACAACAGAGGATGAGATAGCTGGATGGCATCAGTCACTCGATGGACATGAGTCTGAGTGAACTCCAGGATATGGTGATGGACAGGGAGGCCTGGTGTGCTGCTATTCATGGGGTCGCAAAGAGTTGGACATGACTGAGTGACTGAACTGAACTGAAATGAACTGAACTGAACTGATGGTGATGGTTGGGTTCAAGTTAATTAATACAAGTAAGAATGTCTATTGTCTATTTATAATCTATTTAGAGTTTTAAAAGTGACTTTGCATAATTATTTTATGTAGCTATTCTAGCAAGCTAGTGGAAAAAGCAGATTTAATAGAAGACAAGGAAGCTTGGAGAAATAGAAGTGTTTGAGGACAGGCTGAGGACATATTTCTCCCACGTTCTGGTCCAGAACATTTTAATTTCTTATGGAGATAGTAAAGATTTTATATATATACACATATATATGTATATATATATTTTACATGGACTATATTGCTTTATACTTTGTGCTAGTTTCTGCTGTACAGCAAAGTGAATCAGTTTTACGTATACATGTGTCCACTCTTTTCTTAGGTTTCCTCCCGTTTAGGTCATCACAGATCACTGAGTACGTTCCCAGGGCTGTACAATAGGTTCTCATTCATTCTTTTTTCTTTTTACATAGTAGTGTACATATGTCAATCCCAATCTCCCAATTTGTCGCACCACCTCCTTCTCCCTTGGTGAATTTGTTTGTTCTCTACATCTATCACTCTCTTCTAATAGCAAATATGTTCATCTATACCATTTTTCTAGATTCCACATCTGAGAGATATTATACGATATTTGCTTCTTTCTTTCTGACTTGCTTCACTCTGTATGACAGTCCCTGGGTCCATCCATGTCTCTGAAAATGGCACAGTTTTGTTTCCTTTTATGACATTCCATTGTGTGTGTGTGTGTGTGTGTGTGTATGTGTGTATGCCACATCTTCTTTATCCATTCTTCTGTTGATGGACATTTAGGTTGCTACCACCTCTTGGCTATTGTAAACAGGGCTCCAGTGAACATCAGAGCGCATGTATCTTTTTGAATTATGTCTTTCTCCTTATGTTTACCTAGGAGTCGGATTGCTGGATCATATGGTCAGATTTCTGATCATACAGCCAAATAAATAATATCTGGTCATCATGGCTTGGCTGCTCCCCTCCTCATACTTTTTACCACATAGTAAATTGTAATGTAGGCGCTTCCCTGATAGCTCAGTTGGTAAAGAATCTACCTGCAACGAAGAAGACCTGAGTCCAGTCCTTGCATTGGGAAGATCCCCTGGAGGAGGGATCCCCACTCCAATATTCTGGCCTGGAGAATTCCATAGACAGTATAGTCCATGGGGTTGCAAAGAGTTGGACATGACTGAGTGACTCACTCCCATCGCTCGTGGTAGTTCTATTTTTGCTTTTTTAAGGAACTTCCGTATCATTCTCCATAGTGGCTGTGAAGTGAAAATGAAAGTGTTAATCAATCAGTCGTGTCCGACTCTTTCTGAGCACTGTCTCCTCAGTCTCCGGAATTTTCCAGGGAAGAATACCAGAGTGGGTTGCCATTCCCTTCTCCAGGGTATCTTCCTGACCCAGGGATCAAAACCACGTCTCCTGCATTACAGGCAGATTCTTTACTATCTGAGCCACAGGGAAGCCCAGTAGTGGCTGTACAAATTTACATTTCCACCAACAGTGTAGGAGGGTTCCCTTTTCCCCACACCCTCTCCAACATTTATTGTTTGTAGATTTTTTTGATGATGGCCATTCTAACCAATATGAGAGATAATAAAGATAAAAGAGCATTGCCTGGGAAGTCAGAAAAAAATGAAGTTAAATCTTGGGCTCCATCACTTGTTAGATAGTATATATGTTATTTTATTTAAGTTACTTAATCTCTCTGAGCCAGTTTCTTGATTTATTGTTGTTCTTAAGTTGCTAAGTCATATCTGAATCTTTTGTGACCCGATGCATTATATAGTCTGCCAGGCTCCTCTGTCCATGGGACTTCCCAGGCAAAAATACTGGAGTGGGTTGCCATTTCCTTCGTTGGGGGATCTTCTTGACCCAGGGATTGAAACCACATCTTCTCCATTGACAGGTGGAGTCCTTTATTACTGAGCCATCAGGGGAGCCCTGATGTATAAAACAAGGCTTTTTCTCACAAGATTAAAAAAAATAATAATGTACATAAGGAACTTTGCCTAGTTTGTGTCATAAAATACTGTTTTAGAAAGATTAAATGTAATGTGAATAGTAGTTGTAGTATAACTGTTCTATCAGATTGTCTTGAAACACAAGATGACCATTTTCCCCTTCTTTATGATATAAAAATCATGTCAGGATAATTTTGGTTTATTTCTACTCTGATTAGTCTGACAAGATTATGAAACTCGTCAAAAGCAATCTCTTGCTATTAGTTTCATTTCCTCAATACAGCTGTGTCGGGGAGAAGGAAGGAGGCTCACTCTTTTCTTGTTTATTTACCAATTTTTGGTTGATATGGAAAATTTCCTTCGAGCAGTTCAAGATGTGTCCTAACCAAAAATACCCTTTAATTTTGAAAAATTAATATTCATCACACAGAGCAGTTCAAAAAGTGGAAGGCAGCTACTGAGTCTTGGACCTAAAATTAAAATGAAGCAAAGACGAACTACAGAAACTAAGAGAGAGCAAAAAAAAAAAAAAAAAAAAAAGTAGGCTTTTTTGACTCACTTTTATATTATATCTGATTTTTGCCTTGGATTTTTAAGTATCATCACAAAGCATGGGGGTCCTAGCAAAATACTCTCAGGGAAAAATAAGAAAAGATTTTGAAATGTCCAAGGTCTAAGGTGTTGATCCAGTGAGCAAAGTCTTTTTCTGTTTTTATTCTGCTTTGTTTTCCCCTTGAGGAAACTTGATGAAGATTTCATGTATGGAAGTAGACTGAATATACCAATCTCAGTCCTAATTCTGAAAGCACTTGGTATTAGCCCATTCATTAAATGACAGAAGGTGTGGCAGTGGGAAGTCCCTGACGAAATAATTGGGAGATAAGTGGCTGTGGGGTTGTCCCTGGAGAATTAGCTGCTTTTTACAGCCCAGAGAGTTTTAGGTTAGAAGTCTGGCTCTAAGAAAGGGGATTAACAAGTTTACCATAGTTGCAGGGTGGGGAATCAGTTGAAGAGGAAAACCAGAGACTAGTCAGCATGGCAGATGGGTAGAGAGTATGTCTTGAGTCATGAATGGAGCCAAGGTGAGATGCAGTGGATATTCTGACTTTCCCTGACCATGGTGTACTGATCCCTGGTCCATGTGGCAGCTTTTGATGTGGAGAGTAGGAAAGAAGCATGAGAATCCAGAAACACTTGGGACTGAGAATCATGGCCATTCTAACATGGTGGCAAACTTGCACTTGTTGCAAGTGCTCATTTTAATACTGGCAAAATTAGAGACAGGATTTCAGACAGGCACCAAACGTTCTTGGTCCAGTACAGAGTATCAACACTGAAAAAAGTACAGCATTTGACTTTAAGGAGTCCACAGTTTGGCAGGAGGGACAGCTAACTCAAGTAGAGAACAGAGAACAAAAGAAGTCAGGATATGATTATCCGCCAGAATATAATAGAAACAGTAAAGGAGGTCAGAGCAGAGAGGGGGAAAAGGAACTTGCTTAGCAATAGCAAAGAGCACAGCACAATATCCTACTCTTGGTAATTTCAGATCATGTTGAAAAACTTGTACAAATAAATGAAATGATGTTAATCTCCAGTGAATTTCTTTCTAAAGTTAAGATACAAATGTAGTCTCTTGGTTTTGTTCTCCATTTTCAATCCTATCAGCTTGGATTTTAAAATAATAAGTTATTGAAAATGATCCCAGTTCAGTATGCAGCAGAAACTCTGCTCAACCCACAAATCAGAGAAGCAAAACTCCTAGAGGTGATTGACTCCTGGGGTCACAGTCACAGATATCCCCAGGTCAATCAGGTTATCTATGTAAATCAAGGATGAAGGGAAAAAAAGCCTGATTCAGAGAAAACTTGTTCTATTTACAAGGTGCTGAAGCTACACATCTCCACCTGATAGTTCTCATGCATACCTTAACCAGTTCTTCACATCTCATCATTTTTTCAGAGAAGACACACAAATACAGACTTTTTTTTAGAAAAAGTAAAAATTATCATGTTTCAATTGAAAGCTGATTCAAAATTCTCCAAAACATTGTTCAGGCCCAACAACATATGTCTGTGGGTTGAATTTGGTTGGCAGTCTGCCGGTTTTCCACCTCTTCTTGAATCTATAGCTGCTCCTAAGAAAGCAGGAGCAGGGTGTAATGATTAGAGAGAACTACTCCGAGTAACTTCTGTGCACACAATTAATCCTAATAAATGGCTGGAGACTGACTAGCACATTTACTTTATGAAAAAGCCTCCGTTTATAACCTTTTCATTTAGGACCTTCTTTTGTTTGTCTGCCTTTCACAACTAGGCTCATTTTTCTTACTTGGAAGAATAAACTCTTCTGCTGCTAGCCCTCCTCAAAGCATTGTTTTAACCATTAAGATGTCTCCAAAATTTAACTTTTCTAAGTAATAGCAAATATAATAATCTTTAGTTTCCCTGATTTTCACAAATTCATAAAATATCGAATACAGATCAAAACACCTATACTTGTAAAGGATGAATTGTCATATGGCAAAGAAAAGAGAGTTTTAGTTTTGTATACCTTGCTGCTGCTGCTGCTGCTAAGTCGCTTCAGTCGTGTCCGACTCTGTGCGACCCCACAGATGGCAGCCCACTGGGCTCCGCCATCCCTGGGATTCTCCAGGCAAGAACACTGGAGTGGGTTGCCATTTCCTTCTCCAATGTATGAAAGTGAAAAGTCAAAGTGAAGTCGCTCAGTCGTGTCTGATTCAGCGACCCCATGGACTGCAGCCCACCAGGCTCCTCCGTCCCTGGGATTTTCCAGGCAAGAGTACTGGAGTGGGGCGCCATTGCCTTCTCCTTGTATACCTTAGGTGGCAATAATAATAGTAACAACAATTTAAACATGTGCACACGTGCATGCACACACATACATGTGTGAAATTCTCAGTGCAAGGATGAGGAAATGTAGCCCAAGTGTGGTTGTATAGCCCATCATATGTGTTATCTCTCAATAGATGATTATCTCTTTTCCAGAAGTAGTCATGACAATGGATATAAATGATATGGGAGGATACAGAGAAAAAGAACTACTGTTCAATAATTTTTAAATAGGTAATCTGATAGACATCTTAAAATTCTTCCATTTATGATTTCCTTTTTCACTTCAAGATGTCCAAGCCAAAATCCTATATTTTGCTTTATGAGGGGTCTAAATTAAGACAGAAATTTGGCTAAATTACTTCAAATTACAGTTACACTCAGTTAGCTGGAACCTAGTTTGATAATGCATATAACTATCTCTTCTAACTCCTACTTCCTGAGGAGAGGCCTCTGAAATCTACTTTGAGGAAAGACAAGCAAAACAGGACTTATCTTAATGGGAAAATATCCCCTCAACAAATCCTGGGTTGAGGTTCCTAATAATGCAACTGAAGCTCTTCAAGCAATTATAGCAACATAAGAGCCTTTAGTTAAGCAGCCTAGAAAGGATACAATTTAATATATATGATAACAGAGGATATTTTAGAATCTTCAAAGACTAGCATTGAAAAACACACTCAAAAACATTTAATTTAAATAATGTGGACTGCTAGAAATGTTTACTATTTTGATATTCTTGACTTCATGAAAGAAAGCTTTCGGTTCAATTCAGTTCAGTTCAGTCGCTCAGTCGTGTCCGACTCTTTGCGACCCCATGAATTGCAGCATGCCAGGCCTCCCTGTCCATCACCATCTCTTGAAGTTCACTCAAACTCATGTCCATCGAGTCGGTAATGCCATCCTGCCATCTCATCCTTTGTCATCCCCTTCTCTTCCTGCCCCCAATCCCTCCCAGCATCAGAGTCTTTTCCAGTGAGTCAACTCTTCACATGAGGTGGCCAAAAAGTACTGGAGTTTCAGCTTCAGCATCATTCCTTCCAAAGAACACCCAGAGCTGATCTCCTTTAGAATGGACTGGTTGGATCTCCTTGCAGTCCAAGGGACTCTCAAGAGTTTTCTCCAACACCACAGTTCAAAAACATCAATTCTTCAGCGTTCAGCCTTCTTCACAGTCCAACTGTCACATCTATACATGACCACAGGAAAAACCATAGCCTTGACTAGATGGACCTTTGTTGGCCAAGTAATGTCTCTGCTTTTGAATATGCTTTCTAGGTTGGTCATAACTTTCCTTCCAAGGAGAAACTTTACTGTCCCCAAATTACAGATTAAATTTGAATGAAAATAGCAATATTTTGTGGAATCTGTTTTGTTCTCACAATAAATATCTTTTGATGTTTAACAAGGAAGAGAATGGTTTTCCACATGTTCAAATTGACGTTGTTTTACTCAAACTTACTATGTTTATGATATCAAAAACAACAACAAAAATCACTTGATGAAAGTTCTACAATAGACCTAGATTTCTTGTGGTATAAGCCAACTTGATTTTTCCTTTATATAAAATAATTAATTTTGTAGCAAAAGTTAAGACTGGATATATGTTCTAGATAGCTAAACATCATATTTTAATTAATCTCAAATAAGATATTCACAGTATTACTTACATGTACCTAGGTGTCTGTGTGTCAGTCTATATACTAGATAATATATAATTAATGCTAAATCTATATACTAAATAATATATATTTATTTAGCTACCTACTCATTTCTCTTCATAGCTGTTCTCAACTATGATCCACACACTACTCCCCCAAAACACGAGCATATTCCAAAGGGAAGTTTAATTCCAGAAAGCTTAACTAGAGCAAAAATATTAACAAGTATGAACCTAGTACCATTGGTCTTTAAAAATAAGACACTGTAGTAATTGTAACAATTTTAGGACAATGAAGATATGAAATTTTAAAAAAAACAAACAACTATATAGTTCTGTCAAAGTTTCTCATCAAAGTTCAGTGTGCATATGAATCACTAAGGGTGGTAGCCAAATATGTTCTTTCTCAGGCTCATCCTCAGTCCTGCTAACTGGGAATATCTTTGGAAGGTACAGTGAAATATGCATGTCTATGAAGCGTCTAACACTGATCCTTGAGAATCACTGCTCTATAGATGTCAGCTATCTTCTTTCTCACTACTAGAGTCTTTTTTTTTTTTTTTTTTTCATTTTTAGTTGAAGTTGAGTTATTTCTGACCCTGCCTCTCAAGGGAAAGCTTAATGTAGGGGATCTTTAACTAATTCCAGTGAAATGGAGTTCTGTGAATTTAATAATAAACTGTAACGAGTGAGTATGGCTTTTAGTCTGCACTTAAGATACACAAATCAAGTATGTTACCTCCTTGTTTACAAGTCCCAGTGCCTCAGGAAGTCACACCTTCTTCATTAGGCATTGTTTTGTCCCTGACTACAACATCCTCTATTGGAAAACTGGTCATTCATTGCCTCATTCTCTTGCTAAGATTAAAACCCCACCTCTCTACTAACAGTCTTCTATGTAGGTAATCGAGCTAGCTCTGAACAAATACCCAATGTTCAGAACTCTGACTGTAACAAACCTCCTAGCTGATAAAAATCTGCACATCTGAACTTCTGAGGATTGCTCCTCTAAGAATGGGTATTTTTTCCTACTTGCTAAATAAAGCCTTTTATTCAACTTGTATCCCATTACCAAGTATTTACCAAGATTGTAGATAGTTATGTAATTATTAGACTCAGTGGCACCTACTGTCGATACCTGTTGATAAGAGAGCTCTCCAGCATCTGTTCACTTCAGATGTAGAGCCAGGTCCCAGGTCCTTTTTCACCTAGATAAATCACAAGAGATGACAGTTCCTTCTAATTAAAATTATATATATATATATATATATATATATATATATTTACACACACATACACACATATACGTGCTGAGTCACTTCAATTGTGTCCGACTCTGTGTGACTCTATGGACTGTAGCCTGCCAGGCTCCTCTGTCCATGGGATTCTCCAGGCAAGATACTGGAGTGGCTTGCCATTTCCTTCTCCAATATATATATGAGTTATTTATATAGAAAGAACATTATCCTACCTCACACCAAACAGCAATTATTTCCAGAAGGATCACAGTTCTAAAAAAAAGTTTAAACACCAAAGCTTTTTAGAAGAGAATACATGAATAGTCTTTGTAGCCTTGGATTAGGCAAGGATTTCTTCAGAGGACAAAAAAAGCACTAATCACAAAGTTAGATAAATGATACATTGGATATTTAAAGTTAAACCTCTACTGATGAAAAGATGAGTCAGTAAAAAGCAACCTACAAAAAAAAAAAAAAATCAGTATTGCAACAGATATACTAAAAAGAAACTTGTATTCAGGATATAAAAGAGCTCCTACAAATCAGTAAGAAAAGGACAATTTTGCACAGATACTTCCAAAGAATATCAAATAGCAATCAGCTACACAAATGAAATTTTTAGTGAAATAAACCCAGCAATAAAAAGCATATATTCTAGGTTTCTGTTATATATAAGTTCAAAAATAGACAAAACTTAAGAAGATAGAATGATGGTTATCATTCTATCTTCTTGATGGAGATAGATGGAGTTGAGGATGGACAGTGACTGGAAGGGAGCTTCAGAGGGCTTTTGGAGTGCTGTTGATTTTGACTTTCTCAGTTTGAGTGTGGTTACATGAGGGTGCATTCAGTTTGTGACAATTCATGTTACACAAACACAGGCATACACACACACACATAAACCCACACACAAAAAAAAACGATTTAGAATGTATTTTACGCATATGTTATTAAGCAAGAAAGAAACCATTTTTAAATGTATTTAAAAAGTTATTCTGAAATATTTGTATCTTAATGGTGCTATCATTGTCACAGCAATGGACCATATTACTGTCCCATTTTCAGACATGTCCCTTTGGCACTGAAATCCAATTCAATCAATTCAGAGTTTGAAGACATGAGCATTAGGGAAAGACTAATAGGATACAACAACAAATTTGCTAAATAAAACAAATGTCAGCCACATTTTACTACCGTCCATTACTGACTATCGTTAATTACTGTCAAACACTAATTATGCAATATGCAGCTTCCCCATATTTTAACTTGGGCAGGCCAAGATGGAGATAGAGGGAGCCTAGCGTACTGCAAGCAATGTGTGATTAGATTTCATCTGCTTGATAAAAGGGCTTTGCAACTGAGTCATGTCCTTTAGGAAATAAATGCTATAGGACATGAAATTCCAGGAAACAAGCAATCACAGGTTGAAATGTGTATTTTTGCACTTGATACACATCCAACAAACATCAGAGAGTCAGGTCTGTCCCAGAGAATGAGACAGCTTGTTTTGCCAGTTTTTTAATTCTGTGGCTGCTGAACAACTTGTTGTACGGCTGATGTTTTCTCCTTAAGTGACATTTCATCGTCCGCTGCCCTAAGATAGTCACCCTGTTTTCCCTTAATTGATACTTGTATGCAAGAGGCGGAAAATGGCTCAGCATTTCTTGCTAGATTAGGTCAAAACTGACAGAGGAAGCGGAGAGAAGATTGCATTACTTATACCCCTTATGGTTCTCTTCTGTATCTAAGGAGATTGCCATTTCATAAAATTTCTTTTGCTGCCTGAACATCAATTCAATAACACAAGCATTTAGTTCCTATTTACTTTTCTTTCTTTTTTTTTTTTTTTTAACTGCTTACCTGATCACCAGTGGGAAATTCATAAGCAGTTCCACTAACTCTCAACTTAATTTTTCTTCTTCATCCTTAATAAGATGTAATTGTATCCTTGGACCTCTCTTCCTTAAATGCTTCATTCTGTCTTTTCTATGGAGCCTTTACTTTTCTCTTCATTTGATTTATAACCAGAAGAATTAAACATGCCCCTGAAAGTTCAAAGTGAGGTTCCTGAAGGTTTTTTGATTTTGTTTTTCCCGGATTGTGGGGTATTCTTATCATAAGATTACTGTTTATAAATAGATGTGGTGGTATTTATTCTGATTCAAAGTTAGTTAAGAAGCATACCATGAAAATGCCACTGTTCATTGTGCAGCCTCAGTGACTGGGGATCCATTCTTCTGGGTCTCTTTTTACCAAGTCTTTTGGAAAGAGATTATGTCTTTAACAAAGTCATCAACAGTTCCCAGAATCTATAAGACAAGCCCACATTCTTTAATAAAGCAGTAATGTTTCTGTGCATGTGTGCTAAGATGCTTCAATTGTGTCCAACTCTTTACAACCATATGAACTGTAGACTGCCATGCTCCTCTGTCCATGGGATTCTCCAGGCAAGAATGGGCTGACATGCTCGCCTCCTGAGAATCTTCCCGACTCAGAAATCGAACCCAAGCCTCAGGTCTCCTGCATTGGCAGGTGGGTTCTTTAGCTCTGGCATCACCTAGGAAGCCCCAAGGGTGTCCTAATCCAGCTCTAATCCACTGTCTGTATCTAGCTTTCCAAACTATTGTAAGTAAGCATGTGTGTGTCCAACTCTACTCCAGAATTTTTAATAATTTTTGTAGAAACTGTGGGACCTGGCAAGTCTGTTTCTCAAGGTAGAGGCTCAATGATTATTTGAAATATAAAATATGTTGCATTTCTCCCAGTAGGATTGAGACTAGTGGGCTAAGGTGCCCAGGGAGTGAGCACTAGCAGCGCGATACTAAGGTTGCCTACCACAGTTTCATTCAGTACTTATTCTACTTAAAACACAGTTTATATTTTACTTATCATTTTCGCCATTTAGGATACCCATGTGCAAAGAGAATAACTGTATTACCATTTACCCATGAAGCTGATCTGCCTGACTTTGTCAGTAAATGCAGCATATCACCCAGATTTCTTGGTATAAGTTAACTAAATGCAAAGCCTTATTATAACATTTCCTATATGAAATACCTGTCCAGTCAAAGACAATGTTACCCAATGGTGTGGCTATGGTCAAATTCCTTTACTGTGATCTTCCTTTCTCATTATATTTGACATTTTTGAAACTGACTTTTATTGCACTTGCTCTGCTTATGAAAATGGTCTGGGGAAATTAGACTTAATAGAGATGTAGAAGCCACAGGGAAAAAAAAAAGAAAAGGAAAGCAAACTCGAAGGAAAGTGAAATTAAAATGTTATTTTGGTAAATGGCTGCTCTGGTGGAGATGACAAACAATCGTAATGCAAGTTAATTACTGACCTATCAGGAAAGTGTAGCATGGAGGTTGTGCCACACATTACTGGAGCAACCACAGCCACAAGTCATTTCCACAGGGGAACAAAGAGGCTGTGCTTTACCACAGATCAACAGAAGATCTTTCCAGGGGACAGAAGTGAGTTTCTCACAAATACAATATCTGTCTGTGGAGTTTCCACACACTCTTAGTAGACCTGGAGAAAGCTCTTCCTACACATTCCGGAAAAAGGAATGGGGTCATATTGCCACAAGAAGTTCCTGTGTGTTAAGGAGAGAGAACCTTGGCTTTGGGTGGTTACGGTGACCGTACAGGTCACTGTTACACAGTGGAAACCCAGGCTAACACCCAAGGAATGGGAAATCACTGGGGCACGCTCAGTACCAACCTCTGAGATAGTTCTCCTCACTCAGTCTTCAGTGGGAATCCATGTCAGGCAAGAGAGTCCTTCCATTTAGAGAAAAAATATCAAGCACCCAAAGAAAATTGAAACTTGAGGGAGACTTTCTCTATTGTTAGAACACAGAACCCTGCTAAATCCCAAGATGGTCATAAATGTGGTCTTTTTTTTTTTAATAAGAAACAAAATGGTTGTCTGAAATGGAAATAGGCTAATTTTCATATTTTTAAAATTTTGTATGATTTTCCAAATATACTTTAATGTTGCCTTCAAAGGGTATGAAAAGCATTGCTTATTTGCAGCCTCTTAACTTACCATGTAATATCCTTCGTTCACTGGTCCTTAGACCCACTAGTCAGAGTAAGTTATACATACTCTTTTTAAAATAAGAAATAAATTTGATCAGAAGTATTTCTATTGGTAATACTTTCCTGGGCTATATATTCTGGCCTTAACTAGGTTCCATATTTATTTTCCATTTCTATATTCTGCAAACATTTATTAAGTCTTTATGGTTTTGTCAGGAGGCACAGGGACATAAATAATTAAAGACTTACATGATCTATACTTAATATGGGTGCTCTACGATCATTTTATTCACTAGATCTCCATTAGATTTCCTTTGGAATTCTTGTTACCTTAGTTTTCCAGACACAGTTTCCCCCTGATCTAGGGGTCTGTGGCCATGGCAAGGATGTTTGGAGATGCAGCACTTGAGATCTGTCCTGGGACTACTGGAACAGGTGGGGACACTTTGGGGAAGAACCATCAATATCCTTCAACTTTAATTTTCTCTGTTCTGTAGCACAGAAATAATTTCATAGTGTCCATTCAGCTTCTCCTAACTCAAATAGTTCTTAAAATACTTTTATTTTAGTGTTTCTGATGGGAAAGAGATGTCAAAAATAAACTTTCTAATTCAAAAGGGCAGGCTACTGAGACTTAATATAATTAACAGAGTGCAACAGATAATCGACAGAGCAGCTATGAAATTTAGAATTAGACAAAATATCACATTCATTCCTATTTAGGCATTTGCAGTGTGAGTGGGAAAATCAGACCCAGAATATCACTGAGCCAACCAAGTCTGTTGAGCAGAGCCAAAGTTTGTGGGGCTTTTACGAAGTGCATTCTCATCACTGTTTCCTGTTTTTTAAACAGTATTGAAAGTGGAACTGGTGTAATATCACAAGCTATTCTTGCTCTTCTCTTGGTACATATAAAATCAGGAAGTCTAGAGAAATTGTGAAGGCAGCCTTAAGTTATTTACATTTAAATTTCTAACTCAAGGATGTTTATTTGGACAATTTTGTAAAATAAAATGAACTAATTCTTCAGTATTTTCCTTAGGCATCCACCATGGTTCTGTGTGCCTCCTGTAAGAATATAAATGCATTAGTCATCATTTTTTTCTAATAGAATTTAATAACAGTGATGATGATGATGATGATAAGATGTTATAGAAGGAATACAGGAAATACTGAATAAGCATGTAGATCACATGAAACAAACTTAATATGACATATAGTTAGCAGAAAGCTGGATATTCTGAAACTGTAAAGAAATAAGCATAGAAAAGGGCTTCCCAGGTGGCACTATATAAAGAACCCGCCTACCAATGCAGGAGACAAAAGAGATGTGGGTTTTGTCCCCAGGTTGGGAAGATCCCCTGGAGGAGGGCATGGCAATCCACTTCAGTATTCTTGTCTGGAGAATCCCATGGACAGAGGAGCCTGGCAGGTTATGGTCCACGGGGTCGCAAAAAGTTAGACATGACTGAAGTGACTTAGCACACAGGCACAAGCATAGAAAAATATTATTGATTTTACGATATACTCTACCAAATCTAAAAACTTGAGTGTCAGGGAGAAATGAAAATACAGGTGGAACAACAGAATATGATTTCAAAACCCTATGCATGTTCTTGGAAGAATAACAAGCTCTTCATTGCCTTTCTTAACACATCTGAAATTAATATTTCTAGGTTCCTGAAATTATATTCTTCCCCTGATGCTGGAAGCAAGTCATGACGGACCCTGGGGTTTGAGGGTTTCTTTCAACTCATAGTTGGGCAGACTTTATAATGGAGTTTGTTCCCCTAGAAACTTCGTTCATAAAGACTCAAAACTTAGAGTACCATGGCAGGCCATCACATCCCACAACTCCAGGAGACACCATTTACTAGAATACAATCCTGATCTCCTATCCTTAGTCACAAATGCTCCTTGCTTCTACAAGTACTTAGGAACACACATGAAGTAGAATAACCAAAGCTCTTCTACTTTAAGATGTGTTCCCATGTAGCCAGAAGAGTTTCCAGTATGAGACTCAGGTAAATGGTTCCTAAGGGTTAATGTGAAATCTGACTAATCATTTATGGTATTGTGTTAACTGCTATAATCACACCTCTCCCATACATACATCTAAGTGATTCACTGAGCAGATGGATTAAGTAAAAAAAAATCTAAGTAAGAATTGATGGCCTTTCAGCAATATTGACCCTGTGGATGAAATGGGGCCTAAGTAGGTGGGAGGGCTTTGGCAGCCAAAATGTTAAAAGGATCATAGTGTTCAAGGTAGAGGAAAAAGAATACTAGGGTGTGGGCGAGGGGAAAACGGGAAAGTTGAAGGAGTCTAAAGAGAAAGAACTATAAGTGGGATCTGAATATGACTTGCAAAATTTGATGTAAAACAGCCTTATCCACTTGGTGTTAGTGGTTTTTTAACAGGATGAAAAAGAATAAATCACCTCTGAACCCACAGAGTACAACAGTTAGAAGTTTCACAGCTACCAGTACAACTGTCATTTCTGGCAATTATATTTCCTTCCTCCTCTGTCCTCCCCCCTTTCCCAGTTCCTGCTGAAGGTGAGGGGGTCCTGCTTCCCTCTGTCTTGCACTCAATTCTTCCACACAAGATGTTTGTGTATTATGCCAAGGAAAGCCCTCTTCCCAAATTCTCTTCCTCAGAGTGTCTAGAATACTTGCCTCTTATAGTACTGGTTGGCTTAGGATGGTTGAGGCTCTCAGCTAATCCTTCAGCCTGATGAGAGGATAGCAAGATCATCAGACTTGCCCACATAGAGACTAAATGCCATTTCCTTCATGAAATCCTGCACTTGTCTTTTCCTTCAACTTCCTTAGTACTGTAGTATTTCTTCATAACACATGTCAAATTTTACCTTATAATTTTGCAATTATTTGCATACCTCTGCACTACCAAGCCCTTTGCCTCAAAAGCCCAACTTGTCTTAATTTCGCTCCAGCATCAGCTGGTCTTCTTTTGCAGACTTTCTCTCTCTACATCTCACCATTCCACCAGAGTCTAATGCCATTGCTTCTCTTCCCACCTGGGCACAACTCTTTTCTAATTTAGTTAGATTTATTTATTTATCACACTCACTAAACTACTATAAAGCACTTGGTTGAAGTAAACAAAAACACAAAAAAGAACCTCGACTATAGTGTCTGTCACTCAGGAAAGTCTCAATAAACCTTAAATAGGTAATTTATTTTCTGTGGGTAAGAGGAAGTTTGTGTCATTTTCTGTTTTCTTCTTAGAGCGACATGAAACCACCATATTACGAATATGAGAATAACTATGAATAGTATCAAGGGAATACCACTGTAAAACAAAATACAGAAGGTGTTGAATAAAGAGAAAAAATAAGAGTGCAATGTGTTTTCAACAAAATGTGAACTGGGGTCAGTTGAGAAAGGAAATGATAGCTAGAGGAAAGAGTGAGAGAAGAGAAATAACATTAATCAGTGTAGGGGGAATGCAGCTTAAAAGAAAGAGCTAAAGGAGAAATTTTGAAATTCCTTTCTGCAGATTGTCCCCTATAAAACAGGTGGGGAAGCCAGATAAGAGGTTTTTTAAAGAAATCCAGCCTGTTGACGGAAACCCATCGCCAGACAAATTATGGTTTAATTGTGAAATCAATACAAGAATGCAGATGTTGATTTGATGCTGAAATGTGTGCCATCTGAGGAAGCAACATTTCCTATAAATGGTGCATGGTGTGGCTATGTAAATTCAGTGGCTTCACGCTCTTGGTCAGAAGATAGTGGCTTTAGCTAGAGTATTTCCATCCCCAATGTGACAAACACACTATCTTTGGAGTATAAATCTAGTGAATAATGTGGAAGATCAAGCCTTGAATGAACTCCAAGGAGAATCCAGATTCTTTTAAAAAAGATTTATGTGTTTAATCCTTCAAGCATCATCCACATCCCTTGGACATTAGATCTTACCAATGCATTTACATTGCTGCCTATTTGCCTGAAATTTTGGAGCTCTGTAAATCTGCAGTAGTACTTCAGCTCCCAGTTTTTTAGCACAGTGGTATCAGAAGTGAAAAGGATGGTGCATATTATAGCAGTCCTCTTGGTTGACCATGCATCCTCACTCTCAGTTTTCTTCCAAAGACGGAACAAGGGGCCATGGACTTGTTCAAGGTCATGAAGATGGGCATTAGAGACTGTGCTGCCACTAGAAGTCATCATGAGTTCTTTTTTATGCAACTAGTCTAATTATAATGAATCCAAGGTCTCCATCACAATCACAGTGCCTAGATTCTCATTGTTTCATTCATAATTACTTCATTCACTGAAATTCTGAAAAGACTCATGCTTTTATTAGTAGCACTTTATCAATGTAAAAAATCCATAGATTTGCTTTATTTTGAAATAACATCTTCTTGGCGTTATTTATCATAAATAATACACAAAATAAAACCAAAAAAGTATTATCCTATACTGGGTTATATGGAAAAATAACTATATCATCTGCCTATGATTGCATTTACTTTTTAAAACACACTGATATATTTAACCTTCTATATCTTATTCTAGTTATATATAGAGGTAAGCTCCCTTAGGACTTCCCTGGTGGCTCAGAGGGTAAAGCCTCTGTCTACAAT
Source organism: Cephalophus harveyi (assembly GCA_006410635.1). Lineage (NCBI taxonomy): Eukaryota > Metazoa > Chordata > Mammalia > Artiodactyla > Bovidae > Cephalophus > Cephalophus harveyi. The sequence continues at coordinate 333,684 of SJYT01071403.1, forward strand.
GCGGGAGACCCGGGTTCGAGCCCTGGGTTGGGATTCCCTGGAGAAGGAAATGGCAATCCACTCCAGTACTACTGCCTGGAAAATCCCATGGACAGAGGAGCCTGGCAGGCTGCAGTCTATGGGGTCGCAAAGAGTCGGACACGACTGAGCGACTTCCCTTTAAGCTCCCTTATGCATACAGTAGTGGTCAGATTCGATCCATTTAAAAATTCTATTAAATGTAGTTGTAATCATATTTCTATGGAATAGTGGGGATAAAACTTCCTTATTTTATTACTTCAAAGTTGTATTTCCAATGTTGTCGAAAGAGCCTTTTTGTTCTCAATTAAATAAGTTTTTTAAATATGTCACTCATAGGATTATGAAAATGAATATATTTTAAATAAATGAAAATAAAATAAGTAGAAAAATAATTTGGTTCAGTCAGTTCAGTCGCTCAGTCATGTCCAACTCTTTGTGACCCCATGAATCGCAGCACCCCTGGTCTCCCTGTCCATCACCATCTCCCAGAGCTCACCCAAACTCATGTGCATCAAGTCAGTGATGCCATCCCGCCATCTAATCCTCTGTCGCCCCTTCTCCTCCTGCCCCCAATCCCTCCCAGCATCAGGGTCTTTTCCAATGAGTCAGCTCTTCGCATGAGGTGGCCAAAGTATTGGAGTTTCAGCCTCAGCATCAGTCCTTCCAATGGACACCCAGGACTGGTTTCCTTTAGGATGGACTGGTTGGATCTCCTTGCAGTCCAAGAGACGTGCAAGAGTCATTTTCGTGAGGGGGTAAAATAAATATTCCACTTCTTTGCATTCACTGTCCTTAAGTAAATTGTTAGTCTCTCCAATGCTTATTTTTCTCCTCTATAAAATCATAAGTATAATGTGAATATCATAGGAGCTTTATAAGGATTAAACCAGCTAATTGCCTGGCACATAGTAAATACTCAATAAATATTAACTTTTAAAAAAATACCACTCAGTTGCCTAATTGGTATAAGTTTTTCCTGATACCACTTTTCCTCCTATTAAAATGCTTTTATTTTTTCCTAATTACTTTCATGTCCACTCAACCAGAACATTACCACGATTCTAGCCCGGTTGTCTGTCCAACCAATGCAGAAGTACCAATACAATTGGCTCCTTAAAATATAATCCTCCTTTAGGATTATATTGACTTTTAAAACTGACTGATGACAGTTTTTTCTAATGTTGTACCCACTTGACCAGGTTAGCACTGACGCATCTGTATAGATGAGAGATGGAGACAACACTCAGGCAGAAGCGGGTCTGTTTCTAGAAACTTAGAAGCTATATTTGCATTGCAAATGTTCTATTTTAAATGAGTAGATGTATTCATTTGAGGAACTTGTGGGCAGGAGCAGCTGAAAAGGATTATGTATTTGGGAAGCAACTAAAAGCCCTCTTGGTCCACCCACCCAATTTATTTTCTTTGTTTTCTTTTTCTGAAGTATTCTTTTTTCATAGCCACTCCTTTAAAATTTGCCCACGCTGGATTTTCTTGGCTGAATCAGACTCCCTCCAATAAAATAAATGTAAATAAATAAATAAACAGTGTTGATATGTTGATTTTTCTCTTTCTTCATAAATATTATATCCAATAAGTTATTAATACTAAATCTAGTTCAGTTGGCAGATGGCAGTGGACAAAGGAATTTTAATTTTTCCCTGTGGATATTGCAAGTAGAGGTGGGGGCTAGGACTCTGAACCAGGCTAATGAGGCCAAGCCAACATATTTGATAGTCAGTGGGACCAGCTTGATTTGCTCTAAAGCCAATTTTATACACTTAAATTTGACCTTATTCACAGTTTTTTGGGTTTTTTTTCCCACTAAAAAAAAGTTGCTAGTAATAGTATCTGAAAGTGGTGTGGGATGGAGTGGCTAATAGATCAAAGACATTGTGAATGAAAACAGCATATACCCTGAAAATGCTTAGTTGGCAATAGCATTTCTATATAAGGGAGACCATATCATATTGTCATTAGGAGTTTCTTAATCAAATTAAGGAACTACGCAGAATTGAGTGTATATATTTGAATTGAAATCCTCTGGCATGAATACAGTAGAGTCGGAATATAGAGGTCCCAACTGATAAAAAGCAAACAAACAAAAAAACACACTGCAAAGTAACTACCTTCTTCCTCACCACTCAAAGAGGCAGAGACTTTATGCCGTTTTTGTACCTTAATGATGAATAGAGATGTCCACTCCACCAAGAGTTTTTCATAGAAAACTATGTATATTTAGAATAATATAATACTTTTATATTTTATCAGGATAACTGTAATATGCAGAAATCTACAAATTCTGATATCCCTGTGGAAACAGTGAATCCCACCCGCCAAGGCACTGGAGCTGTGCAAATGAGAATCAAAAATGCCAACAGCCACCATGACAGGCTGAGCCAAAGTAAATCCATGATCCTCACCGACGTTGGGAAGGTCCCTGAACCTGTAAGTCAGATACCCCAAGTTCCCTGATATAGAATTTTATAAAAAAGTAAAAAGGGGGGGCTAATTAGCCTTGTTTTATTTGTTTTCCTAATGTGCATGAGAAAACTGTTTTTGTAATGCATTTTATCTTGCCTACTTATAATCATAATAATATCCCCAGTTGCAAAGAAAAGCTGGGCTTAATCCAGAGTGATAAAGTGGATTTGGAACTAGACTGAAGAGCACCTTTGACTCATTTTAAGGGCCTCCACTATCATGCTTCAGTGTCATAAAAATAATGAGGTTATGCTAGCATGTGGTGTTTGTACTTCCAAATACAGTACATCACTTTGAAAAGCCAGAGGCTAAAATTAGCTAAGAATAAACTGAGAAAAAATATATTTTTAAAATGTGAAAACCTCTTCCTTAAAAATCTTCCAACAATATATGATATTGGAAATTACAGTCGGATTTGGAATGAGATTGAGCAGTGGAAATGGTGTGGCAATTTAAGGTTTGGAGAGGAAGCCATTTTGTCTCCATAATGTGTCATTAGGAAGATTTGAAATAAAATAGTTAGAGATGAACTCTACTGCCAATTGTGTCCCTGCCCCTGCACTCATCCTGAGCCACTAAACATACTGATTGCAACGAGTCTCCTCTGGTTAATTTTCTTCCATAATGGTGGTAACTTGCAGCTGAGGCCATAGGATGTTACAAAATTATTTATGCAGTGTTAGCCACTCTTTTGGACCCCGGATCTGTTTTGTTGCTCACAGTGAGAGCAAGAGCAAGAGATAGGTTAGCTGGGGATAGCCTGTGAGTCCCAGTCACCCTGCAGTAACATGTGAGCTATTAATTGAGTGTTCTGTTAATATCATAGGGGCCTATGAAATATTCAGCTCCCTAACTGAGTTATTAAATGAGATCAACTTGCTGAGTAGCATGTTACTGATTATATTTATTCCCCATTTTTCACTCGAATTTCAAGTGCAGAATTAACCCACCACAATTTCAGGAGCCAGAGGAATATATGATTTTAACCATTCTTTCTTCAGGTATTATAGACAGATGTAGCATGAGGAAGCCAGTGATTATATTTTGGAAGTGAGAAATATATCCCTAGATAAGGTTCTGAGACAAACATTTTTCTTTCTTTCTTTTCTCATTTAAAAGTATTGTCTGCTGGGAGGCACAACACAGTCAGCCTGACTTTGAAATCTGCTAAACCGTTCCTCAACCATGAACTTGAGACAGTGGTTAGAGTAAATTATTGGAATCTCTATAATGTATTATCAGTAAGAACTGTACCTTTGAAAAAGTTTAAAAGTTAAGTATATTTAATGATGCCTAACATATTTTATTGGCTGTGTTTAACAAAAGGCACTATGCCGCAGTTGTTTTTGACAAGCATGAAAACATCACAGCATGGGGCTGCAAAAGGAATTATGGAGAGAAATTACAAGTGATCCATCTCTCAATGAATTATCCACCTCAATAGCCCGCAGAACTCAGCTACCAATTAACACCTACTTTATTACATGTTGGGATGTACTTAATAACTTTCATGTGTTTATGCACTATTACCTTGACTGATGCCTCTTGTACAATTAGGCATAATTGGCATATCAATATGCAAAAGTTAAAAGGATTAACCCTCTTAAAACTAATGAGCATTTCTGTATCCAGCTGCTAAATGAGACAAAATTAGCATTTTTCACTTTTGGGCAGGATTTTATCATGCAGTTTCTCATTGTTGATATTACCTTGTTACATAACTTTAGTTTGGGGGGTTGTATGCTGGACTGCTGGAGAATCAGAGTTTTCCAAAGTTAAATTAGCTATAATTATCCCAGCTTTTGTTTCCGCATTCTTAGCCTCGGCAATATGTATTCCTCGATAAGGAACAAAAATAAAAGTTACTTTTGGTTATGTGTGCTCAGTGCATAATTATATAAAAGGGGTATTTTAGTGAGGATATGTCATTTCACCAAGAAAACTTGGCTCAGAGATACTGTATTGAAAGCTTGCCATGGCACTAATTTTCTTTCTGTCTCAGTTCTTTTCATCTCTTTTTTCCATGCACAATTTTCTGACTAGATACTGACAGAATGTAAAGTATTTTGGCATATTTATTCAAACAAGCCTGTTAAAGATATCTGCTCAAGCTAAACTAAGAACTTGATTTTTCAGAAGTTGGAAGTTGGGGTAAGGTCAAGGGGGAGATTTTGAACTTAGGAAAAGTGGGCGAAGATACACACTAAGATGTGTGCGGAAGTTCGCGTGTAGCATGATTTTCTGTAACAGACACAAATACATTTAATCTGTACAGAAAAAAATTGAGTATTTAGAAACTATATATGTAATATGTACCCTATTTATATATACTATTTGTTACTGGCATGCCAATTATGCAAATTAACAAGGACTTAGAGTATATAATAACTCAGTCTGATATTATATTACTATGATTTCACCTATAATAAAAAATGATAGCAATTCTAGGGTCAGATCTATTATGTAATTTTGTCATTAATTTATAAAGTCCTTTTTAAAATTTGATTAATTAAAATGTGTGTAGTAAGACTCTCATATAAAACTCTCAAATTTATGTCATAGGAGCCTATGTCCTTGATGTAGTAAATCGAGGAGTATTTGAAATGCCAATATAAACATTCATGTGACCCTAAACTCTGCAAACACAGGTGAATTTACTTGTTGAATTAAAAGTTTTTATTGCCTAAGTGCTGCAGGGAAGCATTCCAGTAAAATAGGTATCAATAGTCCATTAGCATTTTATTGGTGACATGCATCATTTTCTTTAAACATCAAAAAATCATTTTTACGTGGCTCATAAGATTGACGCCTTTTCAAAATTCAGAGAGGCCACTTTGCTTTCTAAGAAATGTTGGAGAGATGGGAAGTTTGGACATGGAATGACATGGTTAGTTAGAAAATTGCGTATCTGTGAGAACGATCTGGAGGTTTGGTGGGGAGGGAATGCTCTTTGGTCTCAGGGATTTGTTATCTCCCTGCTCCCTGCCCCAAGCACCAGAGACCCCTTAAAGGTGGACTGATGGTTTACCCGAACATGCTAAATACAGAAGCAGAAGGCTGAGTGAGCATAAACAGGGGCAAGTAAAGTGTGGGGCGAAAAAGGCTAATGTGCAATCCAGAGAATAGCTAACACAAAAGGTTTCATGTGACTTTGATGTTATTTGTAAGAGGGATGCCCAGCCCACTAGACAGCTTGAAAATAGATATTAATGAAGAGTTTAAATAGCCCAAGTCAGGAAACCGCAGACATAGGATTTGCAGGCAGGAGCAGTTCTGGCACTTAATACCGGTGTCTTAAGCAGCATCGTGTATGAATATTCACCATTTCCAGCTTGTAAACCCCACAGAGTGCATCACTCCATTCATAGCCATCATAGACAGGAAAATGTTTTATTTTTATTAGTGTTCAGATAAAGACTTAGTGCAAGCCATTTCTAAACATTAACATACAAGACTCCTTGTGCTTCTGTTAACAGACAGTGTTCCTTCATTTTTCTTTTCAATATATTATAAGGGGAAAAAAGGAAACACTTTTCCTTTGTTTCTTACTTCTGTGATTATAGGATACTTGCCAAAGTTGTGGCTAGCTAAAAAGGCAGACATAAAAATTGCTACTAAAAATATAAGCCTTCTGTTTAGCAGAGATTTTGAGAAATATTATGAGGCTGTAGGACTTATCCCTGTTTACTTCAAATCAAGCTTATAGTTAGGTTTGAGGCTTTGTTTGTATAAATTGTCCTGAAGTGGATCCTGATATTCAATTAAAATGACACTAAATCACATTGAATTGATAAGACTTGGCATCTCAAACAAAGGTAATTGCCCGTATTGGTTTTATACAAAAATAGCACTGCTTGGAAAATGTGCAGCCAACACAGACTGTCAACTCCATTTATAGATCAATATGTGAAAACCATTGATCAGGCAGGCATGTATAACAGTAACACTTTGCATTTATTTGTTGTTTTTATACCACATTAAGGCTTACAGGATTATAGGCTTCCTAAATATTTTGACTTCCTCATAAATATATGATCTGTTGCATGTTAATTAAATGAAAGTCTGCAGCCATTTCTAAAATTGTTTTTAGTTTGATGATTTCCTTTTATTGCTGTGGATTGTATGATCTGAAAATGGATTAATTTCCTTTTGCATAAAGATTATTAAAGCTTATTTTTAATGTGTCCTATTTAGTATAATATGTGGCTGCCTTTTTGCTTTGAAAAATATAGATACAGAAAATTATTTTCTCTTAGCTAGTGGCTGATCTTTTTTTATTAACTGGGCATTCTCTGAGCTCAGGGTAGAATTATTTCCTGACATATTTTGCACATGTTGTAGATAACGGGTCTTCCTGATTTTTCCTGATAGAATGAATTTGTTTTCTTTCTTTTCTTTTTGTCTAGCTCTGTAGTACAGGCATCTAATCAAACATTGTGTGGAAAACAAACTGATCATCTCAATTAAATTCTAGACACACACAAATATAATTTGAATTCTATTTTCCTGATTGGAGAACAAGCCTTACAAACTGTTCTTATACACTGCATCCTGCAGTTAAATCTTTCTTATCTCATCAATGTAAGGACAGTGTTTTGTTCCTAATCTTTATCGAACTATTGTGGATGACATTTGTAAGCCATTTTGGTTTATGAGGAAAAGCTGGAGGACAGTGGAGTGAGACTCTCCATAGATCCAAATCTCAGATATGACTACGAAATAATTTGTCTTCCACTGCAATTTTCTTTGCCACTGAGAGGTCAGTCTTGTTGAAAAATCTTTTTATATCCTCTATATACATTAGGACTACTGCTTTCAAGACAACACTTGGTTTTATATACGATATTAAAACAATAATAGAGAAACAAGTTTTCAGAAATAGACCCCTCCCCCCAAAAAATAAAGAAATCATGATATTCAAAGGTTACTTAAGGTAACCAGTCTTCTGTAAAGCAGAAGACAATATTTATTAGCTAGATTTTTTACTTTTACATAAAATGCCCTGGGGTGGGAGGGAGGAAAGAAGAATCAAAACCACTAGAGATTTCTTTCCTGTCCTTGCCATCTTATGTCATCTCATGCTATGAAAATCTTTAACTCTGTTTACCAAGCACAAATTGGACATGCCAAAGGTTCGGGAAGTTTTCATTGACAGTGTAGAGTCTGTACTTCAAAGAATGAGCTGGGGCTCTTGAGTTCATGTTCGAGCTTGCGTGGTTTCCATTTTAACTTGAGCATAGCTAAATTTGTTTATAATCTCCTACTGATTGAACATGGCGCTGAATGTACATGAGATACATTTTTTTTTTAAGTTAGTCCTCTGATTACTAATTTGAATCCAAAACTCTAACCTTGTTAGCATCTGGACTTATTTCCATAATAACAACCCCTTCAGAACCTACAAAGTAATGAATAATTGACAACAAATGAAATGTTTTGATAGTTGTCGGCACAAAGCATGTTTAATGTTTTGTGTTGCTTCCTAGCTAATTATGTAGATGACACATTTGTCAGACCTTGACTGCCATTAGAAACGTGTTTCCAGAGGGGAGAAAAACAGGCTATTCATAGAGTAATTAACTAGAATGCTCAATGACCTGTGAGAGATTCAAATCGCTGCCAGTTCAGACATTGTTTTGTTACAGAAGCAGAGGGGTAATTAAAATTCCAAATTACAGTCCTATGATGGAGCATTTGTTTGTTGACAGTATACTCTTACTCTAGTTTGTTAATTCTTTTTAAAATTGCTTCTAATCCATTTTATAGCTTTAGGAGTTCCGTCTTTGAATTTACTGACAACTAATATTATGGTAAATTGTACTTCAGTGGGGTGCTGCCCGCCTCACAGTTTCAAGGGAGCACAAGGTGGGTGGGATAAAAATAGCTCCTGCCCTAAACTGATATATCAGGTGCTGTCAGTGGGAATGCCACTAAACTGGAACATCTTGTTAAATGTTGCATTTCCCATTCTGTATTAGGGGGAAATGTCCTGGCAGAAAATAGAGATATAAAAAGGAAAGCAAGGATGAACATCTAAAAAGGAGGAAAAAATGCTCTCCCAACAAGAAATGACTGATTAAGGTGTTTTATTAGACAAGGAGGAAGAGAGAGGAGATAGGGCTGAGGATGATGGGGAAGGTGTTGAGATCAGTGCAGAAGATGTCTGTATGAGAGCTCTCTTGAATCACTCAAAAAACGGGTGTTTCTACAGTAGTAAACTCTATCTCAGGTCAATAATAAACTGTAGGACAGGGGTATCACGCATTAATTTTTTTCACAGTGTTATTGGCATAGTTTACAAATCTGGAAAGCTAACATAGCCTAAAAAAATCAGCTCAAGAGAAATATTTATTTAGGTTGCTGAAAGTGAGAATATAGTTTTATTAAAAAGATCTGACAGAAGTCACACGGTGTTTGATGCAGGCGAGCTGACAGAGGCATCCAGTGAGCGTTGATTATCCCGAAGTCACTGTCAGCTAGGATTGATTTTCACTTTCTCCGTTTATGTAACGGTTCCTGTAATACAGCTGACCCCGAATCACGTTACCTTGTCATTTCTCTGCATGGATCAAGAAGAGATGAGCTGAAAATAGCTAGACACTGACCTTGAACTTGCCAGAAAAGTGAGAAGTGACAGTGGGGTTTTTCTGTAGTACATGTACAGAGATGAAGGCAAACTGTGCCTTCTGTTGAGTTCACTGCAGCAGCACAAGGGGGCAGAGCAGTACTAGAGATTACAGGTAAAACTGCTTCTGCACCAGCATGTAAAGGCTCTGAAATACCAAGTTGAGTCAGAGGTCTCATTTTTACATCTTAGTGTAGACATAAAGGAGAATTACTGATGAATCAAAATCTCAGGTCCCCTGATGTTCATAATCAGTAATCTTAAAGTGTACATTCTAATTAAAAAAAAAAAAAAAAAAGGTGACCTAGTACTCTGTGTGGCAGCAACTATGCTTTTCCACCAAATTATTTGCAGCATCTCTTATTTAACTCATATAATACTCTTCACCCTTAAAATAATTTTGGAACCACAGTCACTATTATTTAGGGTAAAAGTGAAAGTGAAGTCGCTCAGTCGTGTCCGACTCTTTGCGACCCCGTGGACTGTAGCCCACCAGGCTCCTCCGTCCATGGGATTCTCCAGGCAAGAGTACTGGAGTGGGTTGCCATTTCCTTCTCCAGGGGATCTTCCCAACCCAGGGATCAAACCCGGGTCTCCTGCATTGGAAGCAGATGCTTTAACCTCTGAGCCACCAGGGAAGCCTTATTTAAGGGGGGTTTATGGCAAATTCCTAAGATGATATGAGTCATTTCAGGTACAGTTTTATCAGAAGCTGGGAACAGTCTTTTTAAACTTGGTTGTCATGAGTTAGTTGCTAAGTTGTGTCCGACTCTTGTGACCCCATAGACTGTAGCTCACCAATCTCCTTTGTCCATGGGATTTCCCAGGCAAGAACACTGGAATAGGTTGCCATTTCCTTCTACAGGGTATCTTCCCTACCCAGGGATCAAACCTGCATCTCCTGTATTGCAGACGGTCTCCTGAATTGCAGGCAGATTCTTACCACTGAGCCACCAGGGTTTGTTACACTATAAAGTATCAAAACCCCAAGTTAAAATTGGACAGTGTTTTATGATGATTATAGGCACAAAGAGGTAAAATGCAAGCTGCTAAATAATGTTTGCCATTTGATTTATGTTTTTATGTGCCTTGTATATTTTCCCATTTTAATACTTGCCTCAGTTTTCAAAAATTTTCTTTTCTTAGATCATCATTATAACTTTTATTAATCTAAAGCACAGTATGTTCAGAATATTGTCCTTTGATTGTTAGCACTTAGCACAAGTTAAATCATTGTTGTACTGATGTGGAATGTTTCTTATAAATGACACTCAACTTGCCAAGTGAAGCAGAGAACTGAAGCAGATTGAGAAACAGAAGAACAAACACTGACTTTATCCCCTAGGTTGTAAGTGCCTTATGTAATGGCAAAATGATATCTTTGTGTGCATGGTTGCACAATAACATTGCAAACCTCTACAGTAATAAGATCCTCTCTTGCCTATAGTGGATTCTTTCTTTGTGTTATACATATATAGTAAATATACATACATATATACATCTCTCACTTCAGAGTGAGAGGGACATGTATATAAAATTTATATATTTGAGCTTATTTTTATATTCTAGGAAAAAGAGCTACATACATATATCTACAAGCTGAAATATCCAGATTGCTACAGTACTCTTCTTGCAATAGATTTAACTCAGGACAAACAGACAATGTTAAGATCTGAGAAATAAGTAGAATTCCAATAAATTTTAAGAATGAAATAAATGGATCACTTGGTTGCCAGAAATGAGGTTGAAAATATTCAGAACAACTGTGTCATCAGAGATCCCTAGTACCTTGTCTTTGTCTTCACATAGAAGATGATAGCTTGTGTTGCTGGAGCATAAGTCCTCCAAAGTAGGTCTTGGTGTGTGTGTGTGTGTGTGTGTGTATGTGTGTGTGTGTGGTGTGTAGAAGGGGTGGGGATAAGGCAGATTTACAGTTACAAAGTTGATGTGTCTAAAATTGATGTCTTGAAGGCAATCCTGAGGAAGAGTCACTTTCCTTTAGAGTCACACAATCTACATTGCATTTCTGTTCCTCAGAGTGTGCAGGGACCTCGTGTGTGCCCTCTCCCAGGTGGTAGGAAGCCCATCTCTAAAGAGTTGATTAGCTTCTGCTTCGGAGACCAAGGCATATGTAAAGGTGTTGGCTGCTAAAACACTTCCCCAGAGTTGTCATTCCACCACCCTTCAGTGTGTAAGGCTTTTAATAAGGGACTCTAGTCCCTCATGTGTTCAGATCCAGTTTATTGTTACCATCTGTTTAATTACACTCTCAGGTTTGTGTTGGGAAGCATGAAAGTATGTTATCCAGCCTTTGAATCCCTGCATTCCTAAAGAGATGTGGCTAAAGTGCATGTCAGTTTTCAAAGAGCATATTAAAAACTGATAAGCAGAACTGTCTCCAAACAACACTATGTAAGAAAAAAGACATTATTTTTTATACTAATGCATGTTGCATGTAATTAGCAGATGTACACTGATGTGGCACTTTCTCCCAGAAATCATGCCATCTTCTTTATCCACAAACTCATATGCTTTTTCTTTGTGACGATGGATTTTGATTCCCATTCACTTCTAATGCACTGGCAATAAGTTTATTGGGGAAGAGATATGGAATTTGAGTTGTAATAGGATGTATAGCTGTCATATGCCAAGCAAGTTTAAGGATATGCTAAAATGGGAGATAAATAATATACTCCAAAAATGAGAAGAGACTCTTTGGGGAAGGTGAAAAAATCCTAGAGGAAGTTGCTTTATTCTTTCTCTTCTCCCCCTCATTATTATTATTGCATTTCTTTCTTTTTTTTTTTTTTGGAGAAACACCAGAATTTTTTTTTTTTTTAATGGTAGCTCCTGTAGTCACCATGATATGGTACATTTTTCCGCATGTAAATACCTTTGATAAAATTACACTGACCGACTCAGACCTCTCACTCATTTATGTACAAATTACTTTATATACCAGCTTTTGGGTGAAATAAAACTTAAAATGAAACAAAGCCAAATTCTGGTCTTTAAATATCAAAATGTTGTAGAGGTCTGGCTCTGAAAACCAAAAGAAAATAAATTAAGTGTTTATACTTTCTAAACAAACAAAAAGACAATGGCTGCTAGTGTTTTATTTCTTTTGTCCCTGAGATGATTTCAATAAGCTGGTTTCCCTGAGATTCAAAGATATTTGAGTAACAGTGTGTTTGAAAATGTCCAGAAGCACTACTCTTGTTTTTATTGTGAGTGCCTTTCTCAGTACCATAAACACAAACAACCATGGTACTGTTCTTTTTTTTTTTTTTTAATTCCTTCACGGGGAAACCAGTGCTGTTCTTGCCTCGTAATCTTGTTTCTATGGAGGAGGAGGAGGAATGGTGATGACACTAACTTTCCTCCACTCCTTTTGGACACCTGACCTGCTTTCTTTCCCACAGGGTAAAAGGAAACTGCAGACTTCATATTTCCAATGAGAAGGGACATGTGTCTCCTTGCATTGAATTGTCTTAGATCATATCATGTAGCACAAAGTGACCCAATAAAGGAAGACAGGAAAACAAAGTGACAGTTTTGTTTGCTCAAATATAAACACCAACATCGAAACATGGAGGCAAATCCTAGAGGTCCAACCGCCTAGGAATTAAATAGCAAGAAGTACTGATAAGTAGTGATATTCTGTACTTAAATAAAATGTGTTCAAGGTGTAGTCAATAATCATCAGGGAAAAGATAATGAATAAATAAGCTTAGTTCAGGTTAGACAAACTGATCCATGAGAAAGTGAATCTAGCTTTGACAATACATCACCCACTGTGGTCTTACCTATCAATCATAGCCTGACAGTGGGTAACCTTACATGAGGACTTCCTCTTTCACCATGTATTATTGACACTGGAAATGTGTCAATGCCAGTAACACATGATCAAATAGAAGGGAAAGAACTTTACATTCCTGGATGTGCTATCTTTAACCTCTGTACTTTTAATATTATCCTTTAAAAAAAGGAAAAGAAATTTTCTTTCTTGTCTTTAAAGTACTAATGAATAAGGTTTTACTGTCACGCAGATTATTAATTTGGCATCTTTTTGGTTCTCATCTATAACACATTTTAGATAATAATAAAACCCTGAATATAAGGGACCATTACAATTGATAATGTTACCCTGGTGTACTCCATCTTACATAACAAAAATCCTGGAAAATGTCACCCAGTAGTATGTTCTAAGGTCCCTTCATTAGTAATTTCCTGCTCACAAAGTTATGATCATCCCAACGCAGCCTCTGTTTGTGTCCCTTTAAGAGACCCCAGAGTGGAAAATGGGTAAGCAGGTCAACTACTTTCATCCGCTCATTCATTAGTCTATTTTTCATTTGGCAGATATTTATTGGCAGCTATCAAAGACTGCTTTGAAAACTGGGGACACAAAGCATAAAGGTTCTCTGTTCTCTGAGAGTTTACATTCAAGTGAGGTAGAATCTGGGTATAATACCCCAGACTCATCCTGTTTGCTTCCTAGATGTCATCATTGTTACCACCTGCTCTTCCTCATTCTCCATACTGATACTAGCATTGCCTACCTTTCACCTTGCCACAAATATTGTATACAGTGTTTAAAAGATACTTTTGAAATAGCAGAACTTCACTGTCTCTTCCTATAGATGCATTTCTGTGGGTTGTAAGTCTCAAACAAGAGTTTTTTTGCTTTTTTTTTTTTTATGTGAAATTGTGGAACTCCAACCTGATTTTAGCCTATTAATACTTTAAACTCTCTTTTACACACTTTGATCTATTTCCCATGTAAATACAATATTTCCTTTAGCAAATCCAAGTTATTAAAGTTCTTTCTTTGGTAACAAGTAATAGTGCAAGTGTTCCCAACTGGTTCAATTTATAATGCCTTTTTATCCATCACCCATTCTTAGTCCCTCTTCCGTAGTTTTCATGAACTTATTATGAATGTTTAACTGGAGTAGTTGAAATAATAATTTTATGACTACAAATTAAAGTGTTAGAATATATACTTGACATCTAGGACTGTTTATGCTTTCAATATGAAGACTGAACACAGAACTAATTTAGAAGTTTACAGAGCATTCAAAATTTTCTCCAAGTTCTTGACTCTTCAGTAATTTTTAATGTGATCTTTCCTGTTGAGATCTGACTGAATATTGTCCTCCAAGTACCCATGCTTTGTTGAATTTTGTGGGGTTAATCATGGAAGGAATGATTTAGTTTATAAACCCACCTAAGTGGTCCCTATCTTTAGTGTTATCCTCATCTATTTAAGAGGAGCATGCCATCATAGTCTTTAAAACCCATTGCTGGCTATGACACTAATGCGCTCCTACACTGAAGCAAAGAGGCTAACACTAACCAAAAAGCAAAGATCAGAGAGCATAGGCTCAGCTGGCAGTATGAGCTATATTAAGGCTTGCTCTATTCAGGAGAAAAAAAAGAAAGAAAGAAAGTAAAATGTTTTGAACAATAATTTCTTCAAATTGCATAGGCAAACTAGGGCCAAAATACAGCAATATCCAGGTTTTGTACTAAACCAGTCAGTTGACTAGTTTAAGGATTTAGCTCCATGTAGAGCAAAGTGACTCCTAGATATTGATGAATAAAGGCATATTTCCCTTACTCTATCTCACATCATAGACTGCCTTTTTTTGTTTGTGTTTTTTACAAACTGAAAGTTTGTGGCAACCCTGAGTCCAGCCCTGAATCGGCGAGATTTTTTCCAACAGCATTTGGCTATTTCATGTCTCTGTGTCACCTTTTGGTAATTCTTGGGATATTTCAAAATTTTTCACTATTATTATATTGGTTATAGAGATCTGTCTGCGATGAGTGATCTTTGATGCTACTTTTATAATTACTTTGGGATTTTTTTAGAAATAAAGTATTTTTTATTTAAGCCATGTACATTTTTTAGACATAATGTTATGGACACAAGAGACTAAAGTATAGTGTCAACATAATTTTTATATGCACTGGGAAATCAAAAACCTTTTTGTGACTAGCTTCATTGTGATATTAGCGTTTTGCAGAGATTTGGAATAGTATCTGCAGTGTCTCTAAGGTATGCCTGCACTTACTTGGTCATGCACATAATAGGTTCTACTGAGACTTCATAGTTTCTTAATTCTCTCGCGTGTGTGTAACTGGGCAGAAGTCTTCCATGAGTATGGACGAGGAAACCCAAACTAGATACTGGATGCATTAAAGAGATGTTTGCACCCTTTGACTGTCAATCTGAGCTTTTCTCTACTCATGTTGACCCACCTTCTGAGCTCCCCACCTTCTGCCTGAGTGCTTGCTGAAGCCAGTCTTGGGAGGTCTTTGCTTTGCAAGATCACTAATGTATACTTGGAAATCCAATGGTTTCCTTTTACTTATGCTTCAAGGATTTATTTAAAGACAGTGTCAATTTCATATATACTTGTGACAAGAGGCTCATGGTCTAAAGTAGGGTTTGCAAGCAAGTGAATTATCCAGTTTTTCCCATAGGTATTTTTTGCTTGGGATTTTGCTTTTAAAATTTTGAATTTGTTTCTGGCTTACTTCACTCTGTATAATAGGTTCCAGTTTCATCCACCTCATTAGAATTGAATCAAATGTATTCTTTTTAGCGGCTGAGTAATACTCCATTGTGTATATGTACCACAGCTTTCTTATCCATTCATCTGCTGATGGACATCTAGGTTGCCAGGTTTGATGCATGATACAGGATGCTTAGGGCTGGTGCACTGGGATGACCCAGAGGGATGGTATGGGGAGGGAGGAGGGAGGGGGGTTCAGGATGGGGAACACATGTACACCCATGGCAGATTCATGTCAATGTATGGCAAAACCAATGCAATATTGTAAAGTAATTAGCCTACAATTAAATAAATTTATATTTAAAAAAATTTGAATTTGAAAGCCCTTGGTTGGAGTAGCAGTGTCTCTCATCAATTTATGCTACTGCTTGGCCCTGAACAGATTTCAGTTTATAATCTTAGAGCCTTTTCAGTGACTCACTATTTAGAATTGAGAACATAATGTGGCAAGTCAGAGATGACAATTGTTAGTTATCAATTTGAAAATTTAGACGATGACAATTGTTAGTCATACATTTGGAAATGTAGTCTCTGCCACATTTCACTGAGAGTGTGAAAACATTCTGTTATATAGCTAAATATGAATTTTCTTATTCAGATTTTTTTCATGTGGGATTAATTTCAATTTTAGACTCATACATTATTATAAATTAAAAAACAACTTGCTGCCTTTTAGAAAACACTAGATTATCTCTGGAAATAGTGTTCTTGTTACCAAGTTATAAATATTCTGTTTATTCTGGTTTATCTGTAATTTAACTTCTGTGAAGTTTGTTAAATATTTCTTAAAACTTGATGATAAGCTGCTTTATATTTAAGTGAAGCAGTACACTTCTAAATATTATAAAAAAGAATCACACCAGACCCTTAGAAATGAGAAATGATACTATTTGACAGTTTATAATATTATACAAAATTTAAATCAACTTATATTTGACTAATCATCTTATTACTTATCATTTACTTTGCATTTTTACTAATTAAACTTAATTTGAAGGCTATTAAACTTTGTTAGAATTTTTATTTCTTTTTCAGTTGACATGTAATATCCCATAAAAAATGAGACACAGAAAAAATGAACCTTACAAATAGTCTCAACACAGCTCCTTATAGCCAATTTTTTTTTTTTTTTTTGAGCATGGGCTTTACCAGGTCAGAAGCTATGTCCCTTTATGGAGAGAAGATAGGTTCACATAAGGAAGAGAAAAAGTCCTTTGAAACGAAGATCAAAGAGCTCTCAGAGGTCTTTAACTTGCATCTTGCATGCTGAAACTGACCCCAAAATGTGTTTTGCCTGTCCCAGTTTCCTTCTTGTTTTTTTTTTTTTTTTTAATTGAACTGGCATTTTAACATTGTGAACTTTCACAAAAATTTGTATCTGTGACACATCTCAAAGTATCAGCCATTCTGGCATCACAGGGCTGGCTCCCCAAAGAGTAGGCAGTAACCAGCTAAAGGTAAATAGATGTTGCCCTGTCTAGATGCATCAAGTAGCCCCTAGTTCACCACATTTAAATCCAGGTTCTCTTCACTGGGT
Organism: Cephalophus harveyi; assembly: GCA_006410635.1. Taxonomy (NCBI): domain Eukaryota; kingdom Metazoa; phylum Chordata; class Mammalia; order Artiodactyla; family Bovidae; genus Cephalophus; species Cephalophus harveyi. The sequence goes on from SJYT01071403.1 coordinate 350,932, forward strand.
CCTGTTACCTACCTGACATCTGAGTTGGCAATGTCAGCTTTAGAGCTTCCATTCCAACCTTTTTTAAATGCCCACTAAGGACAAAGAGAAGCTGTGTTATCATTCAGGTAACCGCAAAACTAATGTTTCCATTGAACATAACTTTTCTAAGTGGCCTCTTCCAGATGAGAATAAGGTTTGGAAATAGGAAAACGTGGCTCATTTATGTACTGAAGTGGTTATTTACATAAATGAGACTTTGGAAAACATGATCCTCTGTTGATTCCCAGAGACACTAATTAATGCCCCTGTGGCACACAAATCTCCAGTGACAAATCAGAGATGCAGTCGTGGGGAGATGTGGCAAGTCTCTGTCCCTGAAGTGCTCCCTCCAGGTTCAATCAGAACTGTCAGGGCAAGTGTCACACAGAGACTGTGATGCTCTTGTTAGTTATGAGTTGGGTACATGTTCAGTATTTTAACCAGTAACATTTGACTCTAGCCAGGATTAGAATTATTTTTAGGCAGTGTAACCCAGGCATAAACCATCCTCTCAAGCACTTCTACATGATGGGTTACCTTCAAAGTGCTTTGCCACTTCATGGAAGCAAATTGGAGTCTGGTGATTATAAACACGGGTTAGTGCTGAGCAGACATGGGGAAAAAATCCAGGCTCTGCGGCTTACTTACTGTGTTACTTTGGACAAATTTCTTGATGGTTTGGGGGCTTCCTAGCTACATTTTTATTTTATTTAAAAAATTTTTAGTTGAAGGATAATTGCTTTACAATAGTATGTTAGTTTCTGCCATATATCAATATGAATCAGCCACAGATATACATATGTTCCCTCCTTGAATCACTCTCCCAGCTCCCACCCCATCCTACCCCTCTAGGTTGTCACAGGGGTGAGCTCCAACTGTGAGCTCCCTGTATCATATGGCAAATTCTAAGTGGCTATCAATTTTACATATGGTAATGCATATTGTTTCAGTGTTACTCTTTCAATTTTTCCCTCTCTTTCCTTCCCCTACTGTGTCACAAGTTTGTTCTCTATGTCTGCATCTCCATTGCTGCCCTGCAAATAGGTTCATCAGTACCATTTTTCTAGATTCCACAAATGTGTTTATATATGATACTTATTTCTTCTCTTTCTGACTTACTTCATTCTGTATAGTAGACTCTAGATTCATCCACCTCATTAGAACTGACTCAAATGTGTTCCATTTTATGAATAATGAATAATATTCCATTGTATATATGTACCACAACTTCTTTATCCATTCCTCTGTTGTTGGACATCTAGGTTTACACCTAGGTTTACATCTTAGCCATTGTAAATAGTGCTACAGTGAACATCGGGGTACATGTGCCTTTTTAAATTACGATTTCTTCAGGGTATATGCCCAGTAGTTGGGTCATATTGTAATTTTATTCCTAGTTTTTAAAGAAGTCTCCATACTATGAATGTAAAAATATCAGTTACCTATAGACTGATGAAAATTAAAGGAGATAATGGATGTGAGAGTTGGACTGTGAAGAAGGCTGAGCCCTGAAGAATTGATGTTTTTGAACTGTGGTGTTGGAGAAGACTCTTGAGAGTCCCTTGGACTGCAAGGAGATCCAACCAGTCCATTCTGAAGGAGATCAGCCCTGGGATTTCTTTGGAAGGAATGATGCTAAAGCTGAAACTCCAGTATTTTGACCACCTCATGCGAAGAGTTGACTCATTGGAAAAGACTCTGATGCTGGGAGGGATTGGGGGCAGGAGGAGAAGGGGATGACAGAGGATGAGATGGCCAGATGGCATCACTGACTCGATGGACGTGAGTCTGAGTGAAATCCGGAAGTTGGTGATGGACAGGGACGCCTGGCGGCCTGCTGAGATTCATAGGGTCGCAAAGAGTCGGACACGACTGAGCGACTGAACTGAACTGAATGTCTATAACAGGTGCTCATGGTAAAGAACCCACCTGCCAATGCAAGAGGTGTAAGTGATGTGGGTTTAGTCTCTGGATCAGGAAGATCCCCTGGAGTAGGGCATGGCAACACACTCCAGTTTCCTTGCCTGGAGAATCCCATGGACAAAGGAACCTGGCAGGCTACAGTGCATAGGGTCACAAAGACTCAGACATGACCGAAACGACTTAGCATGTAAACAGTGTATATAATCTACTAAGTATGACACCTGGGCACAAGTGTTCAGAAATTGTAGAAAATTGTCATTATAATCATGCCACTCATTTGAAAAAGGTTGTACAGACCTAGCACTGTAGCTTTGGTATTTCCTACGTCCCCTCTGCCATTTGACCAACATCTTCCAGCAAACTGGCTCCAATATTCACCTGTGTTCAAAAACATTTTGATTCAACCATCTCGAGCTCTTACTCAACGTATTCTGGGTTTATTTAAGCTTTTAATCCTTAGACAAAGATCTTCTGATATCTGATACTGTTTTTAGAGTAACACCTGCTGGTATCCATCCTCAGCTATGACTCAGGGTTAACTCCTATGTTACAGTAATACAAATCTTTGCCATTTGGCTGCATCTGCTATGTACCTTGCACTGTGCTAAGTGCTGTAATGGAGAAGAATTGATTAAACCCTCACACCAAATTTAAATGATGGAACTGAGACATAATTCCAAGGATGGCTGATACCAAAGTCCAAGCTTTGGCCATTGTGAGCCACAGTCTGCATTATAGCTCCTAACCCTGAAGCCCTACCTTGCTGTTGACCCCATGGTGACATTCTGCTATATTCAGTCTGGCCCATAGTACAAGCAAGAAGCAGACATACATTTTCCTTTTATGCCAATTAAAATTTTATTCAACTTTAAAGAGTGAATTAAAACTCAGTCTCTTACCCAAGAGTTTTTCAACTGGCTTTTCCCTCATTTGAACTCCTACAGCAGTTATTCATTTGATTAATTATATAACTTTTCATTATGCACAGCTTTAATGTATTTCTTTATGCTTTATTTTGAAAATGTATCACTCTTTATTATAATTTAAGGTTTTATATCTTCCTATTATATAATCCCTACTAATCTGAAAGTTCCTAGAAGTCGGACATTATACCTAACCTCAACTGAACCTGACTAAAAATGAGCATTTCACATGTTTTTAAAAAAATTTAAAGTGCTTTTAAAAAGTGTAAAATATTATGTGGCTAATAACACCTAGTGATATCTCTTTTAATTTCTGAAGAAATCATCTCTGTAACAAAATATATAATTTTATCTGTATGACAAGAATGAGGAAAAAAATATAACCTAGGGATATCTTATAACTGTAAAACTAAAGAAGTTGAATTGAGAGCAGGAAAACCCCAGTAGCCGATCTGTGCTTCTAATCCTGAACAGTGAAGTCATCATTGCATCCATTGAAGCCCAAGTAGGTAGCTCATCTCTTTGACGCCTTCCTTGTGATTCAGAAATAATGGTTTCTTTGCTGGCCAAACACTAGGAAAGAATCTCTGTACCGTGCAGGTGTTGTTTTATGAAACAACCAGAATTCGGTTCTTTATCCTTTCTCCACCTTATTATATCCACCCAGAGACTGAAACTCCCAGAAAACACTATTGTAGAGATAGTAGAAGACTGGCAGTAGAATAAGCATTTAGTTCAGTTCAGTTCAGTCGCTCAGTCGTGTCCGACTCTTTGCGACCCCATGAATAACAGCACGACAGGCCTCCCTGTCCATCACCAACACCCGGAGTTCACTCAAACTCACGTCCATCGAGTCAGTGATGCCATCAAAGCAAAGAAGTAGAGGAAAAGAACAGAATGGGAAAGACTAGAGATCTCTTCAAGAAAATTAGAGATACCAAGGGAACATTTCATGCAAAGATGGGCTCAGTAAAGGACAGAAATGGTATGGATCTAACAGAAGCAGAAGATATTAAGAAGAGGTGGCAAGAATACACAGAAGAACTGTACAAAAAAGATCCTTATGGCCAAGATAATCACGATGGTGTGATCACTCATCTAGAGCCAGACATCCTGGAATGTGAAGTCAGGTGGGCCTTAAAAAGCATCACAACGAACAAAGCTAGTGGAGGTGATGGAATTCCAGTGCAGATATTTCAAATCCTGAAAGATGATGCTGTGAAAGTGCTGCACTCAATAGGGCAGCAAATTTGGAAAACTCAGCAATGGCCACGGGACTGGAAAAGGTCAGTTTTCATTCCAATCCCAACAAAAGGCAATGCCAAGGAATGCTCAAGCTACCGCACAATTGCACTCATCTCACATGCTAGTAAAGTAATGCTCAAAATTCTCCAAGCCAGGCTTCAGCAATACATGAACCGTGACTTTCCAGATGTTCAAGCTGGTTTGAGAAAAGGCAGAGGAACCAGAGATCAAATTGCCAACATCCGCTGGATCATGGAAAAAGCAAGAGAGTTCCAGAAAAACATCTATTTCTGCTTTACTGACTATGCCAAAGCCTTTGACTGTGTGGATCACAATAAACTATGAAAAATTCTGAGAGAGATGGAAATACCAGACCACCTGACCTGCCTCTTGAGAAATATGTGTGCAGGTCAGAAAGCAACAGTTAGAACTGGACATGGAACAATAGACTGGTTCCAAATAGGAAAAGGAGTACATCAAGGCTGTATATTGTCACCTTGCTTATTTAACTTCTATGCAGAATGTGTGTGTGTGAAGTCGCTCAGTCGTGTCCAACTCTTTGCGACCCCATGGACTGTAGCCTACCAGGCTCCTCCCTCCAAGGGATTCTCCAGACAAGCGTACTGGAGCGGTTTGCCATTTCCTTCTCCAGGGGATCAGAGTACATCATGATAAACATTGGAATGGAAGAAACACAAGCTGGAATCAAGATTGCCAGGAGAAATATCAGTAACTTCAGATATGCAGATGACACCACCCTTATGGCAGAAAGTGAAGAAGAACTAAAAACCCTCTTGATGAAAGTGAAAGAGGAGAGTGAAAAAGTTGGCTTAAAGCTCAACATTCAGAAAATGAAGATCATGGCATCCAGTCCCATCACTTCATGGGAAATAGATGGGGAAACAGTGGAAACAGTGTCAGACTTTATTTTGGGGGGGGCTCCAAAATCACTGCAGATGGTGACTGCAGCCATGAAAGTAAAAGACGCTTACTCCTTGGAAGAAAAGTTATGGCCAACCTAGATAGCATCTTCAAAAGCAGAGACATTACTTTGCTGACTAAGGTCCGTCTAGTCAAGGCTATGGTTTTTCCTGTGGTCATGTATGGATTGAGAGTTGGACTGTGAAGATGGCTGAGCACTGAAGAATTGATGCTTTTGAACTGTGGTGTTGGAGAAGACTCTTGAGAGTCCCTTGGACTGCAAGGAGATCCAACCAGTCCATTCTGAAGAAGATCAGCCCTGGGATTTCTTTGGAAGGAATGATGCTAAAGCTGAAACTCCAGTACTTTGGCCACCCATGCAAAGAGTTGACTCACTGGAAAAGACTCTGATGCTGGGAGGGATTGGGGGCAGGAGAACCACAATATATTTCCAAAGGTGGAGCTAGAATTACCATGAGCACTGATAGAATGGTGGGCTTGCATTTAATATAATTATACATAATTAGCATTTAATTATATATAAATATGATTAAATAAAATATACAAATAGTCCTTTACATTAGAGGAACAGGCAGGAATAGCTGAGGATACTCCCACCTGTATATTACAGCACTATACTAGTCAGTCCTATTGACTAAACATTTGATGGAGAATTTTGGTTACCAAACAGTTCTCAGGCTGTATCTAATTCCAAGATGGGAATTTCACTACCCCTCTGGATAATGAATTCAGTCCAGAAATAGTCACATGATCTTTGTTACAATTAAAGATTGCATTTGGCCCCATGAAACAGAAAAGTGGACATACTCACTTAAACGACTAATGGGCTTCTTTTTGTGTGTAACAACAATGCAGAGGTAGTGACTACCAGGCAGCTGTGGTGCTCGGCTCAGCAAAATATCAGACACAGGCTTCTCTGGCTCACCCTCCTTAGAATGCAGTTTATTTCCCGTTGCTAATCTTCTCATGGCCAGCAGATGGCTACTTTACCTTTAGTATTTCAAGTGCATTATAGGCAGGAAAAAAGACAAGCTAAGGGCAAAAGGCCTGTGCAAGCTAAACCTACTGTCTTTTAAATAGCTTCCACAGAAGGTCCGTTCAGTGATTTCTACTTATATCTTGTTCAAACTGTATCACATGTTTAGTTAATGTTTACCTTCAAGGAAGACTGGGGTGTAATTTTTTGATCAGAAGACTTCCCTGCTGCAAACAAAATAATATCAGATAGAGATAAGGGCTAATGAAAGATCAGAGTTAAAGGACAGAATGAAGTAGAGTGAGGTTGGAGTGGAGCTGTTCCTTAGATCACACAAGGCTTTGTAGTATACTCTAAGAAGTTTAGATTTTATATTTGATGCATAATTAGATGACATTGAAGGATTTTCAGCATATGAGTGCCCCTGTTTGGTGGAAAATAGGTTGAGAGAAGAAGAAAGAAAATGGGAGTGCTATTTCAAACTATTCTTGATCCAATAAATCATGGTAACTTCTGCTGGATTGGTTGAGTGAATATAGATGGAAGAAAACAATTTAAGAAAATTTTAAACATAGAATTGAAAAGACTTTCAGATGGATTGAATGCAGGTAGAAAAGAAGTGGGGAGGTTTCCAGGTGTTTAGCTAGAGAAACTGTATTAATATCTGTGCCAATCACTGAAATGCAAAGAACCAAGAATAGAAAATAGATCTGACAATGTGAGATATCAAGTGGTCAGATTTGGTTATGGAAAGTTTGAGATTTTAATGACACTTCAAAGTCAAAGTGTCAAGGTGACAATGAATTATGTGAATTTGTAGCTCAGAGAATGGGCATGACCTACAGATATAATTTTTATGTCAACAACCAACGGATAATATTTAATGCCACATGTATAACAAAGAGCCCATCAGGATAAAGCATAGAATGGGAAAGACTAGAGATCTCTTCAAGAAAATGAAAGATACCAAGGAACATTTTATGCAAAGATGGGCTCAATAAAGGACAGAAATGGTATGGACCTAACAAAAGCAGAAGATATTAAGAAGAGGTGGCAAGAATACATGGAAGAACTGTACAAAAAAGATCTTCATGACCCAGATAATCATGATGGTGTGATCACTCATCTAGAGCCAGACATCCTGGAATGTGAAGTCAGGTGGGCCTTGGAAAGCATCGTTATGAACAAAGCTAGTGGAGGTGATGGAATTCCAGTTGAGCTGTTTCAAATCCTGAAAGATGATGCTGTGAAAGTTCTGCACTCAATATGCCAGCAAATTTGGAACACTCAGCAGTGGTCACAGGACTGGAAAAGGTCAGTTTTCATTCCAATCCCAAAGAAAGGCAATGCCAAGGAATGTTCAAGCTACCGCACAATTGCACTCATCTCACATGCTAGTAAAGTAATGCTCAAAATCCTCCAAGCCAGGCTTCAGCAATACGTGAACCGTGAACTCCCTGATGTTCAAGCTGGCTTTAGAAAAGGCAGAGGAACCAGAGATCAAATTGCCAACATCCGCTGGATCATGGAAAAAGCAAGAGAGTTCCAGAAAAACATCTACTTCTGCTTTATCGACTATGCCAAAGCCTTTGACTGTGTGGATCACAATAAACTGTGGAAAATTCTGAAAGAGATGGGAATACCAGACCACCTAACCTGCCTCTTGAGAAATCTGTATGCAGGTCAGGAAGCAACAGTTAGGACTGGACATGGAACAACAGACTGGTTCCAAATAGGAAAAGGAGTGCGTCAAGGCTGTATATTGTCACCCTGCTTATTTAACTTATATGCAGAGTACATCATGAGAAACGCTGGACTGGAAGAAACACAAGCTGGAATCAAGATTGCTGGGAGAAATATCAATAACCTCAGATATGCAGATGACACCACCCTTATGGCAGAAAGTGAAGAGGAGCTAAAAGGCCTCTTGATGAAAGTGAAAGAGGAGAGTGAAAAAGTTGGCTTAAAGCTCAACATTCAGAAAACGAAGATCATGGCATCTGGTCCCATCACTTCATGGGAAATAGATGGGGAAACAGTGGAAACAGTGCCAGACTTTATTTTTTTGGGCTCCAAAATCACTGCTGATGGTGACTGCAGCCATGAAATTAGAAGACGCTTACTCCTTGGAAGAAAAGTTATGTCCAACCTAGATAGCATTTTCAAAAGCAGAGACATTACTTTGCCGACTAAGGTCCGTCTAGTCAAGGCTATGGTTTTTCCTGTGGTCATGTATGGATGTGAGAGTTGGACTGTGAAGAAGGCTGATCGCCGAAGAATTGATGCTTTTGAAGTGTGGTGTTGGAGAAGACTCTTGAGACTAAAAAGCCTATTGATGAAAGTGAAAGAGGAGAGTGAAAAAGTTGGCTTAAAGCTCAACATTCAGAAAACGAAGATCATGGCATCCGGTCCCATCACTTCATGGGAAATAGATGGGGAAACAGTGGGAAACAGTGTCAGACTTAATTTTCTGGGCTCCAAAATCACTGCAGATGGTGACTTCAGCCATGAAATTAAAAGACACTTACTCCTTGGAAGAAAAGTTATGACCAACCTAGATAGTATATTCAAAAGCAGAGACATTACTTTGCTGACTAAGGTCTGTCTAGTCAAAGCTATGGTTTTTCCTGTGGTCATGTATGGATGTGAAAGTTGTACTGTGAAGAAGGCTGAGCGCCAAAGAATTGATGCTTTTGAACTGTGGTGTTGGAGAAGACTCTTGAGAGTCCCTTGGACTGCAAGGAGATCCACCCAGTCCATTCTGAAGGAGATCAGCCCTGGGATTTCTTTGGAAGGAATGATTCTAAAGCTGAAACTCCAGTACTTTGGCCACCTCATGAGAAGAGTTGACTCATTGGAAAAAACTCTGATGCTGGGAGGGACTGGGGGCAGGAGGAGAAGGGGACGACAAAGGATGAGATTGCTGGATGGCATCACGGACTCGATGGACGTGAGTCTGAGTGAACTCCGGGAGTTGGTGATGGACAGGGAGGCCTGGCATGCTGCGATTCATGGGGTCGCAAAGAGTCAGACACGACTGAGCAACTGAACTGAACTGAAAACTTGCAGGGTAAACCTGCAAAGAAATTGATAGAGTGACTGGAAAAGTGAACATGAACCAAGAGAGGTCCATGAATTTCGAGAAAAAAGGGGTGCCTGAGAATTTTTAAAATATATATATATATATAAGTATGTATGGGTTTTTTTCATATATTTCATTTAAATGCCTTAAATTCAGTTTCTTTGAAGGCAAAATTAATTCATAGTAATTGGATATGAGGCAAAACTAGTGGCTCTCAGTTTGGAAATTATGACCTAAAGATACAGTAAAAACAGAGGTGTCATTTGTTTCATGTGTAAGTATTTTAGACATAGTTTATAGTCATAAATGAATATGAATCCATGTACAAGTACATTTATCTATATACATTTTTATGTGTGCTCTGATCAAATCTAAGCAAGACTACATATCTTTATATTCTTTAAACATTATTTTTCTTTTCCTGGTAGAGGAAAAATTGCAATGTATTTTTTACTTTTAACTTTCCCTTAAGAGGTATAGTTTCTGCTTCAAGAAAAGCAATCTCTCATTGCAACATCACAAGAACTAGGAAAAAGTCAGAATGTCTGGAAAATGATAACAGGTTTAAACATGTGAAACAAATGTTCAAAGATAGAATCAAAGGGTAGACATCAAGGTGAAGATAAAGAAATAAATGATACTGAGATAATAAAGATAATCCACAAAACTAAACACACACACACACACACACCCCTCTAATTTTATCTTGAGTAAATTGAGTGGATATTTTTGAACTTTGTTTTTCATTTACAAATTGCCCCAGGATAAAATGATAAGCTCTATTAATCAGAAAAGGTTAATGGCATATTATTTTTTGGTAGATGGATAACAGTTTCTGGACCAAGTTGTTTGCATCTTCTGTTCAAGTGGACTATTGTACCTTAGCAGCAAATCACATGAAAATATCAACCATGTGTTTGATTTTACCCACTTTACAGGAAAAAAAAAAAATTCCCACAGGGAGCATTATAGGATATTAGAATGTGTAAAATGAATCATTTTTTAAGGGGTCTTTTCCAATTCTATTCTCCTTGGTTGAATTCCCTTCCCAATTTGGCCCTCAGATATGCATTTTATTATTGGAAGATGTGTTTGTGGCAAGGGTACTAAGAGCTCACTTTGAGTTAACTCCCATTTATCAAACAATTCCCTCTCACCCAAAAATTCCCAGAGTAGTAACTACTAGCAATTCTCCTTTATTTGTACTCTCCATTTGTACCTGGTGAATTCTATATTATATTAATTCATAAAACCAGCTCTGCCAGACTCCCTATGGTTACAATTACTAAGGCTGTAACTGAAATGATATTTCTCATATTGATCTTCAACCAGAAGTTTTTGTCCCAAAGCTTTTGTTTCACATTAAGACACTAATGATCGCCTTCACCAAATGAGCAGCTTAATAGTCACAAAAAGCTGAATGAAAAGATTTTGATCATCACCTTCGAGAGCACTGTATTCCAACATCTTTCCCGTCTGTAATTGGCAAACACTAACAGAGCTTTCAGTTTAGAAAAACAAACAAAATGCTTTAAAGGAACTTTTTTTTCTTTTTACAAAAATCATCTCTGTTTTCATTTGTTTTCACCAACTGTTTTTAGCTTTACATACTCCGTTTGCTTTCCAGGTCATAACAAGACTATTTGTCTAGGGATTATTTTTAATATTCTAATTTTTAACAGTGTTTCATTTTTTTTCTATGAGAACAAGACGTTGTGAATACAGTTAAAATGACAGAAATTAGGAAGCCCTTTAGAGTGCCTATTTGATGTGTTAAGAGAATTGATACAGATTAGTCAGTGTAGACTCCCCCACATCTGGAGGGAGAGAGGAGCTACTTGATGGTTCTTCCATATTCATATCTCCTCCTGGAAAAAAGTAGAATAATGACTCTATAATGAAGCTTTTATACAAACACAGTGTATCCTGAAAAATATTAACAATATTTTTGAAATTGATCAAATGGGGAAAAAATTTCTTTAGGTATTAATTAGACATATTAACATCAAAATAGTAACAACACTACTTAGACTCTGTATCCAAGTTTTAAATCAGCTTCATATTGTAGACTATTAATTTTCCTAGGAACCTGCAGATGCATAATTTAAAAATGGATACTCTGTAGTGGTGGACTTACACATACATAGAAAGAAAACTAGAGAGGGTTAAAAAACATCAAGCTGAATGTTTATGGATCATTAGATCTTTAATGCATCTCATGGGCTCCTAAACCAATGAACTGAGAGCCGTGGGAAGCCTCTAGGCTGACCCAAGTGGAAGAAATGAGGAAGAGCACAAGTATTACCAGTGCTCAATGCTATTAAATATTCACAAAAGACTAATTTGGAAATGTATTAACCACATAGTAAGTTAAGGCCCATCACGGATCAAAAGCTAAGTTTCGGGACAGAAAGCAATTGTTGGAAATAATTGGCTGATATTCAGGGAGGAAAGAGTGAAGAGAGAAGACTGATAGAAAATGACTTGATAGCCTTGTAAGGCCTGTGATTGGCAGACTTCCCTGTGATAATGATCTGCTTCCCTTAGTGCTTCTTCTCTTAGGAGACACATGCCTGAAAAAAAGAAGCTCTGTTGTCTCTATGGATATGGAGCAGGCTTGTACATAGACTGAAGGAACAAAACTACCGCCACCATTTTTATTCTCAACCACAGATCCTGGGGTGAATAATGCTTTCTGAAATCATCTTCAGAACCCACTATAATTCCTTTACACTTCAGACTTCTTCCTTGAACTTGGAAATTAGTACAGAATTTTTAGGGTGGCCTCTCTACCACAAACCTTCAGTATCGCGAGGGCTATGAAAAATGGTCATCTTGAAAACCCAAACTCATAGCAGATGTAGTTTCAATAAAAAAAGAAAAAGTCAAATTTAAGTAATAGAATCAGATATCTATTTGAATAATAGCAATAATGTAATAAATATAAGTGAGTAATATATTGTATGTATGTGCTGTGTGCTTAGTTGCTCAGTTGTGTCCGACTCTTTGTGACCACATGGACTGTAGCTCACCAGGCTCTTCTGTACAAGGGTTTTCTCCAGGCAAGAATACTGAAGGGGGTTGTCATGCCCTCCTTCAGAGGATCTTCCCAAACCAGGGATTGAACCCAGGTTTCCTGCATTGCAAGCTGATTTTTTATGGTCTGAGCCACCAGGAAAGCCCAAGAATATTGGATTGCATAGCCTATCCCTTCTCCAGGGGAACTCCTTCCACAGGAATCGAACTGAGATCTCCTGCATTGCAGGCAGATTCTTTACAGCTGAGCTACCAGGGAAGCCCAATATAATGTATATAATACCTTAAAAAATTTATTATTTTATAATACATTAACAATGGAATGCATATTACTATCTAGAGAGAAATTTTTTATCACTGGCAAATATTAAGGGAATCACTACATGGTCGAGCTTGAAAAAAACTGAGTTTCTATATTTTGAAAGATTCTTCTATATTACCAGTTGATCGTGTGAGAAAGAGAGATGACCTAATTCCTTAAGTAAAATACATAAGGATGCTGTTGTCACACATTATAAAGATTCACCAAAGTTATTTTGTAATTGATGAAAAATGTTAAGTGACAAGTGATATAGGAAACTTTACTAATATTCATCTATTCAGTAATCAGCTCAGTTTAGTTGCTCAGATATGTCCGACGCTTTGCGACCCCATGGACTGCACCATGCCAAGCTTCCCTGTCCATCACCACTTCTGGAACTTGCTCAAACTCATGTCCATTGAGTCAGTGATTCTCTTCCAACCATCTCATCCTTTTCATCCCCTTCTCCTTCATTCAGTCTTCATCAGGGTCTATTCTAATGAGTTAAATCTTTGCATCAGGTGGCCAAAGTATTGGAGCTTCAATTTCAACATCAGTGCTTCCAATGGTTATTCAGGACTGATTTCCTTTACATTGACTGGTTTGATCTCCTTGCAGTCCAAGGGTCTCTCAAGAGTCTTCTCCAGCACCAGAGCTCAAAAGCATTCTTCAGCACTCAGGCTTCTTTATGGTCCAACTCTCACATCCATACAAGACTACTGGAAAAACCATAGCTTTGAGTAGATGGACCTTTGTAGGCAAAGTAATGTCTCTGCTTTTTAATAAGCTGTCTGTCACAGCTTTTCTTTCAAGGTGCAAGCGTCTTTTAATTTCATGACTGCAGTCACCATCTGCAGTGAGTATGGAGCCTAAGAAAGTAAAATCTGTCACTGTTTCCATTTTTTTCCCCATTCATTTGCTACGAAGTGATGGGATCAGATGCCATGGTCTTAATATTTTGGATGTTGAGATGTAAACCAGCTTTTTCACTCTCTTCTTTCACTTTCCTCAAGAGGCTCTTTACTTCCTCTTTGCTTTCTGCCATAAGGATGGTGTCATCGGCATATCTGAGGTTATTGATATTTCTCCCAGAAATCTTGATTCCAGCTTATGCTTCATCCAGCTTGGCATTTTGCACAATGTACTCTGCATATAAGTTAAAAAAGCAGGGTGACAATATACAGCCTTGATGTACTCCTTTTCCTATTTGGAACCAGTCCGTTGTTCCATGTCCAGTTCTAACTGTTGCTTCTTGACATGCATACACATTTCTCAGGAGGCAGGTAAAGTGGTCTGATATTCTCATCTCTTGAAGAATTTGCCACAGTTTGTTGTGATCCACATAGTCAAAGGCTTTGGCATAGTCAGTGAACCAGAGATAGATGTTTTTCTGGAATTCTTTTGCTTTTTCTACGATCCAATGGATGTTGACAATTTGACCTCTGGACCCTCTGCCTTTGCTAAATCTAGTTTGAACATCCGGAAGCTCTTGGTTCATGTACTATTGAAGCCTAGCTTGGAGAATTTTGCGCATTGCTTTGTTAGCATATGAGATGTGTGCAGTTGTGTGGTAGTTTGAACATTCTTTGGCATTGCCTTTCTTTGGAATTGGGGAGAAGGAAATGGCAAACCACTCCAGTATTCTTGTCTGGAGAATTCAGACAGAATTCTTGTCTGAAGATGAGCCTGGTGGACTACAGTCCATGGGGTCACAAGTGTAGTACATGACTGAGTGACTAACACTTTTGTTGGGATTGGGATGAAAACTGACCTTTTCTGGTCCTGTCACCACTGCCTAGTTTTCCAAATTTGCTGGCATATTGAGTGCAGCAGTTTCACAGCATCATCTTTTAGGATTTGAAATAGCTTAGCTGGAATTTCATCACCTCCAGTAGCTTTGTTCATAGTGATGCTTTCTAAGGCCCACTTGACTTCACATTCCAGGATTCTGGCTCTAGTGAGTGATAACACCATCATGATTATCGGGGTCATGATCTTTTTTATATAGTTTTTCTGTGTATTCTTGCTTCCTCTTAATATCTTCTGCTTCTGTTAGGTCCATACCATTTCTGTCCTTTATTGTGCCCATCTTTGCATGAAATGTTCCCTTCAGTTCAGTTCAGTTCAGTTCAGTCATTCAGTCCTGTTCGACTCTTTGCAACCCCATGGACTGCAACACGCCAGGCCTCCCTGTCCATCACCAACTCCTGGACTTTACCCAAACTCACGTCCATTGAGTCGGTGATGCCATCCAACCATCTCATCCTTTGTCGTCCCCTTTTCCTCCCACCTGCAATCTTTCTCGCATCACGGTCTTTTCCAATGAGTCAGTTCTTCCCATTAGGTGACCAAAGTATTGGAGTTTCAGTTTCAACATCAGTCCTTCCAAAGAACACTCAGGACTGATCTTTTTTAGAATGGATTGGTTGGATCTTCTTGCAGTCCAAGGGACTCTCAAGAGTCTTCTCCAACACCACAGTTCAAAAGCATCAATTCTTCAGCGTTCAGCTTTCTTTTTAGTCCAAATCTCACATCCATACGTGACTACTGGAAAAACCATAGCCTTGACTAGACAGACATTTGTTGGCAAAGTAATGTCTCTGCTTTTTAATATGTTGTCTAGGTTGGTCATAACTTTTCTTCCAAGGAGTAAGCATCTTTTAATTTCATGGCTGCAGTCACCATCTGCAGTGGTTTAGGAGTTTAAAAAGCAAAGTCTGCAACTGTTTCCGCTGTTTCCTCATTTATCTTCCATGAAGTGATGGGACCAGAGGCCATGATCCTGGTTTTCTGAATGTTGAGCTTTAAGCCAACTTTTTCACTCTCCTCTTTCACTTTCATCAAGACTCTTTTGTTCTTCACTTTCCGCCATAAGAGTGGTGTCACCTGCATATCTGAGGTTATTGATATTTCTCCCAGCAATCTTGATTCCAGCTTGTGCTTCATCCAGTCTAACATTTCTCATGATGTACTCTGCATATAAGTTAAATAAGGAGGGTGACAATATACAGCCTTGACGTACTCCTTTTCCAATTTGGAACCAGTCTGTTGTTCCATGTCCAGTTCTAACTGTTGCTTCCTGACCTGCATATAGGTTTCTCAAGAGGCAGGTCAGGTGGTCTGGTATTCCCATCTCTTGAAGAATTTTACACAGTTTATTGTGATCCACACAGTCAAAGGCTTTGGCATAGTCAATAAAGCAGAAATAGATGTTTTTCTGGAACTCTCTTGCTTTTTCCATGATCCAGCGGATGTTGGCAATTTGATCTCTGGTTCCTCTACCTTATCTAAAATCAGCTTGAACCATGACCCAAAGTTCATGGTTCATGTATTGCTGAAGCCTGGCTTGGAGAATTTTGAGCATCACTTTACTAGCGTGTGAGATGAGTGCAATTCTGTGGTAGTTTGAGTCTTCTTTAACATTGCCTTTCCTTTGGTATTGGAATGAAAACTGACCTATTCCAGTCCTGTGGCCACTGCTGAGTTTTCCAAATGTTCCCTTGATATCTCTAATTTTCTTGAAGAGATCTCTAGTCTTTCCCATTCTATTGTTTTCCTCTATTTCTTTGCATTGACCACCGAGGAATTCTTTCTTATCTCTCCTTGATATTCTTTGGAGCTCCACATTCAGATGGATATATCTTTCCTTTTCTCCTTTGTCTTTCACTTCACTTCTTTTCTCAGTTGCCTGTAAGGCATCCTTAGGCAGCCATTTTGCCTTTTTGGTTTTTTTCCCCTGGAGATGATTTTGATCATCAACTCCTGTACAAGTCATGAACCTCTGTCCATAGTTCTTCAGGCACTATCAGGTCTAATCCTTTGAATCTATACATTAATAGATTTTCTCAAAGTTTCATTTGCAGTTTTCAAAACAATTAGGGAAATTACTCAGTAAGAAAATAAATCTATTGCTTTGTTAATTTATTTGCTTCACATTTATCAAGAATAGAGTTGATATTTATATGCAGAAGTCAATCTATTAATAAATTAACAATTATATATCCAAAATGACCCTGGCCTTTGGGCAACTGATACCTTCCGTGATGGCTCAGTGGCTGAATAATCCACCTGCAATGCAGGAGCCACAGGAGATGCAGTTTCAATTGCTGCATCAAGAAGATCCCCTGGTGGAGTGTGTGGCAACCTACTCCGGTATTCTCTGGTATTCTGTGGGAAATCCCATGGTCAGAGGAGCCTGACTGACTACAGTCCAAAGGGTCACAGAGAGTCAGACATGTCTGAAGATACCAATATTGGGCAGCTGGCTAATATTGTTAGATAATAGCAGAGGAAATCACTTATTGTTAAATAGTGAAAAACAACTAACAAATTGGAAAATCTATATTAAAATCATCTTGTCAGTTTTTTAGATTGCAACTACAGAAACCCAATCTAAACTAGTTTAACTAGAAAAACTGTATTAATTCTTATAGTGTGTATTAATTATCTATCATTGCATCATTAACCATCCCCAAATGTTTATGTAACTTATAAATCTTCAGTTTGATGAGGATGCAGTAGGGAAAGTTCATCTCCTTGGCTGGGGCAATTCAGCTCGGGCCTGGAGGATTTACTTCCGAGATTGCTCACTCACGTTACTGGAACATCAGTGCTGTTGTCTCCTGGAAGCCCAATCGGAGGTGAGGGGTGAGGGGTGAGGGGATGCTATTTCCTTCCACCTGGACTCTCCTTGGCCTATTCAGCTTCTTCATGACACAGTGACTAGGTTCTAAGAGTTAGTGTCTCAAGAGGACCAGATGAAAGTTGTATGATCTTTTAGGTACTGGTTTTGGAAACCATGTAGTTCACTTTTGTGGTAGTTACAGACCCCTAATTTGAGAGAAAGGAATATATAAATTCTTAATGGAGGAGTGTCAATGTGATGTTGTAAGAAGAACATGTGGAACGGCATATCTTGTGAACACCTGGGGAAACAAAATCAGCCACTTGGTCAAAATTTAAGGCTCTATCCTCTACTTCTGCCCCTTGTTCTCTAAATACTAGCTTTTTTCTCCCCTACTACAGACAGTCTTTCTCAAGAAAGTGGATAAGATGAAAGCTGGTAGTCTACCTGTGTAGAGAGTTCCATTGTAGAAGAAAAAATCCTTCTCCATCACTTTGAGCCAGAAAAATCCCAGGCAAAGACTCAAATTGGCTTTGTTTTGGTCATGGAGTTATTCTTAGACCAGTGACTGGTCCAGTTGGATTGGGGACTTAAAAAATAAAGGGCAGAAAAGGCAAGGTTATAATTTGGACAGAACCCACCAGGATGATTTCATTGGATTACAAAAAGCCATCCTCATTCTCACCAAAGAGGAACTGCATTCAGGACAGATAACATAAAGTATATAAACTATAGCATTTGATAACAGGAAGAGGCTTTTGCATTTATCTACCTTTTAGTTTCTATTGTATATTCATTTGCTTGTTCATTCATATAACCATGCATGGAGATCTGACAAACAGTGTTCTACATCAGTGATTGTCGAAGGTTGATCTAGAGATTCCTGTGGGTTCCTTTGCATTTCAGGGGATCCCAGAGGTCCAATCGATTTTCATAAAAATATAAACCAATGCCTTTCATCTCACTATATATTTTTTGTTTTAAAAAGCAGTTATTTTCATAAACATCATTTATGTTAATAAGCAAAGATTTTATTATTGTACATGTAAATTAATACACAAGTATTTTTTAATTACTCAATTTTAGTTCCTAATGTGACAAATATTGTTTGATATATCCCCCATGGAAAAGGTTTTCAAAGTCTTTAAAGAACTGAAAACTTTTTGAGTGTAAAGTCTGCATAAAAATGTTTGAGAACCTCTGACTAAGTCAAGAATCTGGCATCCACAGGACTTCCCTGCTGGTCTGGTGGTTAAGAATCTGCCTTGCAATTCAGGGGAAGCAGGTTTGATCCCTGTTTGGAGAAATAAGATCTCACATGCCACAGGTCAGCTAAGCCCACACGTGCCACAACTAGAAGGAAGCCCATGAGTTGCAACTGAGAACCAACACAACCAATAATAAGTAAATGTTTTTTTAAAAGGAATCTGGAATCCAAGAAAGTAGACTAAGTCTCTACTCTGGAGTGCAGTAGACATGCTAACCTGTTTTGAGAAGGATTCCAAAGTTTATCATGCAGCAATGTGCTTATCTAACAAATTTTCAGTCACCTGCCTAAGACTCAAAGTTCGAAAAGGGTGAGGAGTTTGCATTACTTTCAGAAAAAAATGTTAAATAATGATAGTTATTGATTTTACAAAGTGAACTACAAAGAAGCACTCAGTTTTATGCATGTATGAACCCCATTGAGGGATAAAGTCTCTCTTTCATGCTAACTTATTCTTAAGGTGGCAAAAAATGAAACTGAGAACTTATCAATTAGTTTGAAAGTTCTCATTAAAGTTTTCAGTTTGTCACAAACTGATATTGCCTAAATATTGTGTAAATTGACTAAGAAGTGTTCATAACAACTGGTTTGTAAAATTCATTATACTCAGAAAAATAGCATTATGTCAAGAACATTTTGATGATTTGCAATTGTTAGAAAAATAAAATGTTTTGGCTGATTTTTTTTTCCTCTGGCATTATGTTGATTTCTGCTGTTTTTTGATGGTATATTATAGTTCAGTTCAGTTCAGTCGCTCAGTCGTGTCCGACTCTTTGCGACCCCATGAATCGCAGCACGCCAAACCTCCCTGTTCATCACCATCTCTCGGAGTTCACACAGACTCATGTCCAGAGAGTCAGTGATGCCATCCAGCCATCTCATCCTCGGTCGTCCCCTTCTCCTCCTGCCCCCAATCCCTCCCAGCATCAGAGTCTTTTCCAATGAGTCAACTCTTCGCATGAGGTGGCCAAAGTACTGGAGTTTCAG